>JAKSZP010002680.1:0-263195 GCA_022478985.1 Massospora cicadina
GGTCAATAAGACCCATGAGTGGCTGAAGTCATGCTGCTACTGGGACTGAATGGTCGAAACCATCCAAGAGGTTCTGGAAGCCTGTATGATCTGACAATCCCAAGACCGGGCAAACCCTTGATATCAGCACTCCATTGTTGCACCAACCAAGCCCTTCAATGTCATTAGTATCAATGTGGTGGGTCCCCTCCCCACTGGTCTACATGGTCACAAGTATATTATTCTTGCCATAGACCATCTGACTAAGTGGGTCAAGGAGATCTCAGTTCCTGCAGCCATGGCTAAGGCTATCGCCTTGTTCCTTGTTCGCTCCATTTTCACCCAGCATGGGTGCCCCCAGACCTTGCTCTCGACAATGGTTTGAACTTCACCTCCCAGGTAGTACAGGAATTAACTTCACTATTTGGAACCACCCAGAGTTTCGCGGCTCCTTACCACCCTTCTACTAATGGGGCAGTAGAACAGGCTAACGGAACTCTTGTCTCCATCCTGCGGAAGTTGGTCGCCTCAGATCTTGCCTGCTGGAACCATTATTTTCCCAGTGCACTGCTTGCCTACCGGGTAAGCTATCACCATGTTATCAAAATGTCCCCATTCAAATCCCTGTATGGGTGGGCCCCACGACTACCCAGTAGCGTCCAGCCTCTGTTTGAAGCCTCCACTCCTGAGAACGCCAATTTAAATATGAGGGCCCTTGCTGATAAAATTGTCCGGCTCCAAGCCCAAGTCACTCAAGGCATTGTTATCACCACTGGAAGAGAGAAATCCCGATCAAATCTTGAATGACCATCCTTACCAGATTTTCAACTAGGTGACCTCGTTCTCTTTTATTATCATCAACCTGGAGGCCAACAGAACAAGCTTGATGTACTGTGGTCTGGGCCCTACAAAATTATACACAAGGTGAAGTCTGAGTACTCCATTGCTGACATTAATCAAGGGACTGTTGTAAACTGAGTGGATGGTCAGTTCCTCTGGCGGTACTCCCCCCTCCAACAGGATCGAGAAGGGGGCCTTGTCAGGATTTGAGATAAAAATTGTCTCAAATTCATATCTTCCAAATCTGGCCATACCAAATTGGTCATCAAACCTAGTTAAGATAAAACTTTTTCAGATCACCCTTACCTAGTACTGAGTCACGTGGAGCGGGCTTTCCACCTTCTCAGTCAGGTGAGCGATGATATCCATTGAGGACGCCCTTGAGGAGGCCATTCTGGAAGGTTAGTAAAGATCCTGATCAGATGAGGCTCTAAAGATCCTGAAGGCATTGAGTCCCAATGCACCCTATAAATATTAAAGCATTTTGATTTAATAAATTATTCAGTAACTAACCCATAGTTTCCCGTTTCCTCTTTGGTGCTCTTTTCCAATTTTCCGGCTTTGAGCCACTGAAAACCCCAGCACCAGTTAAAGAACTGTAGTGCTAACAAGGCTAGTGGAGAAAAACCAATAGATATTGAGGTATATCCATTATAGTCACAATCAACTGATTGCATCTAAAGTTCTGGTGTATCGCAAAAATAAAAAGATTAATCCTTTGTACCAAATATTTTACGCCAGCATGAGGGACAAAATAGAGATTGAAGATATAGATAAATTGGAGTGGATATAAATACTGAGGCCTGGAGCCAAAACAATTACTAGATCAAGGTAGTAGAAAGAGTACTAGGTGAGTGAAGGGATTAAACCGCTATATATTTAAGACTGTGGCGCCAAAGCCAAGAACAAAAAGTAATTTAATAAAACTTTGGCGACTCCCTATAAAGTTGTGGGCCACGCGCTAAGCACTTACTAATGGATTGAACCCTATAACAAATATTGTTTGAAATTTTACTTCGATATTGCATCAAATGATGGTTGGTCAACCCAATTGCAATAAGTCAATTGGAGGACGCAATTTCTTGGTGAATAAGCTCTGTAACTGCAAGTTGGTGGTCACTTTAGAAAGGAGAGGCGTTGGGCTGAGAGGCATAAAGGTGAGGGGTATCTGGGTGTCAAAATTTTTAATTTAAAAATTGTAAAAGGATGGATTGGCAAAGAGCAACTTATGATCATTATAAGGCAATATTCTTAGCCATAAGGGCTCAAATGTTTCCTTTTTTTTATTGGTTCAATAGCATTTTGGTGTATGTTGGAATTTTTGCACATATTCCCAGCCTGTATAATTATCAGGAATCGCTAGGGGATAATTCCCTAATGTGAGGTGAATTGGAAATTGGTGGACCCTAATTTCAGAGTAACTATATTCAGGGATTTTGGGATATTCTTAATTATATTCATTGGAGATTGATCCAGACAAATACTTAAGATCTCGTCGAGTGGAGTTGCTGATGAAATAGGGGCTTCTGATAGTAATTAACTATTAGGTGTGCCAACTGGGATCAGTCAGGTTTCATCACCAACTGATTGGGAATATAAGTAGTAAGTTATAAGGCGAGTGATGCATCCTGCAACTATAAAATCAATCAGTTGTTTTGTGACTTGCCTTGATGGTTAATAAGTACCATTACCTAAGCAAGTCACTAGCCAAATATGGTTGGTTCGCTTGGATTAAGAGGAAAAAATTAGGGACACATTTTCTGAATCTTTCCGTTTAGGTCTCAAGGATGTCCAATGATGGAATCCTAGCCAGGATGAAAAACCATTGCTGCTGAGAGAAGGATGGGTGATTCAATGGCAACGGCTGCCATTTCATCAAAGAGGTGTCAACTGAGGGTTAGACGACTGAATCCCCACTATAAATTCCCTAGAATTCACTTATTATAAAAAATAAGTTTTATAGTAAAAACAAGCTATACATAGTTCACAAGTTCTATAGTTTTCATCTGGTATACAGTTTAAGTAGTAAGTTAGTGTTAGCTTTCAATTGTTCTAATCTTCTTAAGGATATTAATGCTGTGTGCAATAATTGGGAGACTCTTTAAGAAAAGAGTAAAGATCTGAGCTGGGATCTAGAGAAGAAGGAGAAATAATTGGGGATTGCTGCTGACTGGGTTTAGACCAAAGAAACTGTCACCAGGGAATCTCAGAGAAGATTGGGTTGGACAGTATAAGGGAACGAATCCTATATCAAAACATCTCAAGTATTTTGAGCGGGAATACTGGCTGAGCATTGACCAAGATCTAAGAAATCCATTCAACTACGTTAATAGTCATCATACTATTATCAACAAATAATATCAAATACTATACAATGCAAAAAAATGCACAAGAACTAAACCTGTGCAGAAATAAGTTTATTGGAGTTATTGATTGTAAAAACCATAAACAATAAGTTTTTAAAAATTGGTGCTCACTACAGGAGTTTTTTGAGTAGAAGAACTTAGAAGGATGTCATATAAAGACGAGTTACAAAAACTATGGATGGAGTTAACCACCATAAATCAGAATGCCCTAAACTCAGCCGATCATTGAGAATTTGCAGCCTTGGAAGAACGAGTCACCAAGATGGAGGAAGGGATTGATAATCTCATGAGTTTTGGGAATGAGTTATTTGGAAAAATAGCTTTGTTAAAAGAAGAAAGAAGGGGACCTAATTTGAGAGGTCTTATATATGAAAAGAGAGTGAGAAGCGGACCACATTTGTTTGAGAAATTTCAGTGCTGATATTGAGCAACTGATCAAGCAAGTTGAGGAGCTAAAAATTACAAATGCAATTTTGAGTCATTTGTAGTAAGTGATGCTGAAGAAAGAAGTCCTCGCACTATTATTGGAAAGTCAAATACCCCAAGAAACATGTTTCCCACTTTTGCTGCCATTTTGGAGATGACGCCCAAATTCAAAACCCAAGTGAGATGAGTGCCCAAGCTTAGAAAATCTGCTAGAGATAACTTGGAGTAATTTAAGGCAATGTTGAAATTGCCAACGTTCCATCAGGACAATGCCTCAGAATTTTTCTGACTGTATGATATGACCATGTATGGCTATGTGATTGTCAAAAAGCATTGATAGTCATGAATTGCCTAAACACCAACTGTCAGAACTTAATGTTACCCCACCTGGAGGGGGTCAGCTGGTCATATGCAGAGGCCAAGGTGGCCATCATGAAGGAATTTGGGAGTCTGACGTGTATGTCAAAGCAAACAAGTTTAATGAAAATCCATTTCCATAAAGGCGATTCTTTAGCAAGCTTTGCAAATCAGTTTTACCAGGAGTCATAAATTCTGGTTGGGGCGAAGGTACTGGATGACTTCGATGCAGAATTGCATTCTAAGTGGCCCTTTGGCCCTAATGCAATTTACACTGTATGATATCTTCTGTGTTTGTGATGGAAATTACTACCGCTCAAATGGTAGATAATTTAAAAATTTTGGAAGCAACCTTTGATGCCATAAACAGAAGTTTCAAATCCAATCTGGTGCGCAATTTGAATCCCACAAAGGGAAATGAAGGTTCTAAAGAGATGAACAACTGAACTGTTCCAGGAAATAAGCCCAAAAGATTCAGACGGATGAATAGGAAAGAAAAGTTCTGCTACCAGGGCAGTGGTAAGGGACATTTCGCCATGCACTTTTAGAAGCTGAAGGATCAAATTAACATATCCAAGCAAAAAAATCTTCTGCCAGTAAGGAATCAGGAAAGATGCACACAGCCTAGATGGGGATCAGTCTAGAGCTGCGGAGAAGCCTGTTCCTCCCAACATCATGACCAGAAAATTGATATCATTGATCTGTTTATGGACAAAGATCTACACGATCAACTGTACAAGTTGTCAATTTAAACGTAAACACAGTGACCAGATCCAGGGCAAAGGAAATCGACCATGAGATAATCAAGGAAGTTACCCAGCCATATGCCTGACAACTGGCAGACAAGATTTGAGCTGCTGAGAATCCTGATGAATTGTCCAAAGTCTGTTTAAATGAGGCAAATCTGTAGATCCCCCTCAGTGCTTTAAAGTAATTTGTTTCCTGATTTATTGGCGCAAATTATTTACAACATCGACTCATATAATAACGCTGCTATACACTCAGTAAACACTATATAACAATCCTCTGAGTGTACATATATAGACATACAAGTGAATCGAGTAAGGGTGAGGGCGATTGTGGACAGTGGAGCGCCCATCAACATTGTCTCAACCAAGTTGGTGAAGAGGATGAAGATCTCTCCTGATTTGGAACACAATAAGGGGTACAGGACAGCTGGGCCAAATACTACCATATCATATGGAGCGTATAGTGCTTTGCCACTATGATTCAGGTCCTTAGTAGTATCTGCGCCAGCAATAGTTTTGGCCAACCAAAACTATGACATTATTATTGGGATGGAAGTTCTACGCAAGTACAGAGTTAAATGTAGCTTTGAGGATAATATGTTGACCACATTGGGTCAGACGTTATCATTGTATATCAGAAGGATGGTGAAGCTCCGCTGAATAGGATAAACAACTTCATCAATTTAATATACAATGACAGCATTGTCCCAATTTGTCACCAATTAGTTGGATGGAAGCGATTAGAAATGCGAACAGAAATCCTAGAGAACTGGGGAATTCCACTGAGGATCAAGACTGAGAAGACCATACCGCCAGAGCTGCAGATGATAGTCAATATGGGGTTGACATTGGAGATACCTGAGTTGTTGTATGGGGAGGTTAGAAGCCCCTGGAAGAAGTCCAGAGTAGAGCCTTGGGTGGCTCCTGGGATAATAATGCTGGGCCATGGAGAAATTCGAGTTCTCCTAACAATTTGAGAGAAAAACTGATTAAGATCAGGAAGAATCAGATCATTGCATTTGTTATCTAATACTGATTGCTGAATTGAAGAGATTCCATGATTTTGGGACTCTTGATGAGATGAGATTCTAGGCTGGGGTAACCAGGTGTATTAACCTATTGGTTGATCAGAAGAAACATGCTGATCTATCAGAAAGCCAGCAAGAAGAGGTGCTCAAATTGTTTGAAAAGTATCAGGAAGTATTCGCTCAGGACACCCCAATTTGGGATATGCAAGAGATGTGATCCACAAGGTTGACACCAAGGAAAATTTTTCAATCAGAAAGGAGACCAATTTTATGGTCAAAAGCAGCTGAAGTGGTAGTGGAAGATGAAATCAGCAAACTAGTGAAGCATGGGCTTCTAGTTCCGTCATCAAGTTCATGGGCGAGTCTGATTCTAATCATGAAGAAAAAGGATGGCCCAATTGGGTGGTGATCAACTAACAAAGGCTGAATAAGGATACAAAGAAGGATTCATATCCCAAACCAAAAATTGATGATGCGCTAGATCTATATGGTGTGAAGCAAAGTATTTCTCCGCAATGGATCTGATCTCAGGATATTGGCAAATGAATTTTCCAAAAGAGGACCAAAAATGCGCAATTATTACTGCGCAGGGGCTATACCAACTGACAAGGATGCCACAGGGTTTATGCAATAAACCTGCAACGTTCCAGGGCCATGGACGCTATATTGAGCGACTTGAAGTTTTCATGCATACTGGTATACTTGGACAATATCAATGTGTTCAGTGGGATGTTTAATGACCATCTTCACCACCTGGAAGAAGTATCCAAGTGACTGTCCGTGGCTAACCTGAAGATTAAGCTGAGGAAGTGTCACTTCTATAAAAAAGAGTTAGAAAATCTGGGATTTATGATCAACTATAGTGGATTGTAGCCGCAAGCCCAGAAGATAGAAGCCATAGATCAGATGTCTGTGGTGAAGAACGTCCAAGACATCCAAGTGTTCCTTGGGATGGTCAGATAGAACAGAAGATTTATTCAGGACTTCGCCTGAATAACCAAGCCCTTATTCCATCTGTTGAAGGATTCAAAAAAAGTATTTGTATGGAATGAAGAAGCACATGAATCCTTTGATGAGCTACACTGATACCTAATAGATTCTCTGATTTTAAAATATCCAAATTTCAATTGAGAGTATATTATACAAACCGATGCTTTGTTGACAGTGATTGGCACCATACTAAGACAAGTAGATGAACTTTGGGATGAACAACCAGTGGCATATGTGAGCCAGACACTCTCAGCCACTGAGAGGAAATACACTGTAACTGAGTATGGATACCTTGTGGTCATTTATACCTGTAAGCATCTTCAGGTGTACATCCATGAAATGCACTTTAAAAGTGGTGATAAAACTCCTCGTTAAATCAGCTCCATAATTTAAGAGAACCAGAAGGACGACTGGCCTGTTGGGCACTTAAGCTACAGGCTTATGATTACAAGATTATCCACCAAGCGTGGGCTTGTCACCAGAATGCAGATGGCTTATTGCAGTTACCAATGGTCCAGACCGTATGCCCACAGATGGATGAGCTATTCCAGAGAATGGTTGACAGAGAAATCAGGAACGAGCCCCAAGAAATCTAAGGTGCGCAAAGGAAAGTGATTAAAAACACCAAGACCATGTATGGACAAGTGTTTAAGATGATTAATGGGAAGCAGTTACTATTTCCAAAGCTGTTGGAAAGAGTAGCTATCGTTTAAGCTACTCATAAGGTTGTTGGGCATGGAGACCTGAGAAAAACAACTAATCATATTTGCCAGTACTACTACTGGGAGTCATTCAACTATGATATCATGAATTATCTAGCTTGTGTGGAGTACCAGATGCACAAGCCATATAAGAATACAACTGGATACCAACTGGTCCACCCTGGATTCACCTGGCACACAGTGCCCATTGACATGATAGGACTGCTGACAATGAGCACAGGGGGAGTCAAGTACATAATAGTTGCTATTGACCATCTGAAAAGATGGTTCAAGAAAAGGGCCCTGGCAAAAGTAGATGCTACCAGCATCGCGAATTTCATCCTGGATCATGTAGTATATTGACATTGATGCCCGCAGGTCCTGCTTAGCAATAATGGGACAAACTTCACATCTCATGTAATATTGTGACTGAATGAGATAATGGGGATCAGAGGAGTCATGTCTGTACCCTACCAGATTGAGACATACGGACTGGTAGAACAAGTGAATGGAACGCTGGTCATGATGTTGAGGAAGCTGGCTATAGGAAAAACATCCACATGGGGAACATACCTGAGTTCGGTGATATTTTCCTACAATAATAATCATCATATGGCGATGGGAAAAACGCTGTTTGAATTGCTATATCGAAGGAAGGCCGCGTTGCCACCGGTTTTATATTTGGTGGTGTTTTCCATTAATGGGGATGAGTGCTGAACAGATCTAGAACTGACTGATTAATATCCTAATCAAGATGCAATCACAAGCATTAGATATTACGTTGAAGAAAAGGATATGAGAGAAATTGACTGATGATAAGAACTGACCAGCCTTAGCAGAATATCAAAAAGGCGAAAGAGTTGCCTATTGTGATACACATGGTTTTGAAAAAAGAAACAAACTGGGTACGTTTTGGTCAGGTCTATTTGAAATTATCACCAAGACATGACTGACGCCTACTCCATAAGGATCACTTGAATGGAAGAGTTGTAAATCAAGTCCATGCTAAGTATTTGAAGCAATGATTGGATGAAAAAAAACAAAAGAGTTTCTCAAATGACCATTGAAACATTAAGTTGGTCATGTCCTGATGATTAATTCAAGTCCAAAAAAAGGACTCTGAACCATAGAAAACTGGTAGATTTAGACCTAAGACCCAGTTTGGGTGAAAAAAGAAAGTTGGACAGCTGAACTGAAACAAGACCAAGTCCCATTAGAAAAAGAAGTAAAAAATAAAAGATTGATAAAAGATATTAGAAAAAAATATAAAAAAGCATAAAAAAACCGATATATTTTTATAAATTTTTATTTTTGGTTATTCTCAATACAGGGATGATTCCGCCTATGTCACCTTTTGGGGGAGGGAGGATGGATTGAAGTAAGAATGAATAACCCATTAAAATTGATGTGAGATTGGGTGCTAGCGAGGGTTAGACCTATATGAAACCACGTTTTTTGAGCAAACACAGAGCCACGCAAGAAAATGATTAGGGGAAGGATAATCAAAATGTTGGAAGAAGCCAATTGTAGTACCACAGAGTGGGGAGGGAAGCAACATAATAGAAACAGGCAGTTGGCAAATAACCCTGAGTAATCCTGATATGGCACCAGAGCTGAAAAATTAGTCTTGAGCGCCTGATGCTGGGCTTTGTCAAGAACACCATACATATGGCTGGTAGCGAACAAGAGATACTGATGGGGGTTGCTGAATCATGCCCCCCTACTGAAGCCATCAGCAGAAGAAGCTCATGGGAAGCGCTGGAGATGAGATAGTCATGCAGGGAGTGAAGGGCATCCTGCAAGCAACGATTAAAGGCATTTCAGAAGATGAAGCTGAAGGAATGGTGAAACCTGGGAGAGGCTAAAAGCTTCATGGACCAACTTCAAAGAACTTGGCCAGAAAAGCAAAGAGCATAAGTGACAATACCCAGATCTAGGATGTTCTCAAGATTGGAGGGATTCAGCATTAGGGACAAAGCCAAAGTGATTTGGGCTCATAATTCAGCGTAGGGGAAATCAAAATGAATACTGTTACCAATGGTGAGCTCGGTAGTCAAGACAGCAGGTTTGTAGTATTGACTGAGTCAGAAGAGGAACTCAGGAAGTAAGTCTAACCTGGCAAGAAAAGAGCGATAAAGAGAGAAAGGCATAATTTCAGGAGCATCCATGATGATGTTTGGCGCATCTGTGAAAGGAGCTAAATCCTGGAGAGTTTTGAAATCCAACTCTGGAATTGACAACAGAGGGAGAATCAGCCGCGAGATGATTAAAATGATCACTAGCCTGGTTTTGGAGAGATTGGTTACCATCTCTGGTAATTTTATGGAAGGACTAGCCGCTGGTGCCATACTAGGCATATGAGTCCTAGAAAGACCATAGAAGAGGTTCTATCGCACATCCTGACTCATCTGCTGAAAAATATAAAGATCTTGATCAGACAAATTGTTTATAAGATGCTGGTACTGCGACTCAGAATTTGACATATGAGCAGGACTAGAGGGGGATGCCAAACTTATATGGAAGTCAACATTATGCACTCTACAATCCATTAAGCTCCAATTTTAAAGCAAATTATCTCAAAATTAATGGGATAAGCTCTCCAAGAGAAGAATTAAGAATGATATGAGCCAAGGTTTTATGAGAGAAAAATAACAAGGGCGAACATAAATAAGCATTATTAATTGGGCCACGAAATGAACATTGATGGCAAGAGTATCCTGTCTAATATGAGGAGAAAATCAGGAAATTGAGGACGCTGGACCAAGAATCCTGAATATGACAGTGAGTCATATGCCCTGACGGGGGTAAACTGGATCCCAGGACTAATATCATCACAAGTAAATTGATCAGCCTGGAATGACAGTAGATCGTGGGTACTGCACTCTGAGTAGGCAGTAGCAAGGAGGAAGAGGAAGAAAGCTTCATGGCAAAGTTCATCCCAATCAGAATTGAGTATTGACAATCATACTCCGCTTGAGCTAAAGAAGTATTTTACTGAGTGTCTGAAGTGGTGTTCTCTTACCCCAGTCCTTTTCTTGCTGGAAATTTAGGCAAGAGGGGGGATGTGTTGGGATTTTTGCACATATTCCCAGCCTGCTAGATTACCAGGATTCTCTAGGGAGAATTCCCTAATGTAAGTATATTTAAAATTAATGGACCCTAATTTTGGAGTAACTATGTTTGGGAAATTTTGGTATATTTTCTTGGTCATATCCATTGAGGATCAATCTAGATGAACACTTAAGATCTTATTGGGAAGAGTTGCTGATGAAATAGGGGCATCTGATAATGATTAACTATAAGGTGTACTGATTGGGATTGGTTGGGTTTCAACACTGATAGATTGGGAATGTGAGTAGTAAGTTGTGGGGCAAATGATGCCGCTCGCAACTAGCAAATTGATCAGTTGGTTTGTGGCCTGCCTTAATAGGTGATAAGTCCCATTACCTAAGCTGGTCGCTAGCCAAATATGGGTGGTTCACTTAGATCAAGAGGAAAACGTTAGAGACACGTTTTCTGACTCTTTCCGTTTAGGTCTCAAGGATGTCCAAAAATGGAAACCTAGCCAGGATGGGGAAGACCATCTCTGCTGAGATGAGGATGGGTGATTGAATGGAATGGCTGCAGTTTCATTGAAGAGGTGTCAACTGAGGGTTTGACAACCGAATTCCCGCTATAAATTCCCTAGAATTCAATTATAATAAAAAAGTTCTATTAAAATAAACCCATAATAAAAACAAGTTATATAGTTCACAAGTTCTATAGTTTTCATCTGGTATATAGTTTAAGTAGTAAGTTAGTGTCAGCTTTCAATTGTTCTATTTTTCTTAAGAATATTGTTGCTGTGTGAGATAGTTGGGAGACTATTTAAGGAAAAGTTTAAAGATCTGAGTGGGGATCTAGAGAAGAAGGAGAAATAATTGGGGATTGCTGCTGACTATGTGTTAAGTCAAAGAAACGGTCACCAGGAAATCTCAGAGAAGATTAGTTTGGACAGTATGTGTGAACAAATCCCTATATTTAGACATCTCAGGTATTTCAAGCAGGAATACTGACTGAGCATTGGGCCAGGATCTAAGAATTCCATTCAACTAAAGTAATAGTCATCATACTATTATTGACCAATAATATCAAATACTACACAATGTGGATGAATTGCACTTAGAAAAGAACTTGTGAAAGTAGAAAAAATATAGGGGTTATTGGCCAATAATAACCAAAATCAATAAATTTTTACAATGTATTTGTGTGGTCAAATGGGAAGAGCTTGGGCAAACAGAGGTATGAGATGCTCCTGATTAGTTGGGGCATTTAAAGTTTGTGGGAAAGAAATCCTAATTCAGTGTGGGAACAGCTGCAGCAGTAGGCTTCAGGGTGTAAGAGGGAGAAACTAGCCTCACATGAAGAATGGTGTGGTTTCTGTGACGAGATTTTCAGAAGGTGTAGGGTTGGAACGCGTAGAGATGTAAAGGGAGGAGCAACATTCTTTTAGTGGCCCTACTTGAAACATGATGGGAAAATAGACCATCCATCCTCCACTCAATCCCAGAATGAATTTTTGGGGCAGAGGGGCAACAGCGCAAGGGGTAATCAATAAAAAATTATCATTATGGGAACGTTTTGTTGTAAAGGCACAAGGTCACTGAGGCTTTTGGCTCCATTTAGAGGCAAAAAACTCAAAATGTGTTTAGAGCGATAGGAAGCAAACCAGCCATCAACTCCTTTCAGATCATGTAGTATCAGGTGGGTAGAAAGATAAGTGATGTGCTTTACCATAGGGGTATCCGCAGGCAGCTGGGTGCAAGCTAGAGGATGTAGGTGTCATGAAATACCAGGTGCACAGTTGTTGTGACTTCAGCATCTCTTAGCAAGCTAAGCTGATATCAAAGTAGCCTTATATTGTTGAAAACAATAAATTCAGTTGGCTTCATTATCCCCTGATTAAGTTTGGGATCATCCCCTCTGCTTAGGCTGGGAAGTGTTTCCATTCTCCAATAAAAAGGTCCAAAGAGGGCGGATGTCCCTCTCATCACACAGGCTGATCTCACCCATCTGGAGGACGAGCACTGGATAACAGCTCTTCTTAAGAAGATTCATCCCCCTATCACTACACTTGACTCAAACAAATTAGTATGTTGAATTGAGAAGATCTGCGCCAAAGTCGTTGGAAACTGACGCCCCATGAGCAGAAAGGATCTTATAATGTTGATAGCGCTGAGCTTTCAAAATCAAAGTCCAAATGCCTTAAACCTATGGTAACAAAGCCCAATTGGTTCACACATTTGGTAGATGCAGATTTAAATGTCAAATCCTCAGCAACATTTGCCAATGGCATCAGGAAATGAGTAAATGTCATTTTTTATAAACCTGATCCAAAACCTAGGGAACAAAGCCAAAGGAGCCATACCTCTTAATCAGAATGTGTATAGTGACGAGTCCTTGGTCAAAGTTGCCAAAGGCATTAAGCCATTGAACAATAATGTTGCCGATTTGGAACTACATTTGAATCTGCATCTACCAAATGTGTGAACCAATTGGGCTTTGTTACCATAGGTTTAAGGCATTTGGACTTTGATTTTGGGGACAAAGCCTGATGAACATGCACTTCTATCATTGAATAATGCCGCTAGCTTGAAAATCTCGCCTCAAAAACTGTATTGTTGTTTTATGTCATTCACTTGGCCAAACAAACGCCTAAGCAACTGGGCATGGACAGGTTAGGTATCCTGAACACATATCTGACCAGTTGGGACCGCCCCTATGTGGGGTAGCCTTAAAGGAATTCCCGTTGCCCATAGGGCAAGATGCCATCACACTAACCTTTGAAAACACAATTATACCACAAGTTAGGTGTTTGAGGACAAACTGACAGCAACTTGGCCCACCATCAATTCTATCAAAGTCAGTTCAGGTTATAATTGTTCTTCCCCCCCTCAAAAGTTCACTGGTTTAGGTCGAATTTTGAGGGCCTGATCTCAAGCTTTTATAAGTTGTTCCCCAAATTGACCACTATTTAATCAGTTTTAACACGCAGAGGAAATTGTCTATTAATTTTTCTAAACATCACTCTCAATTAAAAATCTTTAGCAGTACCCAATTTTTTTATTTACTTTATTTTTTCTTGTAAAGCTCCTTATGGCAGTAACCCTGTGGCCTGTCAGGCCCTACTTTGGCTAGGCAATACCCATCATGTAGTAACCTTAGCTCTCTCCATGGCCAACTGGGGTTATCATTTAAGAAACTTTTGGTAATTCAACCCAATTTTCAAAACCATCCACCAACAGGATAACAGAATCCTATGGGATCGTCTATCTCCACTTCACGTGAGTATCCATCTCCTCACCTCTGTTTTTGTATCAAACCCTCCCATGATATTTCCCAAAGCAGCTAGACTGATCGTTCAACTCCCTGCAGCAGGGCTCACTGGGTCAGGAGTTTCTACAGACTGGTATACTGCTGGGTGCCTTTTTTAAACTTGTAACACACCAGTGCTCAATTATTACTCATCTCCCTACAAAATATAATGTCATTCAAGCGGCAAAGCCTCTGGAATTTTATTTTGCTTTTTGAGTGCTTTTGCATCCTGACTTTCAGGCCAGTCTGAACTTCTTATGCTTTTCCATGACATCATGCGTGAGGAGGTGTCTCTAACTCTTCAAGAAAAGACTGTTCTTATTATCAAAACCCCCACCTTACATGGTGCCAACAAATTCATAGGTTATAATGTAGAACCTAGAATACCTCCATAAGGAGGTAAACCATGGGGGAGCAAAAGGTAAATTAAACAGAAAATATAAAAATAGCCTTTAATGTAAGGCAGAGAGACCAATAGAGAAATGATAAGGGAAACATTACTTTAAGGAAAGTTGGGGCAATAGGCTTGGATCAATTTTTTAGTGCTTGGAATTAATTCTAGGCAATAACACAAGACTACCTCAGGAAGTTCTATAACTTGAGTTTCTGTGAATTTGAGACTTTGACATAAGCTTTATGTTACCATTTTTAGTAATGTTAATTTTTTGAAATTGTATTCAATCCTCATTTGTAAATCAACCATAACAATTTATCTTCATTTAACCTATAATAGACGATCTTCATCACTGTTGATGTAACATCTTGAACCTTATCACACGATTTCTGGTGTTCAACTTATGCCTTATTGGCTTTAACCTGGCATTGATCCGCGGTAGTTCTGAGTCCAAAAGGGTGGCCAACTTGACCTTTGGGCCTTTCTTAATTCCTACTTGTCCCAGAAACTAACGCCAGAATTTGTGTCATGATACAAGATATTGCCCTCCTCTTTCTGTGGCACCACCCTTCCCCAGGGGTGACATCCAAAGAAAAGTTTTTATTACCTGGGTTAACTTCATGGCTGCAACTACAGTGGTGGACTTGAGACCAGCAGCATCAGGAAAGCACTTATGGAATAAGATAATCAAGTCTTGAGCATGACTGCAATTGAGAGCTGGGACCCAGCTAACTTCTCAGAATTAAACTTCTTACATGATATCAGGTATTTTGGCCTTCCTTTATAAGACGAGAAGCCACAATTATCTCCATATCCCACTCCAATGCCCCACCTACGAGATATGAAACTGGGTCTCAGGAGGGAGACCTTCAAACGGAGTCATTTACTTTTGTGAAAAGTAGTAAAATTTTGAACTTTGGCAGATAATCCAGCTGGTATGTGGCATAACACACCTTATAAAATGTGGTAAGGTATTCTCCTTTTTGGCCCAACCTCTTGAATGGCTGCTTGATAAGATTATCTGGCATTGAGCTTTACAAGGTCACCCTCTTTTTATATTATGGCCTACCCTTCTCTTAACATCAGCGCTGTCCTTGTAGAGATTTATGGCAGACTCCAAGTTTGTATTAACCCCTGACAATTCCATGATGAACTTAGCAAAGCTCATCACTGCTTTCACCTTAAACCCACAGCATGGTTCCATATTAAATGCGGGGCTAAAGCCATAATTAGCAAAAAGAAGAAAACAATTAATGGAAAAATTCTGGACGTTGTTGAAACAGAATTGCGCTAAAGAGAGGCGTGAGGCTCAATCTGAATGGTCAGCCGCTGTTTACCTCTGAAAATTTTTTTCAAAATTAGTTCACTGTTGTGTTTGTCATATGAATTTTGATGAAAAAACAGTTGATTGGCATGGAAGAATTTGAAGAGTCTTGCACAACTATTCCTAAAATATGGACGTGAACTGAGGTTCAAAGTCACTAATAATCTCCTAGGGTATGCCGTTGGTGGAAAAAACGTGGAAACAAATAATTTCGCCATATTTGACACCTTTATCATAGTGTGACACGGTATAAATTGGCAAACTTGGTAAACTAGTTCACCATCACCATAATAGCATCATACCCCTCTGAGGGGAAAAATTTCACCATTAAACCATCAAAAGTGAAGTTCAAGGTTCTCTATTTTTGAACATGAACCAACAAGCCTGAAAGGGGATTACGATTTAGTTATTAATGTTGAAAACAAGTCACTTCTTGGAATACTATGAAACCTGTGCTGAAATTCCATTAAATTTAATTGTGCGGCAGATACTCTCCAGTGTTTATGCCTTCCCAGGATTCCCCATGGTTATCCCACCATGATGCCTTTTCTTATCTCCAGGAGAAAAGGCCTGTTGGGAACCCATAAGCATCCCTGGAACTATAACATATAATCTCTTACATAGTACTCCTTCAAGAAGTCTTCCTGGTTAAGTTACACTTAAAAAGTATTATGCTGTATTCAGGGGACAGAGATTGTGATAAGACAGCCCATTTGAACATAATATACTCATCCAGGTTTCCAAGGAAATAAGACCAAGAGCACAGATGAGTGTAGATGTCTTATAAGACATATCTTACCTAAGGGATCATTAATTGAATGTTATGGATCTCAACCTCCTTGGAGTCAGGGGCTAACGTGGGATTGCAGCAAAAGGCATCGGATAGACCACTTTTCTTGCATCATGTGAAGTCATATTAGAACACAAATTGCGCAAGGGTCACATTCCAGCGAGTTTGTGATGGAGATAGGACATGAAGAGCGTGATAGTACAACATTACTCTTTGAACAGTGCAAAACCATGATTCTGGGAACAACCATGTATATGATAGCACCAGAAAGTTAAAGCTTCCATTACCGCCAAAAGTTTCTTGCCATAAATAGTGTAATTACCTCAGGTAAGGATTTTATGCGGTTGAGATATCCTACAGGAGGCTCAAATCCATCTTTGACCACTTGCAACAGAGCAGCAACAGAAAATTTGAAGCATAGGTAGCTTCTATAATCTTCATGCTAGTATCTATGTGATGAAGTACTGAAGTGGAGAGTAAAGTGCAAAAACATGGCCTGAAAGCCGTTGTCCAGGAAAGATGAACATTAAATAGTTTCAGCTCCACTGACTATGTACAGAGGTGCTACATCCTAAGAAAGATTTTTCTGAAATTATTAAGAAAGCGCATGCCCCAAAAGGTTTATCAAATTATTTAGCTAATGATGGTGTGTATCAATCACAAATTGACTTCTCCTTGTCCATAGTAATTGTATGGCCTTTTAAAATTATGATGTTGCCCTAAGGTGACCCAGGACACAAAATTCTATGAATTACTAATCTTTAGCGTCAGTTTGCTGCTTCAAAATGCTCAACCATTTTCCACATGTGAATCATATAGGATGTTTGATCAAGGGAAAATCAGGATGAATCCATATAATCCACATAGCATATATCCAACAAATTTATCCAACGTCTCATCGTTATGACATTAAAAATTTGCAGGTGCATCCTTGTGTTTAAAATGCATTGCTTAAAACTATATATCACCTTACTGGTACAAAATTCAGTGATCCATTACTGCCCATTTTTGATGTAGATCTGTAAAAGGCATTCAATCAACCTAATTTGTAAAAAGATTTTAGCTTTCTTCATATAGTGGGCGATCTGTTTTTCATAGGAATGAGATGCAGATAAGATATGGTGTGATTTTAAAAGTTACCAAATCTGCACAAGGGCATAGAGTACCGTATGTTTTTTCCACAAAGAGAATAAGTGAGCATATTGGAGAGGTACACAGAAATATGGCTCCTTTTGCAAGCTTCTCTATACCCAAACCTCTAATGCTGCCTCTTACTTTATAGTCAAAGGATATATTGGGGATGAAATGCAAGACAGGTCATCTGTGTGTTTGGAATCACAAATAAACTTTAAATGATCAGGTATGGCATCTGCTGAAGCTGCTACAAATAAAGACTCTAACCCAATAATCAAGGGAGTATGGCAGATTATAAAGTGAACTTCAGAAGAGGCACATGGCTAAACTTATGTACATTGGGCCATTGATGAATTTGCTCATAGTGCTGATTTTTTACATGGGATTATTGAGTTCTGAATACTGTCCCAGGACAAAGTCAAGGAGATGGCCTTTGAATTGGTTTTGATATCAGAGATTTGGCAACTCTGCACTCCCAAAATATGTAGGCATGGCAGGTTTTCAGTTGTCTAGAATTGATCAGAAAGTGGTTCTTACCAACTTGAAATCAAATGAACCTTAAACTTTTTATTGTGGGAATTCCTTGTGAAGCACCTGCCATAACAAAACATCAGGAAAGTATTTTAGCTCAAGTAAATAGCTAGGCCTTGATTAAAAGTTCTCAGAGGCACTGGTAACCACTAAAATAGTAGTCCTGAACTTCCTTGAGGGGGAAGAAAGAGTAGAAGTGTAAACTTCTGGGAACTGCACTCAACTAGGTACCAAATGCAGATATTCAGCTGTGTGGCTCGCTTTAGCTCCCAAGTATACAGCACAGGTTCTGATATGTGCAACTAGTAACTGTTAATATATAAATAACTCGATAAAGTTTATGCGGGTAGGTGATTTTAATATGAAGTCTAGTCTCAAGCTGACTTTCCACAACCAGATGCATCTCTTCTGTCCAGTTTTCTCCTTAGAACAGGTACTGACAACCTTTCTTCAACACACCTGTGAAGGTACTTGTTGAGTAATTGAATGGACCTAATTGTCAGATATTTGATAGGGACATAATAATGTTAGCATGCTTAAACTTATTATGGATCATATCAGTTATCAGGGATTATGGACCAGGTATATCCTAAGTATATCCAAACTTGGAATTTGGCCTAGCGATTTCACTTAATAATATTTGACTATGATTACATGGACTCAAGGGCTTTGTTGGTTAGGTTGGACTTAAATTAAGTTTTGACTTAATGACTCGGGCATGTGGGCTTTGTTGGTCTATGTCAAAATTAGTTTTTAATGTTGGTCAAGTTTTTGATCGAATTAATAACTAATTAGTGATATGAATCACCTTGGTATGTGCTGCTGATTACATGTGAAAGAGAATTGATTCAGCTATTTGCAGATGCATCTGAAACACCATCTCAAGAATGATGATGGTATTTACACCAACCCTGAGGCTGAGCATGATGCCCTGAGTCAAAGTATTAGTAGACGTTCTTACAAACATTTTATGTGGCCAAGTGCCATTAAAAATGAGACGTCATGGGTAAGATGTGGTGAACATCAAACCCTATAAATAACCCTCAAGTTGATACTAATAAAAAAAATTCAACTACTGGACTTGTTTATAATTTAACTTATAAACTTTTTGCATTTAGTACTTTCTTTTGTATTAGTTGATTTTTACTTGGGATCAGTAAGATCAGGGCGGCATGCCATCGCCCAAGTAAAATGACAGGGTATATGAATTGAGTACTACCAAGAAGATATATCTTGAATTTCAATCACCATCATGTATAGTCCTTACATAATAGACGCACAAAACTTCATTCCACATATGAAGAAGAACCATCCCTCTGAAGAAGAACCAAAAATCAACAGTACTAATAAGCTCTAAAGACTACAAGGCAAATCCTATCCCCCAACTCTTCCTCTGTAGTTGCCAACTTTTTTTTCTCAAAAGACTTAACTAGTGGAAGTAGTTTCAGCAGGTCTTAAGGGAATTCCTTTCGAGACTTAATCACTAATTCTGGCTCATAGGTCCTCTCTTCAGACTTATCCAGCAATTATGATTTAGTAGTCTTCTTGATAGAACTTCTCTTTTTTATCTCTTATTGCAGGAGCTGCGGAGAGCGTCAGATAATTAGATAAAGGAACTATATTCTAAAATAAGTATATTCTGAAAACGTTTCTGCTTTTTTATGAAATAAATTAAGGGAATATATAGGGTAAATTGGCGCCTAACTCTTCTGTTGGCTCCCCTAATAGCTATGGTAGCTGTTTCTGAAAAATTAACCCTACAAAAATTGCATAATGATAAATGAGGCATCTGCTCACCCATCTACCTAATTAGTACCCACCAATGACTAGATAGCAATCTTCAATGGTCTGGATTTGGAGATAGCGTGTCCCAACTCCCTCATCTAGCCCCGTTGGATTAGCCCATCAAGCTAACATCCTGCTTAGGCAATGGGACTTTTTTCCATTAGTAGTAGGTTACATTACCTTAAAGGCTGTACCGCAAGTTGCTTCACCAAAAGCGTTGTCAACTTACAAAATTAATCAATATACCCTTAGTCAATTGGCAACTAACTCTGATTATTTCTTTCAAGATAACTAAGTTATTTTATAACTTGATAATTATTATACATTTTTATTCTCATAAAATCCTCAAAAAACATTTGTACATGTTGGAATCACATCCTGGCAGGTTAGCTGATATTAAATTAGGATATTTGATGAACAATAGTTATCAGATGAAATAATAAATCTCTCATCCACTAGAAGTTTTGTCCCCAGCGGATAAGCAAATATATTTTTAATCTGTTCAGTTTGGATAATATGTTCATATAAAATCCAAACAAGCAGAAGTAAAAAAATACCCATAGTATGCTTTATTTATTAAAGACAATGCAACCAAACAAAAGTAGGATCATCTTTAGGCATAATAATGCACCAAGATGTGTCTACAAGTAAAAGAAGGGAGTGGTATAGTTAGCCATTCTTATGACTGATGGGACATACCCAGAAGCATTTGTTTATTAGCATAAAAAATCCATATTTTTAGTGAAAATTTTCCACCTTCTGATTGTGGAAATTTTTTAGTAGAATTTAGTTAAGGATTCTCATGCTGATATGAAATATGATTATTTGGCTTGACTAGTCCCACAAGATCCTAAAAAAGCCACATTTGTATATATTTCTAATTAAAAATGGTATTTTAAGGTTTTCAAAGGCATAACACCTGATTTAGAACCAACTGAACATCATTATACATTAGCAAAATTGTGAGATTCAATTCCGCTGAAGGTTCACACAATTCCATGAAAAAATGTAAGGGCCCTAATGCATCCATTAAATGGACCAGACAACTCTCTTCTTCCAATTGAGGGAAGAATCCTTGAGCATTTCTGCTGTAAATTATAGCAGATCTAGGGTACACCCTTGATGAACGTTTAGTATCCACCCCCTATTACAATGTACTAATGGCTAAAAAAAGGGATAGATAAATTCCGCGGAAAATGTTAATTTGAACAAAATTTACATTATGGTAATCAAGAGGATCTGTTATGAAATCTAAGCGCAAACTATTGGATCAGAACTTAATCCACAATAGGAGCACAAATATCAAGATTGATTTATCTGAGAACCTGTGGATGATAGAAAAAAACTTGTTAAAAATAGAGATGTATTTAAAATGCCGGAGCCTTGACAAATGAGAGAAAGTTTTTCAATACTCTTCAAAAAGTTCCACCCGCAACGTGCAACCTGCAATATGGTGCAAAAGTCCCTGCACTGGAAGAACTTCGTGCGTCCTGTCATCGTGATACAATAAGCACTTCTTAATTCCTTAAAATTATAACAACCTAGTACTATGCTAATGGTAGAGTTATGGGTAAAATTTATTATATCCTTAAATTACTAGTTTTACCCAAAAAACTTAATAAAATTCTTATAAATTTTCAAAGTTTCTGGACACCCCAAAGGAACCTCCTCAACCAATAAAGGGCCTAAGCTCATTAGTTATAAAAATGGTCATGACCATCTCTCTGGTAATTTACAGCCTTCGCCTCTTTTAGCAAAGAAACCCTTGGGAATCATACTTCTAGGAGTGTCACATAATCCATATGATAATGGAAATGGGTACTTGGATTAATAACCTGAGTTGGATGACATATAATTTTATTAAACCCACTGTAATAATGAAGAAAATGTAAACGCTAATCCAGTAGATGAACCTATGGGAAGAATTGATGAAGTCAAAATTGACAAGAAAATTGTTGCTCCCTGCTATCAAGTGCATGTCTAGATGATTTGGGGATTTGGCCCTAAAATACATAAGATGGATGTAACAGCCTCCTTTGCCCAACCCACCTACTTGGACTTCGGTGCATATAGTGAGGTTTAGATTATTGCTGGTGCTCATCCTAGGGGAGGGATGGGGATATTTTTTTAATCAATATTCCCTGCACTAGCTCCCCGCAGACCTTATTCACAAATTATCAAAATGACAATGCCATGCGGCTGTAATTGCTGTTGTGGGAATTAAAGTCCATCCAATAATAGCCAAGTCTTTCCTTCACACGTCAGTTGTCTGATATAATACCCAGCCAATTAATACCGTTGTTATGTTGTTGGCCTAATATTTGATGATCAGGGCACCTCACCAGCTAAACAAAAGTCTATATGGTCTCATGCTCATAATCTTGATATGTTGGTCATAGGTATCGTTGATCAGAGCTATTAAACAAGTACTTCTTGTTCATATGGACAACCAGTTTCCCCTCTTAAATTTATATGTCTGCAAGGTAACGGTGATAGTACCCAATTCATGCCCTTTGGATAATGTTGCTCACCTGGTGCTGAGAGTTCTGGAGGGACTTAAATTGCAAGCCACCTTGAATGGAACTACAGAAGCCTCAAAGGACCAGCAATCCTTGGCACTACTGGACGCCTTGGAGGGCGAAGCTAAATTATGAGCCTGCATCCTATTTTACCAGAACTCGCACCAAGGGGAGGCACCTCTCTCATCTTTCACATTTGTTTCATCTATGGTGGCCACTCTGGCATCGAGGCCACAACTCTTATTTTAACTATTCTAAAGATGAGGTTTAGCTTCGAGTTCAGATAACCACTTAAAGACTTTTCACCAACTTTCTGATTCCCTCCAAATCCTAGAGGACATTGCCATTGCTTTATTATGGACTTTCTTAACCAGGGAGTGGGCTACCACATGGCATAGTATAATGGTCCTCAAACTTTAGAGGGAGCATTTAAGACGTCCCAGTAGATTGAGGCCAACCCCATAATCAAAGCAACCAATAATTAACCCACCCATAGGCTATTCCATCACCAATTAAATCAATCCCACCCCAAAGATGGAGTACTTGTATTGTTACATGATGAGGATACACTGAAAAGAAAAACAGATACAGAACAAGGTCCAGAGACTGATGATGTGGTTGATTCCATTACAGAAGAAGTGAACCACTATAATATACCCACACATGCGCTGGAAGTACTTGCCCCCACTTTCCATGTATCTAATGCCTTAGGATAGTTAGGGTATGGAGCTGTTGCCCCTGCGTCCCACAACCTTAATATCTTTCCCAAGACCACATACCATGGTCATCCCTCACCCCAATCGAGCAAATCCTTCAATAAATGATCAGATTTCCTTGGGACCTTAGTAGTTCTGGCCAACCCAAATGGACCCAGACTTACGAAAATCGTTGGAAAAGTGCCAAAGACCTCCAGGCACCTTTTTATTTCTGTGGGCTGGATGAGCTGGCATTGCCCCCCAACTAAGTTGAGACTATGGAACAAATAAAAGGGGACGTCACCACAATCTGATAATCAAAGACCTCATCCAAATATGCTATTGATGGATTTAAATGATCCCACTTCAGCCTTGCTGTCATACACTCATGTTGCCCAATGCCTTCCTTTTATTTAAACAAATTTCAGGATTATTTAATTTGCCATTGAAATGTGTTTTCCACCACCAGAGTATGCGCCATGAACAGCTATACTAAAACTCAATCGCGCTTAATTATTGATTTTCATGGACATCGCATTCAACTCCTGACGCACTGTCATTAACGCCTTAATTGATACAAGAGCATCAGGGAATTTATCAATCGTAAGATGGTGCAAGCTTTAGATCTAGAAGTTACCATAAAGGATTCCGTCATGGAGGCCTCTAAGGTTTTGATCACCCTGCCCATATGCGAGAGATTGCACTTTTGGCCCAAGGTCATTGGTTCACGCCAGTTTCTTGATGATTTTAGACCTACTCTACCCCATGATACTGGCCATAGATGGTAGCGCCAACAGTTGGTTACACTTAACATCGAACAAAATATTCCTTTCTTCAAGATCTTCTATCATTTTTTAATTCCCTTTTCCTCACACTAATGAAGGGGAATGCTTTGGCGGCTATTTTAAATATCTCCACCTCAGACATTGTAGCCAATCTGCCTATGATACCCTTAATACTTAAACCCCACAAAGAGATTTTTTGACGTGGATAAAGTGAACTGCTTGCCACACCACTATGAGTTTGATATTGACTTCCACCTGATAGTGGATCTTATCAATATTTATTGATTACTTTATCTATACACTTCTTTTGAGGATCAAGCACTAAAAATCTGGATAGACAAGATGTTGACTAAGGGATGGTTGATTAAGAAACCCATACTGAGATCATTAAAAAAGCATTCACCCAAAAACCTGATGGCTCCCTGCGGCCTTATGTGGACCAAGGCCACTTAAACAGAGTAACTTTGCCTAATCCATACCCTCTCCCACTGCTGCAATCTACCAAGACTTTGGAAAGTGAAAAAAGATTTTGAAAGTTGGACCTAGTAAAAGCATTTCATCAGGTTTTATTGAAGGAAGACTAAGATGGTTGACAGTTATCAGAACACGCCATCGCAAATACCAGTTTAGGATCATGCCTTAAAAGCTTAAAAACGCCCTTGTCATTTTCCAGAGGGTTATTTACTAGGCTCTAGGCAACGTCCACTTTATGTGTGCAGTGGAATATATTGACGACATCCTAATTCACTCCCTATGCCAGAACACACAAAAAGGACTTGATAGCAGTGGCCGCCGCCTTTAATTAAGTGGGTCTGCATAAAAAATCATCAAGATGTAATGTGTTAAAGACAAAGTACAGTCCCTAGGAACCTGGTATTAAAAGAAGGACATGACATCACCTTTTCAAAGCTTGAAGCCATAAGGACGTGAGTAACCCTCACCACCCAGAAACAGATTCACAGTTTTCTGAGATCTTTTACCTTCTTGAAAAATTCAACCAGCAATCTCAAAACTGGCCGCCCCCCATTTACTAACAGGCAAAAATTCGCTGCTCGTTTGGTCAGAGGAATGTTGACAGGCGTTCAAGGCTATTAAAGATGTTTTTACCTTGGCGCTGGTCTTGCATCATACCAATTGAGACAAATTATTCCTTGTATCATGTGATGTCTCCAGTACAGCTATGGAGGTAATACTTCTACAGGAGCACAACGGCAGCAAATACCCAGTATCATACTTCTCCAGAAAATTTACTGTTACCAAACGCTTATGGGCAATAGAAAACAAAGAACTGGCCGCTGTAGCATGGGAAATGATGCATTGGCGATATTCACTTCATGGAGAGAAGCGCATGATGACCATGCACACAGACCATAATTCCTCATATACTACCGCAAATTGCAGAAGTTAGCGAACCAGCAAACCAGAATGCACTGCGACCTTCTTAACTCTGATTTCAAATCAGAGTTCAGTAAGACTGACATACATATTACTGGATATACTGAGCAAGAGCCTTCCTGCAAGATCCAATCCCATTGAGGGCATTGAGTATTACAGTGATCCCCCCAAAACAAGTATTGTCAGAGCCACCAGCAGAATTGCCAATCATTGCTGGAATAACATCCCCCGCAACCACCAAAATTCCACCCCTCAAGCCCACAGATGAACCCACCATCAACACCATAGGCCTCTCTCAACAGGGTACTCCATAGTATGCCTAATGACCAACGCTGATGGCTCCCTCCTGGACGTTGCACTAAATGCATCAGGAAGCCCTGAAGGACAGGCCCTAGTTGACAAGATATAGGCAGGGAAGAACCAATTGGTTGGTACTCACAAAAAATAGGGTGATTTACTTCCACAATTGCATATAGGTACTAAAATTTTATGCTCACGAGTCATAGAGGAAAATCATGATCCGCCAATAATGGGGCACTCCAGAGGCAATAAAACCATCAACCTGATAAAAAGAGCCTATGACTGGAATGGACTGACGAAGGATTTGTATGCCTGGATAGAACGCTACCTGACCTACGCGCAATTTTGATCTTACAAGACAGGATAAAACGGGTTGTTACATCCATTGCAACAGGCAGAGGGGCCATTTCTTCAGTTTTAGGAAACTTTATCATTGGCCTGTCCACTTCCAAGGGGTTTGACGCAATCATGGTGGTTGGACAGAATTACAAAATACGCCCTTTTTATCCCATGTTTGACAACAACCAAAATTAGGACATGGCCCATTTATTTGCAACCCACATCTTCACCGTGTTTGAGGTACCACAAGAAGTAATAAATGATAGAGGTCCGTAGTTCATCTCAAAAATCTGGGATGCCCCGTGCAAAATGTCACACATCAAACTTTACTAGTTGTTGGTTTATCACCCCAGTCTGACAAAAAAAATGGAGAGAACCAATCGGTCACTTGAACAATACCCACAGTGTAATGCAACTGCTTCTCAGGACACCTGGGCAGGCGACTTGGCCCTAAACCAATTTTCATATAAAAGCTCATTATATTCCTCTATAGGGCTGTCACCATTTTACGCCAACTTGTAGTATAACCCTGCCTTCACAATTGGGCCCCAGCTACGCACAAACATCCCTACAGCGGACAATTTCACATGATGTACCTTTAGAAATTACATCAACAAGTGCAGAGTCAGCTAACTAAAGCTTCCCAAGATATCATATAATTTGTGTATTGAAAACGCAGATCAGATCTGGGATATCATATAGGCAATTTTATTATTGGCGGACATGAATAACCTCAATTTTCAAAGTGGTGTGTCATAAACTGGCCTATAAAAGGCTGGAAGAATTGTTCATTAGCAAGGTTTTATTCAACGGATCATTTCACATGGAGCTATCTCTGCAATCGGAAAAATTTAAGTCATTTTATGCTTATTTATGTCCCCTTTCAAGGGCGAGAAGCTGGCAGAAATAAACTAATAATGATTGAGGGATCCCCAGAATTTGGGGTGAAGGAGATTCTGGGCTCAAGGAGAATCAAGTGAGGAATCCAATATCTGGTGGCGTGGAAAGCTACCCACCTATGACAATAGTAATTCTCTACACAAGACTTTACCAACTGCCACGACTTAATTAAGAGCTACCATGCTTGTAACCCAAAGCCCTGGAACCACCCGCTATCAAACCCCTGATTATTGCACCCATTGGAGTTCCCCCTACTGCACAATAATTACGCTTTAGTACACACTTCAGAGGGAGGAATAGTCCTATCATTTTTTTAAAATGGTAGTGTAAGTGCCCCCACCACATCCATTAGATTGGACCAGCCAACACATCCCTTCCTTTTTGGGGAAGGAAAAGAAGCCCTGAGCATTTCCACTGGAAAAGACAGCGGATCTAAGACACAATTTCACCAAAGGTTGTGTATCCGCCGCTCCCCTTCATTTAGATTTTGATTGTAAAAAAAGGGAAAGTTTGATTCTGCTGAAAATGTTAATTTGGCTGAAATTTGTGTTAGGAAATTTGAGATGATAATTGATTAAATATAAGAGCAAACTAGCAGATCAAAACTGAATACCTGGCAGGGGACAAATATCAAGGTCAATCTGGCAGAGACCCTGCAAATAATTGAGAAAATCTTGCTAGTTATATTACAAACGATGACAGGATGCCAGAGCCGCAACAAATGATAGAAGTTTGCTAACGCAAACCACAACAAGGTCCACCTTCAATGTGCAACCCTCAATATAGCAAAAGTCCCTGCAATCTGGAGAAGGTACGTGCATTCTGTCATCAAAAATTTTCTTCAAACATCATTACTCAAACTAAAGTTATAAAACCCCAGCGCTCTTCTAATGGTCGAGTGCTGGGTTATTTTGTTATATCCTTGATAAATCCATAATTATGCATAAGAAACCATAAGATTTATAAATATTAAGATTTTAGCTTCCACAAAATGAACTGTCATATTTCCATGACTTAATTGAGGGTACCAACAGCAAAGACAAGGGTGGGCGGCAGGAGTCCCAAAAGGTCAAGTTGCGGGACCTTCCTGACCTAAAGCACACCTTGGGCCAACGGTAGTTACAGGCCAGATATGCCCAGGTTGGTCCAGGTGAGGTGCATAACGCCCATCCCCTTGTTATGGCTTTGTCATTTAAACGGATGAAATTATAATTTTAATTCAAATGGCTAAATATGGTTACTTGGTGAACGGGGTTTGGAACTCATTCGATTTATTAAATTTCCAACTGGGTCAGCCGCAACTTCATTCAATCACTTGAGTTCAGTCAATTTTAAAGTATAATGCCATGTCATATAGAAGCGTTCACTTATTGGTGCACCTAGGCTTAGCACCACTTTCACCAATAGATAATTCCCTCATTTTTGTTTAATTATGATTCTATATCAACATTCCTCGTTGGTTGTCTTCCCTTTAATAAAACCCCTCGTGATTTTACATCTTTTATGTTACCTTGGGCAAACCAGTGTGCAGACCTCTTTAAGGAGGTCTCATGAAAAGTTAGCCGTGTTATTTGTACAAGTTTTACCCTATCATCTGTTACACAGCTGGTCCGCTTTGTCCCCTCCAGACCAAAGCATCCTTGCCCTCCTGCCCAGAACACCGCTTGGAGATGGACTCCTTAGGGTCCACGATATCTTGCTTTTTGTACGTTCCTATTACTCTACACCACGCTGAACACTCTCGCCTTATGTTACTTTAGCTCAAACACCCTCTGCTTGGCTATCCTTCCTTTAATACTAATGACTAGTTCCCTTGCATTGGGCCTGTGCACCGTGCACCACCACTCTGGGAACTTGAGAGTTATAGACACTCTCCTAACAAGAATCACTTTAACTAATGAAGTGCCATTCCCGTTAGTTTCAGATATGGTTATGGCCATCTCTCTGGTAATAACAGCATTATCCTCTTTCAGCAAAAAACCCTAGGAATTATCTTCTTAGGAGTGTTGCATATTTCCATTTGACCAAGGAAATGAGTACCTGGACTAACACCTGGGTTGACTGACCAATATCTTGATTTGACCAACTGTAATTATGAAGAAAATGGAAACACTAATCTGGTGGAAGTACCTATGGGGAGGCCTGATAAGATCAAAACTGATGAGACAATTTTTGGTCCCGCTATCAAGAACATGTCTAGATTATTTGTGGATCTAGCCTTAAAATTCACGTGATGAACAGAACAGCCTCCCCAAATAAACTAACACTTTGGCCTTCAGTGCGTGAAGTGTGGTCAAGATTATTGGTGCTCATCTAGGGGTCTGGATGATGTTTATTGATCGATATATCCAGCATTTATCTCCCCAGAGCTCTTATTATTGAATTATCAGAACAGCAATGCCGTGCATATTGTGGTGCTGTTGTGGGTATTGAGAGTACCCCTTATGGAAGATAAGTTTTTCCTTAGCACGTCAGTTATCTGAAAAAAAGTGTTTGGATTGTTAAGGTTATCCACTGAATTACTTTTTCACATGTGGGGCTAGACACCTGATTGCCTTGGTTTCCTCAAGAGTGAAGGTGTGGCAAAGGAAGCTACTCCATTTTAGAAAAGGCCTTCTGAGGGCAGTATTTATAGAATTGGTCATGGGTGAAACAATTGTAGCTACATTTCTAATACATCTAATCATTGATTTGGCGCTAGACCACTGTAACCCTCAAGTTTTCCTAAAATGAAGTCATACTTTAAAAAGACTCCTCCACTATCAGAAGTGATCAGCTTTTTCCAAGGGCGGTATTTATAGTTTTTCCCAAGAGCTAAACTATTGTGGATAAATTAACTGAGGCATCAGTTAAACTGTCAGGAGCTAGAACCCCACTGATTCTTAAGTTCATATGAGAAAAAAGATATGGACGCAAAAGAATCCTCCACTATCAAAGGAGAATTAATGCTTACAAGGGCGGTATTTATAGGGGTCTCTGATATATATAATTGCATCCAGATTACCAAAACTTGCTTTTCTTTCTTATAAGCATCACTTTTGTTTACAGGTAATTAAATTGATTCAACCAATAACAACTTGTTTTATTTGTGCCATCCAATCAGGGGATGACAAAGTGACTGAATCTACTGAACTCACATACCTATGCAGCAGCGATGAAGGGGAACAGCATGTGCCAGAAGGCCCAGCTGCTAAGCTTTAACCATAGTGAAAAAAGGGATTATATGTCCCAAACAGTGACTATCTGAAGATCGTACAAGATTTTCACCAAACTGGCAACATCAGCCACGCATTTTCCAAGTCCACACAAGAATTTGGTGTGCATTAACTTTGGCGTTGAGGAATCTCTACGATATGAAGCAGTTTGTCAGGCTATCCCAGGACGCTTCCCAGAAGCTGTAAGCTTGACTGAAAAACTCAGGCTGAGAACCTTGAATCTTGACTTTGCTACTGCTGAGGCCGCGGATGCAGCCATAGCTACCCATCTGTAGTCACCTACACTAAGCTGAGAGTAGGCAAAGAGCCTAAACAAATTACAGCCAATACCCCAGTCATACGCACCCGTTTTGGGGATGCTGAAAACTTGTTTGTGGGAGTATAAGAACTGTCAACCACTGAAAAGCGGGATTACTTGGAGGCAGCGCTAATAAGCGGCCTGAGTCATATGGAGAACTAGTTTATTTGACATAGATAAAAACCGCCTCTTGCCACACCTGTCTACAGAACAGGCTGTAGCAATGATACTTCCAGCATGGACGCTGAGGTTGACATCAACACAATACCACTCAAACGTTATCTTAGACCCAAAGGGGAATCATTCTCTTTCTTTCCCAGTCCTCCCAAAAAAACCCCGCCCATATTCATGAGATGCAACAAAGTAGGGCATAAAAACAATTCCAGTCTGCTACATGGGAGGGAAAAAAGTTTATTGAGTGTGAAGAAAGTCTAAAGGATATAGATCAGGGGGATGCGTTAACAGCCCGCCACTGGGATCGCAGGATAACTATGAGGTGGTCCAACCAATCTCCCCAGAGCAGCGTAAAGAAGCAAAGATGGACTGAAAGATGGCGGAGAAGGCTAAGCAGAAGAAGCAGAAGGAGGGGAAAGAAGCAGCAGCTTGTGAGGAAGCGGCCAAGCGCAACATTGAGCAACAATATGAGCACCTATCGCTATATGACTAATCCTAAGACAGCCCAGCAGCCGCAAGATAATGTGCAATGGGTATTTCAATCAGAACTTGATAATGCACACTTCCTACCTGTATACAATGGAGCCCAACCCATTCAGGACCAATAAACAAACCCGTTTCAAAAGCCAACAGTTTCTCAACCCTTGTGGGATGGAGGACAATAGTGCTCACTGTATGGAGAACACAAATCGGAACTCTGGACCACTAGAATGGCAATAAAGTCACCACCAGCTTAAATTATTTATGAGTGTTATATGACTAGGTCCAAATATAAACAAGCCACCTCAGCTTCAAAAGGTCAATTAGGCCCTATGAAGTCATAGCAGGCGTGCTGGGATTGCTAGCAATTGGGACTCTCAACATAGCAGGGCTCTCATCCAATAAGTCCCTGGATAAGAAACGTTGGCTTTTTCTATACCCATTAGTGGATGGCTTGACTTGCAGGAGTGAAAAGTGCATCACTGGAAAGGAGGAAGAGTGTTCCAGGCTCTTTATCCCTTCGTGAACATTCTGGACCAGCTTTTGTTATTTGTAATAAAAACATCATCTGATATCACAATCATCAACTACTACTCTAATTTGGAAGGAAAGGTTCTAGTTCTGGCCTTCAAATGGGGAAACGAATCATATCATGCAGCTTCAGTATATTCCCCTGTTGAAGCGAACAAATAGGAAGAGTTTCTGAGCAACCTAATTGACTTTAAACTTCCAAAAGAAACGATTTACCTAGGGTACTTCAATTGCTGGCTGGACGGAACTCGTGACAAATGGCCAAATGTCACAAAGCCACCAATAGTATCAAACCATTACATTTCTAATGACAACAAAAGGCTTTCTAGATGCCAAACCACTCTCAAAAACAACTTTTCCAAAACTGTCGCAGCCAAAACTGTAGGATATTAACTTATCAGCGCCACTAGACTGAATTGGATACTCATACCCATTTTATTGAAATCACAATCTGAAGATTTTGCAACAATCAACCTAACCTAACAGAACACAGAATGGTGAAAACTAGTATTCAATCAAAGGAAGATCCGGCCTAAGAACCACTGTTGGAAAAGGATGCTGCCAAAGAACGTGAATCTGATTCAAGTAAAAAATCAGACAAAAAGACATGTAAAAGAACTAGCCAAATTCACTGCCTCTGAAACCTTATGGAAATAGTAAAAAATGTTAAAAAGGAGATTCTATCCGCCCCCCACTCAGCCTCCCATCGCATAAGGAAGGAAATAACAGATTTTCAAAAGCTTAGAGAATATTAAACCACCTGGAAAGATACCCACCCCATAGCAGCTACTCACCACATTGGGCTAGAGATTAGGTGAAACAGACACTAATTGTCAATAAACATAAAAAGCTCCAAATGCACATGGAGGCCCTTCAAGCAGGTGCTATATGGACCCTTCAAAAGGATTGTCCGTCCAAGTTTTTCTATCAGACTTACAAAATGAGGTCCAAAAATGCCAGTCTCACTGAACTCTAAACATGTGAAGGCCAAACCACTAGCAACCCAGAAGTGGAAGCATCCATCACCCACTCCTATTACTCAGAACTATATAAGGCAGACTCAACAGAGGAATCTGTTAGAGAAAACTCCATCAATTTTGTCCCCATCCACCCCGAGCATTTAGCCACCTTGATGACCCCATAACGGAGGATGAGCTAGCACAGGTTCTACGGAGACTCCCTACCAACAAGTCACCAGGATCAAAGATATCCCCTATGAGTACTATAAAGCACACTATAAATCAATAAAGAAGCCCATGTCATCTCTCTTTAACTCAAGTATGCAAGATTGAAGAGTGACCCCAGGAGGCGAGGAAGCCTATATCATAGTGCTTTACAAAAAAGGGGATTGTAATGACATGAGCAACTGGCGCCCAATATCTTTTATCAATGCAAATATGAAGATAATGGTAAAAGAAAATGTCCAAGAGTCTCTCAGAAAAAGGCAAGGAGTGCATTGCCCCACAACATCAAAGTTCCACCCCATGGAAGAGCATCTTGGACAACATCAACCAAGTAACAAACACATTGGGAGAAGCATCCAAGGGCACGCTCTGCTGTCTAGATCAAACCAAGACATACAAAAGAGTAGACTGTGAATACTTGGCGGCAATGCTTTACAAAAAGGGCTTCCCCAAACCCTTTATCACATGGATAGCAAACCATCAACTGTCGTCCACCTTCTCAGTTTTAAGGTCTGCATTCATTTCACCTCCTGTCACACCAGAAAGAGGCTTTCATTAAGGGGACCCACTTAGCCATATTCTGTACAACCTCACAATTGACCCCCTCCTATGGGTAATGGAGAAACCTGTAGCTGGTGTAGAGTGAAAGGGGCAAAACCACTTAAAATTTTGGCCTTTGCGGATGACTGTGTTGTAGAAGTTACCTCTAAGGCGGATTCCAAAAAGGTAGTGGAGATAATTAACCTATATGAAAAAGCCTCCCAAGATAAACTCAACACATTAAATCACAAGCCTTGGTGCTAAAAAATGCTAAGCACCTAAGCCCTAAAAACAAGAGGACAAAGAGAAAAGTCACAAATAAAAGCAAAGTGAATAAGTGTAACAAATATAGCTTTATCCCACCACCCTTTAAGTTGCCTTGTCCAAAATAACCCATCAAACACCTAGGGATCCTCATCACAAGTGCGTGTATAGCAACTCAAGAAGTGGAAGAGAAGATAGTTTAGAATAATCAAAGGACGTGGTAAGGTGGAAATTCAGGAAGACATCTCTGGCTGGAAAATGCCGCCTTACCAAATCTATGCCCTTCTCAAAAATATAGTACCCTGCACATGCTATTGCCTTCAGCAAATTTTTTTAAAAATCTCACGTTAATTTAAAACCCTGGCTCTGGGGATCATGCTCCCCCCAGCCAGGATCACCACATTAAGGGAGTCAGCTTCTGAAGGTGGGATGTGGTTAATTGATTCTGAAAGTAATTCCACAAGAATATATGTGATATGAATCAGTGCTCTGACCTCACAAGAAGGGAGTCTGCCCCCATGGGCATCGGCAGCAAGGACCCAAATAGCCAGAACATAGCCCTCAGGAACCCAGGATCCCCAACCACCATATTCAATTACCTAAGTTCACGCCCAGGGTTAGTAGGGCCATAGGACGCAATGCCTGAGGCCAAGGTGATGCTCCATTATTTTAAAAAGATTAAAAATAGAACCAAGAATCAAACTCAAACCTCATAAAATTTGCTGTGGGAAAAAAATGGAAAACTTTAAAACTCAATCAGTACCCAGTGCAACCAGCCAATGCAAAATCAAAAGGCCCAAGCATCTAGCAATCCTAGCGCTGAATTTCTTGAGAATAATTCACCCCCCAAGCTCCATAACACCACTTGGAGAATATCAGAAAGCCTCTACTTAGCCCAAAAATTACAATCCTGCATTGGAGAGTCACTAAATGCCTTTTTCGCACATTGGAGCACTCAAACGCCATTCACAGGCAGTACACAGCGTTCAACAAAGAAGATTCGCTGCACCACAGGTATGTTTTATGTAAAAAGTTGTAAGAGTCTTGGAAGAAGCGATGCACTTAGCACAACTATGTTCCACAAATCCCAACCATCTAGCTAAAGACTGGCTCTTCCAGGTGGTCAAGACATCAAGACCTTGATCACAACAAGATAACTTTCATTATAGCGTTATGGACGATCCATAGTAACTGGGTTGCCGCTACTCCAAGCCCCCCAAGGGTCTGACCCAGCTAGGACTGTCAATAACTTTCTATTTAGTCTAAACAAAAGCTTTGGCTAATGATAATTGTGGATGCCATTCCACTAAAACGCTTGTGCAAGTAGCATCATGGGCCATTTCACAAATGTCCAAAATTTCTATGGTGCAACAACCTTTTAATGTATAATCCATTTACCCAAGGTAACTAAAGTCTCCCCAACTGAAAACCACAGCAGGTTGCGATGCCAAGGTTGTGTGACTAGCACCAAAACACTCCATTTGCAACCCAATTTAAAAAAAATTCACAATTACTCTCCCATCCCATCCCTACAAATGTGTCATCTCCAGTTGCGTACTCCCAAATAAAAATTTAAGAATAATAAAAAATAATAAAAAAATTAAATTTAAATCAAATTACCAAAACTACTTTGATTGGGGTGGGGAAATCACAAATAAAAGCACCATTTATAGGATCAGAGCAACAAGTGGAGCCTGCCATACCCAAGTATCCAATGACAAGCTGATTACAATTCTCTGGGACAATAATGTTCTGATGGCATTTAACTAAAGTAAGGCCTGGGCCAAATCAAATATTCATATAATAGGACACCCAAAGGCATCCCAATTGACTAGGCACAAAGAACCCATAAAGTTTTGAAAGGAATAGAAAGAGAGTTGCTATACTTCCATAAGGCGTTTCAAACCTTCTAATACCTTCCAAAGCTTATTCTGGGTTCCAGATACTGTAAATAACCACTTAAATGCACCAGGTAAAAACAATGCAGCAACTAAGTGCTAAGAGAGGTTGAGCGATGACTTATACCAAAAAATTGATAGAAGCATCAGAAAAAATTAGGAGCCCATGTAGCAGGACCTCAAAAGGTTTGAAACCACCAGGCACACTCATGAAGGGCAGGAACCGTCCAGAAAACGGTAAAAAAGTTATTAGAGCTATTCAACAAACAAAATGAGCATCAACGCCACCTTGAGGAGCCCAGTGATTGTGGCTACCAGCCAACGCTTCCTATACTGCAAAGTAGACTCCTACATGGAAAGAATTCCCTCAAGTATAATCAAGATGTTGGTTATCTAATGTGAGGGGAAGCTTCTAACTATTCAAGACTAACTATTGATAAGATTAATGAAATCCACCTTGTAAAGTGCTTACACCTTCAAAGGTTTTAAACAAAACCCAGAATACCTCCAAAAGGAGGTAAACTGTGAGGGCAGCAAAAGGTAACATTTTATAGTTAATATAAAATTAAAATATAAATTTTATTTGAGGTATGCTAACCAGGGGGCAGACATTACTGAAACCAAAAACTCAACAAAACAAACCAAAGTATGAATCAACTGCCCAAAACAAGCAGCGAGACACACAAAAAACGAGAAAAATAACCTACCAGGTGGCATAACAGTGAGCCACTTGTCCCACCATGACAGAGGGTGAGGGGTATCAAGCGGATTATCCATTTTGACCTCAACAATGTAGAGGCGGATCAATGCTGAGAGCAAGGGGGTTAGGGCATCCGCAGGATGAGGGTCAAGGTGGAGTAAATAATTTTTAAGAATGTCACTGACAATTTGGGCCTGAAGCATGGCCTCCATGAATTTGGCAAAGTGGTGTTCAGCTTGGATATGGGCAGCAGGAAGCTGGGCGAATTTGTAATGTGGCTCTGGTGATGCGCATGGATGGGGATAAAAACTGCCAGTTCAGCAACATGCTTGACAGCGGTGGTGGCAGTTTCATGGAGGCATTTGGTTTCCTCTATTTTGCAACATCAGGGAAATCAGGGGGGTATAAGGACATGCAGCCCTTCCTTAAATTTAGTGACAGAGATTGTCATTGCATTGCAGAGATGGAAACTTTCAGGTGAGGCCACTGCGGCCTTGGCAAGATCATGATCACTCAGGAAAGGGGTAGCAGTGGGTTTGGGGACATAATTTTTTTGGCAGGAATGGGCATCGAAGTCTAAAATTATATAGGGCTCTAAATTAATTGGGAAGTCTGGAGGTGGGACGATTTAACCAGATTCATTCAATTCATCAAATAAGTCCTAGGGATTTTGGTTGATTGGGATTGATCTGGAGAGACATGGCTGTGATTGGGTAAGTTTTTGGGTAAGAATTTGTTTGTATTGAATTTGTTTCCAAACCTGTTCCTGATTGGATGGATTTTGAGAAGACTGGCTGGTTTGGATTTTGGTTGTAAGATTTTGTTAATTTTTTGAGCGCTCAGCTGGAGGGGGTGAGGACTGCCAATATCCCGACTCAAAAGCCATAGCTGTGGCCTCATGGGTGGGTTTGGCGGTTTTTGCATTGTTTGAACTGTATTGACATGCTTTTTGGAATGTTCCAATTCATGGCAGAGGGGGCACAAACTGTGTGGCCATTGTTAATGCAAACCCAAAAGAAGTGGTCTGGTGAAGATGGGATATAGGCGCGTGGTGGGATGTGTTGGGCTATGGTTGGCTGGTGAGGGGGTAATGGTGGCCATTGCCTGAGGTGCCACTAGGCGCTCAGCACCGCTTGGGACAAAAAAATGGAGGATGGGGTCTGTGCCATAAGTGGTCAGCCCTAACATTAACTTCTCATAAAGTGTTTGAGTGGGAAAGTGTGAGGAAAGATTTGCAAAGGGCACCACAAGTGTGGTATCATTGGGGAGGCGTGTACAGGTGGTGGTAATAGGTGTGTTTTTATAAATTAAGGGCGTTGCTGCTGCACCAGCCACACCCTCTTCAGTGAGGAATCTAATATCAAAATTGCCCTTGTAAGGGCAGAAGTCAATTCTCCTTCTGGTGCAAAGGTAGCCGTTGCCAGCTCAATTATTGCTTTGTCTGCATATGGGAAGAGAAACCCATACTCATTGCAGAGGCAAAAGCAAATATTGGATCAGAGTAGGGATAGGGGGTGGAGGAGGGTTGGGTGGACTTGCATAAGGTGCAGTACTAAGTCCCTTGGAGAAATAAATTGGCGAGTTGACTTTTATGGGCTGGATGAGCCAGTCTGCATGCATTTGCCTGTTAGGTGGTAAGTACTATCAGGTGGAGCACCGCTGCCCCACACTGAGGCAGCAGGTGGTGGATCTGAGGACATGAAATGGAAAATTGGTTCAATGAGGCGGCAGTGGTAAATTACTGTTTTTCAAAATCGCTTAAAAGTGATGTCAAGTAGAAAGAAAAGTCTTGGATAGTTAAATAAAGATAGCTTTTTTGTAAGGAAGAGAGACAACCATAGAGATTATTGGTAAGAGAAACACTATCAAATGACAATTGGGGTGAAAGTCCTGAATTAATTTTTTGATTCTTGTAATTAATTCTGGCTAACAACACAAGATTACCATTTGGACATTCTTTAACTTGAGTATGTGTGAACTTGAGACTTTGAAACAAGCATATATTTATGTCTTTAGTAATACTAAAATTTGAAAGAAAAATCTAATTTCATTTGGAAATCAATTGTAACAAGTCATGCTTTATTAAACAAAATGGGTGATTTCAACGTTGTTGATGTAACATCTTAAACCTCATCACACATTTTCTGAAGATTAAGTGGGCCTGCTTGCCCTTATCCCAGCGGTAAACCACGGTATATCTGAGGTCAGAATTTTGGTCAACTTGACCTCTTTGGCCTTTCTTTTTTTAGTACTAGATGGTCCCAGCTCTTTGGCCTTTCTTACTTCCTCCTCTTCCCTACAATTTAAACCATAAATCGTGTCATGAGACATTACAGCCTGGTCCATCTTTAATAATGACACATCCAAATAGTGAGCACTTTAAATATATGACTTAATAGTTAAACTGTATGTTGCTCTAGGAAGCACCAGGGGACTTTGAGGCGTCATCTGGAAATGTGTGAGATGGAGGGCTAGGTTCAAGATGAGATGAAAAGATTAGAAGAATTGGATCTAACAGAACCAGCTCAGGTATGCTTTGAAGTGTCAAAAACCATTAAAGAGTGGTGCACCATCCCTTATGGGGACAGCAGGTTTAAAACTCACCAACATGGGGAAAGTGGAGCAGCACAACAACAAAAGTTGGTGTAACAAAATTTGTAATTATAAAAATCTCAAAAAATGGGGACAAATCAGAAGAAAGTATTTGTCTATAGTAGATTAGTTTTTCTTATACTTAACTTCATTAGAATTGCAACTGTCTTTGAAAAAAGTAATGATAATATTTTTTGAGTTGCCAATTTATAGTTATAATAGTTTTCTCATGTACAATTCTTATTTGTTTAGTTTAATCATTAAACTTTTATATACCTCAGGATCATGAAAAGGATCCATCCTTCTGTAAAGGTTTACATTGTATTTTATTAATAGTTAATTCTTTTTTCCTTTACAGTTCATAAGCTTATTTATTAATTGAAAATCATAACATGTGTAAAAGTTTTTTTAAAAATTAAGTTTGTTTAAAAGTTTCTAAACCAACTTGTATTACATCGTTGCAGGGTTTATTAATTTTCTAGTAAAAGATAATCCAACATATCTAGTACTAAAAAAAGATAATCCAACATCTTTAGTAGTGTCTTTTTTTAGTATATTCATATCTAGTGAGTTATCAAGCTAAATCTTTTTAAAAGGTTTTTTCTAATCCCAACCATCTTTCTGTACTTTATGATCCTCATCATAAATATAATGGTATTTTTATTAGGGATGCAATGTTTATTCTATAAAAATTGCACAATCTCTTTCTATTTTATCCTCCTCACTACAAAAACTTTTCTTTAAATTATTTTATCAATGACTAGCTTACTGAAAAGTTTTTTGGCAGTGTCATCGCCTTTGTAGTAAGCATTATGTTAACTATATCATTACTGTTTTCTCGTTATTCTCAACTGTGACAGAGAGTATTGAGACAACTGTAGTATCTTATAATGAAGGGCTATATGAGAAAATCAGACCCTGCATCACAAACTTAAATATAAGGCGCAATTTCTGGCTATATAATATTTTAATAATGTTAGTTTATAATTCTCAGAGAGGTAAACCTATCTAATGGTTTATTTACCATATGATTTTTATTTAAAAATTATTCAAAAAAACTTTTAGCAAAAAAATACATAGAAATGAGAACTAAGTAAGGTTTGTAGAAATTCATATCTTAATTCTAAAAGTAAAAATTATAAAGAATTCTATAAACTCTTATTGTACTGTATATAACAAGATTTAAGATAATAATTTTGTTTTAAAACTCTGAGACCTTTTTGCACACTAGAAAGAATGGCAACTAGGTCAATAGCAGCTCAGTTTATAATTTATTGTATTGAATGGTATATAAAGGTCAATGACATTTTATTTTAAATTGTACTGTCTCATCCTCAGTCTTATGAAGATCTATAGAATTTAGAAAAATAATTGTCTGGGTAACTTTATATACTATTGTATAGATTAAGTCAATTACTTTTGTTATCCATACTAAGGATCAAATTACTTGGTGCAAACTAATATTTTGATTGTAAAATATTTTGTGCCTTTATGCTTGCAACTTCAAGGTCACTATAATCTATCCCTGATATATGTCTTTATATATACCATTTTATTTCTTCATTTTCAATCACTCCAATCATAAACCTAAATAGACATTTTTGGGTTCAATTTATTAATAGATTATGACTTATCCTTTTGGAGTTTGTCAGACATTTAGATTTGGTAAAAACCATTTTACCAAAAAGCATTTTTAGATGCATCTGAGTGCCTCTTTTATCCATTTTATTGAGAAGCTAACTATTATAATCAAGCATATGATAAATTTTTATGTCATGTATATCTATAGCTCCTTAATATACAAAAAATGATAAAAGAATTGCAGACTAGATTTGATAGACCTCATGAGCAATGACTATAATTTAAAAAAATTATTCAAGGTGGGCCGACCTTGGGACAAACATACCACACGATGAATGTTTCCTAGCCAGTACAGGTTTTGAACTCAAAACCTGCACTAGGGGTGGAAGCAATTTTACCCGCTCAGCTAACCACTTTTAATTTTATATAAACTCCATACTTTATTGAATAAATTTAAGGGAAAGTAAGAGGGGTGGGCGGAATACAGGCAATTCAGCTGAGGGTAAAAAAGACCGGGGATTCAGGCCATTAGAGTTCTAGCACCTCCAACCTTTGCTGATCAGTGATCGCCATTGCTAGCCATGGTTCTAGCAGTGGTGGGCTTACAGGCCATACTATTCTCAGACAATTAGTAGCTTCATTGCATACAATGAGCAATCTGGTGGGGAAAGCCAAACGCGTGGCCTTATAACACCCAGGGATTATGCGCATGAATTTTGAGATCTGGTGGAGCTGATTGGAGATAATCTGAATGGTCTTCAATACCAAACCTCTGTGATGGGGGCACTCATTACTCATAACCTTGGCAACAAGCACACAGTGAATTACCCTTACACAATAATGGTAAATGAAGGCTCATAGTTGGATTGGAGCTGTTCTCAGGGTTTTTGTAAAGAACAGGTCCTGCAATGGATATATACCTGGAGGTGAATGATCACCTGATAGGATATATTGCATCATAGACCAGTATTTCTTGAACATGGCACATTCATAATAGCGATGTGCTATATCTGCTTCCAGTTTGGCATATATGGGGCATTCTTTGTTCTGGTAATCTGGCCCACTGTGCTTGCCAAATTTGTATGCCTGATTAAGGATCCGCCATGTTACTGACTGCTGTTTGGCTATAACCAAGTGGGAGTTCAGGCCTAAAATCAACTCCTTTGTTGAGTAGTTGGTGTTGTGGCCTCTAGTAGTCCAGTCAGCTAACCACCCTTAATAACTATAATTTTAAAACCAAATATAATCTTGTTATGATAACTATCATCATGAGAAAAATTTAAAAATATAAATATAGAAATTTATGTTACAGGTATATCTTATTAAAATGAAAATATACAAATCAAAGCATATTAAAATCTGTACTTTGTCACAGTGAAAAATCAATAAACATATATGAGACAAATATCAAAAGATAAGGAAAACATTAAGCACCAGGTAGGACCAAATATATGATTCTTACTCTACAAATATATTATTTTTCCTCTATAGAAATTATCAGATTAATTCAATATGCTAGCTAAAGAATTTTCTTTATTAAAAATTTAATATCATACTATTCTTAAAACTAAAGTGTAATTATTTTATATAAATATGTTAAAATCTAACAAATAAGTCTATAGAGTATATATCTTGCTAGATACCTTTTTTATAATAACAAGTATCTTTATCTATTACTTTGAAAGTTCTTTTTTAATAATTTATATGAAGAATATTAGTAGGCGATGGTAGACCTAAGTTATTGTATATGGGTGCTAGATAAAAAGATTTCAGGCGGTATTTAGTTTATGCTGAAAAACTTGGGACTGTTGATACCCCAAATAATATGCTAGACTATGTATAATTGATCTCCAGCATTTTTACCAGTATCAAATAATGTTTATGAGAGAGAAAAACTTGAGACAAATATATGATAGCAAGATATTAGTTGCATGCAATACTTAAACCTGTAACCCTTGGTTGGCAGTAGCAGTTCCACTACTATTCCATCCACCCTTAATATAAATTATAGGATTAGTATATATATTTACTGTTTTAAATACTATCAGATTATAAAGTTGTATAAGGTATATATACAAGTTAATTTTAATGTAGAATAGTCTTCAAGTAAATTAAGCTAATAACATTTACTTTGTATTTGATTTTATAATTAGATTAATGTTGATTGTGGCATTTTTTATGACTTGAATAGCACTTACTTATGAAGATCTACATAATTTCATCTGACATGCAATGTCATACCTCTCAGTTGCGCATCAATGAATCAACCATAAAGAAAATTTCAATTTTATGGCGTAACTGGAAGTTTTATTGACCTTTAAGTGGTTCCCAATCATCTATATGATTTCTCACATCTGATATAAATGTCTTCACAAAAACTAAGAAAACCTATCTGGTTATCTATGATGGATTTTTTGGTATCAATTTTCAGCCAATTTTTCTGATAATAAAAATCAATTTTATGAAAGTCTGGCTTTTGCAATTTGTTAGCATGCTAAGTTCTCCAAGTTTTGATCTGCAGTGGCAGACATACTAAAGCCACTTGGTTGGGGCATCAAAGCACTGAAAAATGATTCAGATAACTATTTTTAAGTGGATTCAGTTAATTCATTTATATGAAAAATACTATACTAACTGATTACCATATAAGTTATGATCTTTATTTTTTGCTAAGCAGTTGATTCGGCTTAATTAAAACATATGCTGATACTAAACATGCTGATTACCATTTATCTGGCTAAGCTAATTTTAATGTTGATTTAGTGTAAGAGGTTGTTAGTTACAATTTCTTTATATATGATTAGTTAGTTAATTTAGTTGTCAAGATTGATCTAATTTATAGAAACCTTTTCATATTTATTTGGGGAAGGTTGACCAGGAGACAAGCATTTCAAATATAGTGGGGATAACTAGTTAACTGCGAAAATTAAAGACACCTCAGAGGGTTTAAAGCCCAGCTTGTTGTCTTCAGGACCACCAAGTTTAGGATGGTAGGGGGTTTATGCTGGCTTATCCTTGGATGTAGCATGAGTGAAGGAAAGAATCAATCTTTAGGAGCCATATGGGACTCATGTATTGATTACCCTTCTGTCACATGGGGTCATGTTTCCAAACAACCATGATTGGAAATGTTTCAATATATGGTAGTGAAAACGATTGATGGCTTCTTGGATTGTAGGCGTTGTTCCTGTAAATGATTCCAGTACTATCATATGGATCATCAATAGTGCTATTGCTTTTATTAACGCCCATAGGGATGGGTGGATAGGTGACTCCATGTTTAAAGCGAACATGTTCCTAGCTAGACTGAATGATTGTCCACTTTCTTGGCGTAATAGGCGCATGTTTCTTTCCATATGGCCATTGATGTTGGACATTGTTCTAAACGGTGTACTAGGCTTCCATATTGACCACATATTGTACATGAGGGATGGGCTGTATTTGACTATTCTGCGTGCGGTATATTCTCCTCATGAATCTCCACACATGTTCTCTTATCCTGGGTTGAAGTAGTGAGTGATGTGTGTATCTACATACTCTTCTTTGAGTCTCCAGGTTGTATGGTATATCCATGTGATCCAGGGACTCAATCCTGGCTAAGGTACCCGGATTTCAGCATATTATGTTATATGAGACTATTTGGCCATTAATTTCCTGTCTTTGAGTTAGCCTTTGGCTTCCTTGGTGACAGATTTGGCCACATATGTGAATCTTCCACTCTGCTCTTATCATGGTTAAAACTATTAGTTTGAAATATGAAGGAGTGCCATGTGGTCCTGAAGCTTTAGGACGAGACACCAGATACTTGATTAATGTGTTTGGGTGATCTGGGTTCCTTAATTGGAGTGCTCGTGTAAAGTTATATCTTGCTGTTCTGGCCCAATGTATATCTGGAAGATCTGGGCTAGACACCTGAGCTATCCAGGATCCTAGTAAATGGGCCATTTGCTCTAAATAATTAGTTAGCCCCATACCTCCTTTCCTCCTAGAGCCAAATAGGGTTTTGAGGCGTACAGGGGGGTTATGGTTGGACCAAAGCCATCCTTGTAATGAGGCGTAAATTGTATTAAAGAAGTCCTTCAAGAAAGCAATTGCATGGGCTGTAAACCATATGATTGATAGTATCTGGAGTTGGCTACAATGACCCTTCCTGTTAGACCTGTTTGATGTCCATGTAAGGAGGCAATGCTGTTTTGTTATTTTAATTAGAAGTTGATTTTCCATCATGGAGTTGGCGTAACCTCCTGCTTCCAATCATACCCCCAGGCGATGGACAGGTCCAGCTGTTGACTTGATAGTGAAGGGAAGTTTCAGTGGGGTTATTGATTATTATCGCCTCCTATGTCTGATGAGGAGTCTTGATGTTTTATTGGTTTGTTGACCCAGGGTAGATGGCGTCCAATGGGTCTGATGTTTCCCCAGAAGTATGATTTCCTTTTTCTCAGTGTTAAATGATGCGTTATTTATAGCTGAATATTCTTGTAATCTTATCAATTCTGCAAGCATCCTGGTTGTTGGATATTCCCACAACACAGTCATCAGCGAAATCCATCATTTTGACTTGTGGTTGGCCCTTGACATTGATTCCATTGAGAAGTGCATTAGTATTCCAGATTAGGGAATCCAGACTGAAATTGTATAGTAGGGGGCTTAGTGGGTCCCCTTATTTGAGTCCTCTCTGTGGAAAAAAACTGGGTTAGTTAAGAACCCTGCTCCATGCACGGCCATGGTGGCTGACTCTGTGAACATCATCACCCAGTTTATAAATCTATTTTGGTAGTTTGAATTTTTGAAGGCAAGCCCTGAGATAGGTCCAGTTCACTCTGTAGTATGCCTTCTGTTGGTCTAAAAAGAAAAGAGCTTCAGAGGATTTGGACTAGCAGACATTTGCAGCTGTGTGGATATTGTCCCATATAGATCTTCTTGGAACTAATTTATATTGCGATGGGGATATCGCGTCAGTTGCAATTTCTCCTAGTCGTTGGGCCATAATTTTTGTGAATCTTTTGGTATCAGTGTTGGTTAGGGAGATTGGGCGCCAATAGGATAGGTTTAGTCTGTCTCCTTTTTTGATAAAGTGACAATGTAAGCTTCTTTGCCTCCAGATAGGAGGCATGTTTCCATAATACACTTGTTCATGGAAGCTAAAAGAATATTTCATATGTTAGTAAAATATTTTATACTAAATTTATAATTAATCCCATCAGGTCCAGAGCATTTCCCTCTTAGTGTACCACGTACTACTTCCCATAGTTCCTTGCGCTATATTAGATAGATTAAATTGGTATTTTGAGCCAAGGTGCCGATATGTGCATTCGTGAGGATTTTTTTTTTTTTTTTTCTGGTCAACTGGTTTGGATTAATATAAATTTGTATAAAACTTGTTTACTTTGGTCACAACTTCTTCATGTATTTCCGCTATGGATTTGTCCAGTTGTTAGATCTGTGTGCAAGCTATCATATTTTTCCAGGCATGAAACCAATGGAAAAAATAGCTTGAGCAAGTTTCTCCATCTTTTATGTTTTTTGCTATATACTGAACCCCAACTCAGTGTTGTTTGCATATTAGGGTGTTTAGCTGAGCAGAAACCTCTGTTGCTTTGTGGCCCCATCCAGGGCTGTACCCTATGCATGGGACATTGTTTTCCAGGTGATTGATTTTGGTCAAGGTGTGCTTGATAATGGCTGAAGTTGCCCTTTATCTTCTAGACGTTGTGGTTTGAATCTGTCAGGTTATTGATTTTTTAAATTTTCCCAGGTGGTTAATGGGTCCAAACAGAAAGATGTTTGAAATTATATGTTGAGGATATTTCCTCCATACATGATTGAGATTCTGAGTCAGCTAAACTTTCTGGGCATATTATTCTTCACCTGTGGTGCTTGTGTAGTTGTTTCCTCTGGCATATATGACACTGAAACTAGCCAATGGATGGAAATTTTTGATTTTTGTATTTTGAATTTATTAATTTGGTGATGGAGAATTAATGGTGCGAGTATTAGGTCTATTTGTGACATAGAGATAAGTGCACCGTGGTGTATATGTGGGCGTGTTATGTTCTGTAGAATGGCTGACCTTTTAGGTAGCAGATCATATAGTACCATGGTGGCCTTTTAGCACGCGAAGTTTCACTTGCCCTTGTGATACCTCCGTTGTGTATGGCCATTGGTCAGTGTCTGGGTTAACCAGCAGTTCATGTCTCCCAAGACAAAAGTATTTGCTGGAAGATGAAGTTGTGTTAGAGCTATTAAAAACTCTCCTCAGTCTGGTGCACAGTCTAATGCATATACATTGGGTATTGTGTTCACTTCTTTGTGCCATGAGAAGGTAACGGCATGTACACAGAAACTCAGGATAATTTTATTAATGAATTTTAAGTTTTGGTTTATCATGTACTATTATCTCACAGTGTTGTGACCAAAATGATATTGTTGGAAGGAGCATGCTTTCTTATGCCTCCTCCTTTCCATGTGGACAATGGATTCCTGCACCACCAGGATATCCACAGGTGGGTTTCACAGAAGACTCAACTTCTTGGCCAGGACATTAAGGCCTTGAGTACTGCTATGTTCAGAATCCCTATCTCTACTGAGATGCACGATGTGCCTCAGGAGTGGTTAGCTTGGCCACCCCAGCCCTACTCTCTTACTCTTTTACTCTCCATTGCACCTCTGCTGTGGAGAGCATATCCATGAGTAGGATTTGTGGTGTATTCTGCCCCTTTCATTACCGCTGTTTTTGCTCCTCTATTGCCTTTGCTGATTTTCAATTTATCATTGTGGTGCACTTGTGTGCTCTAATTGGCCACATTTTTCTATTTTACCGAGGCAATGTGACCAGGGATGGGCATTACAGATAAGTGTGTATAAATGGTAGGGGAGGGAAGAAAAGCAATGACTAGATATGATATTATTGGGCACCTCGGGGTACACAGGTTACCCCTGTTGCCAGCTGGGACCGCCAGGTATATGGGGATTGGTGCTCTACTCCAAGAGGATTGCCCCCACTATGGAGAAGGTGTGAAGGAAGGGGTCCGTGTGAAGGAACCAGAGCGGGAACCATGAGTTTATGAGTCTCTGTTGCCTTTGCTTAATATACTCATAGATCCAGGCATGGAAATGCTCCAGTAAAAAACCGTGGAACCTATTGACAACCCTGTGGATGATAGGGACCGTGCCCTTGAATGCATTTAAGGCAATAGTGTGGATTGTCCACATTGCAATGTGTATCAATAGGGAGCGCAGGGTAGATGGGATTGGGGATGTAAGTCAGATTATGAGGAGGCTCTTCGAGATAGAGAAATCCTGGCCATCTTGGATCCTGAGCAGGCATGCGACTTCTCGCCATATGGCTTTAGACAGGGGGGCAAATTTCTAGGCGGTGGTATAGGGAGCCCTCTCATCCACATACTGCGCAGGTTGCATGGAGGGAGTGGGTGCAGTCCGCCGTTCTGTAGGTCCTTCATAGGCAGCGCCAGGCGTTGGCTCTTACCCTCGGTTAGAGAAGTGGATGGTGCGTCATCCACCATATTGCATTTTGTGTGGTTAGTTCATAGGGGATGTCCAAAGCATCTAGGTAGTTGACTCTGGAAATAGTTGAGGTCGTGTTGAGTATATCTTTGTGGGGGTGGTCTTCTGGTTTCATAACGCAAAGTGGGGTCTGGGTCATCCCCTTCCCTGCACTGTACCAGTGGTAGCGACAGTCCACCCCATGCGGTGGATGGTTTGGAGGAGGCGCTTAAAGTGAGAGGGGTTCCATGCGGGCCTGTTGCATTGGGGTGGTTAGCGAGGTACGTTAGTAAGCTGGAAGGGTGGTGTGGGTTAGGTATTTTGAGTGCTTGCGCAAAGTTGGCCCTCACTGCCCAGACAAGTGTTGTTGTGGGGGGTCCAGGGTTAGCACTTCCTCTATCCAGGTGCCCAGGATGCAGTTGGCGTAATTCTCAAAATCTGTCAGGCCTATGCCTCCGCTGGAGCGTGGATCATATAGCGTTTCAACCTGGACTGGTGGGCAGGATCCAGGCCACAGCTAACCCTGGATGAGCGCACGGATTGATTTTATAAAGGTGGAAGAGAAGGGGATCTCATGCGTGGGGAACCACAGCATCGAGAGGATGAATGATTTGGCAACTTCCACTCGCCCCATTAGCCCAGGGGTTCTACCCTTGAGTGAGGCGATTCGGTTGGATATCCGTTGCAGCAAGTTATTTTCAATCATTTCATTTTGCATACCCCCCTGTTTACAACCATATCCCAAGGTGGCGGACAGGGGTGGTGGTGGGGAGTAATGAAAAGGGTAGGGCGAGTGAGTTTTTGCATCTTGGGATGTTTGTGTTGGGGGATGTGGTCCAGTTGGTGGTTTATTTGCCAAGGAGGATTATTTTGTTTTTCCATTTATTAAGTGATGCGCTATTCACCGTGGAGTATTCCTCTAGGGTGCGCTTCAACTGTCAGGCATCGCTGTTGTCAGCTACACCTGTTACGCAGACATATGCAAAGGCTAGTATCTTGACTGGGGGCTGGCCTTGCACAGTTATGCTCCTGAGGCATGAGTCAGCAATGCGGAGGTATGCGTCAAAGCTGAAGTTGTATAGTAGTGGGATGAGGGGGTCCCCTTGCTTGAGCCCTCTGCATGGGGTGATCCTGTCAGTCAGGAAGCCAGGGCCACATACAGCCATTGATGCGGATTCCATGAGGAGCATCGCCCAGTTGATGAACCTGGGTGGGAGGTTGAAAGGATGTAGGAACTCTTTTAAGTATGGCCAGCTAATGCGGTCATATGCCTTTTCCTGGTCTAGGAATACCAAGGCTCAAGTTGCTTTGGATTGGCATACATTGTCGATGGAGTGTATGTTAGACCAGATGGAGCGCCCTGGTAAAAACCAAATTGGTTGGGTGATAGGGCTTTAGAGGTTAGTGCGCCCAGTCTTGTAGCTAGAATTTTTGTGAGTATTTTAGTTTCAGTATTTGAGAGTGCTATCAGACGCTAGTTGGTCAAGTCCAGTCTGTCAACCCTATTTAAATAGGGTAATGACATAGGAGTCCTGGCCTCCTGGCAGGAGACGGGTCTCCAGCAAGCACTGGTTCATAGATGCTAGGAGGAGGGGGGCGATCTAATTTTAAAGTATTTTTTGTAAAATTCGTAGGGTATCCCATCAGGGCCTGGGAATTTCCTATGTGGTGCACTGCGGACTGTATTCCAGAAATCCTCCTGCATTATCAGGTTTAGGAGGCTATAGTCTGGCGGTGCACTCTGTATTGTGATGGAGTGTAATTTTTTATTATTTGGGGATCAGATGGGGTGTCACGGTAAGGTTCAGAGTAATAGCGGTGAATTTTCGCCTTGACCTCCATTGGGTTGGTTGCCAAAGTTCCATCAGCTTTGTGGACCTGCGCGCACTGGGGCAGGTTGCCTCAGGAGTGGTATTGGTGGAAAAGGACGCCAAACAGGTTTCGCCTTCTTTTATGTGCTTACCTTTCCATGATAATTTGATTCTGTGTTAGTGTTCATGGATGAGGGTGTCAATGCTGACGAAAACTTTCCGCCCATTTTCACCCCCAGTTCAGGCTATATCCTGTTTTTGGGTTTTTGAGTTCAAGATGGTCTAGTTCCACCAGGGTGCACCTGATTGTGGTGGTATCTGTGGTGTATTTGCACAATGCGATATGGTGAGTCTTGTTTATTAGTTTAGATTTGTATTTTTCCCAAGATTTGATGGGATCTGATGTGAATGGGGTAGTGAATTTTGGTTTTTGAAGCTTCATGCTTGACCCAGTCTGAAATTTCAGGGTGTTTTATAATACCCAGGTATAGCTTCTTCTAGGGCGACTTCTGCATTTAAGTCCTGGTTGGCATGAACTGCACCAAAACTAGACGGTGGTTGGAAAAATAAATTTTTCAGTGGCAAAGTTAGTAATAAACAAGTGACAGGATTTTGGTGCAAGGATGTGGTCAATGCAGCTCATCAAGATGAGTGTACCCTCATGTATGATGGGGTGGGTCATGTGGGGATGGAGTGGAGACTCATGGGGGAGGGTGTAGTATAGGCCAAGGGATGCCTTAATCGCATGGAACTTGGTGTGTCCTGGTGGGTATTCCCTGGGGTTGGGCCATCCGTCCGTAGTGGGATCATCCCAACAGTTAAAGTCGCCCAACAGGATGGTGTCCAGTGGGAGGTTGATTGTCCAGATGGATTCATGGAATTGTTTCCTTTCAGATTCAGGGAATGGTGCGTAGATACAGGCTATCAATAGTGTGGCCTCTTGGTATGTGATCCTTGCGATTATGACATGGTCATCTAAGTGCAAGGAGGATTCAATGGTTTTATATTTTTTGTTATTATGGATGACTACCCCACAGTGGGACGTCCATATCAACTGGGACTGTGAGACATTGGCCGCCCAGGATCCCTCTTCCCCCTGTAGACAGTGGGTCTCTTGGATGGCCAAGATGTCTACTGGGGGTTTGCGCAGGAAGTCCAGCTTTTTGGCTCAGGACGCTTGAGCCCTGGCTCCTGCAATGTTTAGCGTCCCTATTGACACTGAGTTACCTGTGGCACCTCAGGAGCAGTTGGGAGGGCCTTCTGGCCCTAGTCTCCCGCTCATCGCCTTGGACTTGCTCCGTGTGATTGGGCCAGTCCACTCCAAGGCTTCCAGCTCCCTACCTTGTGATGATTTTGTGTGGGTATTGTTAGATTTGGGGATTGTATTAAGCTTTTCTGCATGTAATTTTGTTTGATTTGAATTGGTGCGCTGATTGGTTTCTGATGTTACAAGATTTGATTTTAACGCTCTGAGCCCTGTTGGCTCATCCATAGTGGATGTGAAATGTCCCGGTAAGTTTATTTGATTGGGATCACGTGGTGATTCTGTCAGCTTATTGAAAAAGTTTTGAATGGGTTGTCCAATCCAACTGTTTGGCTCAGATCACATCTTCCATGGTTGCTCCAGCTTGAAAATTAGTTTCTGATTGGATGGTTTAGCCAATTTCCTCTCTATCCATCTGGATTTGGTTCAGGTTGATGGAGGAGGTCATGAGAGATGCAGCCTTGGCCTCTCCCTGCTTGAAGGCCTTCTGCACCTGTTTGCATAATTTAAGTGATATTGGGTTGATGAGGACGTAGTGTCCATACTCTCCCCAGAGGAAAGTGTGATTGGCGTCGACCATTCTTCCAAAGGACCCTCATCTTCATCCATGACGTTGTCACAAAACTCCAGGGCCATGATGCCCTCCTTCATGGGGCACGCATGCTCCTTGTACCCCAGTGCAGTGCAATGTTTTAGATGGGTGGTGCGCATTCCAGTGTGATGTGTAAAAGGTTTCAACACTACCCCATCTGGGAGGTGAAACACTGTAGTGCATGTGATTTCAGTCAAATTTGCAGCCATGTCAGGGACCAGGGTAATTACATCAATTGCCTTTCCTGTGCACAGGTTTGGCATCAGGTGGAAATGCTTTAGTTCTAGTTGTTTTATTTCTCCGTAGCTCTGAAGGCTTAAATGTATTTTATCCTCTATTAGCTTATGGGGGAGGTCTTGGGTAGTGAGTCAAATGAGATGAACAAAAGTGTTTTCTTTGTTCCATCTGGTGCGCGCTGTGCACACAATTCATTTGCCCTCGGGGAGGACTATCTCAACACAGACTTTTGCTGCAGCATCTGCATCTTCTTCAGTTTTGAAACCCATATCTATCCATCTGTGGTGGATGTTATGGGTGGTAACATATACCGCGTGGGGAAAGAGGGAGGCCTGTGCCTCACCTACCTTCTCCCACAGAATTGGGGAATTGACCCCTAAGAAAAGTTGGAGCCCATGTTCCACTTTTGATAGGGGCTGTGTGTACTGTATTTCCATTTATTGGTTTCGTTTTGTGGTAAACTCCACAAACCTGGGCGGTGTTTGGGTTTGGGGTTTTTTGGCGGAATTGGCTCCTAGTCCCCCTCCCAGGCGTTTTTTGCCCTTGATTGCACCGTTTTGGCCATTGCCCAATACGACTTTCACCCAGTTTTGTTGGGTTTTTATTGAGTTGGCTCATTGCACCTGTGTTATTATCAAAATTATCTGCTCAAATTGAATCTTGGTAACTGATGTTAATTTTATGGGAAAGTGAGCCTTCTTAATGGCCATATTTTTCTCTTGTGCATTCCATTGGTGATTTTCACTCTCAATCTAGATTATGCTCCACAATTTTGTGGGGTGTACAGAACCCCTGTTTTGCCACATTTTTTTCCCAATTGGGTTCCACCAAATACATTCTTTTTGGATTGGTTGTTTGGTTTTCCGTGGGATTTAAAAGGATCATTTACGAAAGTTCATCCATGTCTTCCTGGATCTGTTCCAGTGAGATGGGTGATTCCACCTATGTCTTTGCCTTGGCTGCAGCCATCTTGCAATCTTGTTTGGCCATTTTTTGTTCTTTTAGGGAATTGGATCAATTACTTTTATATTGCTCATATTCTCCTCATTGAAATGCTTGTGTGTTATCTGTGGTTGTGGCATAAACTGAGTCATCTTCGCCCATTTCTTCCTCACAAAATTCCATTTACCTTAAACCTTCTTTTATGGGACAAGCATGAATCTTGTGCCCAAAGCCTGATAGTGGTTGCATATGAGAGGTGCACTCTTTAAGTTGCGCAGAATAGTTGGAATTTTTTCCTATCAATAGTAAAGGATACAAATTCGGGGGACTTTTATAATATCCTCCACTATCTCCTGGTTTAGGAAAATTATTGCGATTGCCTTCCCAATGCTAAGGGTTGGCATCAGCTGAAATTTTTGCATTTCAATTTTGAATTTCTCCATAGGCTTCCAAGCCTTCCCAGAGATGTCATTTAACTACTGTGCGCGCCAGTGTAGTCAGAAGGTAGTCAAAAATTATGAAAATATCTTTGGATTCTGTCCAACATGTGCATTTGGTCAATACCAAATGCTGACCGTCAGGAAGGTTAAGTACCACTCTGACCTTCGCTGCTTCATTTGCTTCTTCTGCTGTTTCAAACCAAAGATCTACCCAACCTTTGCAGATAGTATGGTGTAAAAATTTACTTAGTTGGGTTATTTATTAGCAAACAACCCTAGTAAACTTTTTACTGCACAGGTTCAGTTTCCGTGTGCACTTTGTCTGCGTTGTATAGTATAATAGATTATTGTTCAAAAATAGTATGGCGACTATTATCTGTAGTTAAGTATGAATCTTTTTATCTCAGCCCAACGCTCAGCTAGTATTCCTGACTAAATGTTTGTAATGTCGTAATTGTAGGTATTCATTCCCTTGTTCTGTCTGACCCAATCTTCACTGAGATACCTTGGTGACAGTCTCTTTGGTCCAGCACACAGTTGGCAGCTATCCCAAACTTGTCTCCTTCTTCTCTAGATCCCCGCTCAGATTTTTACTCTTTTCTCTAAAAGTCTTCTAGTTATTGCACACAGCAATAATATTCTTATGAAAGAAAAGCTCAATGGAAGCTGATGATAGTTTAATCTTTAAACTATATCCCAAACGAGCAACTTATAACTATATAACTCTGTTCTCATAGTTACTCCCTTTTTTATTATAGTGAATCCTAGGGAATTTATAGTGGGGATTCAGTCATCTAACCCTCGGTTGACACCTCTTTAATGAAACTGCAGCCGTTGCCATTGAATCACCCATCCTCATCTTAGCAGCGATGATCTTCTCCATCCTAACTAGGATTCCATATTTGATATCCTTGAGACTTAAATGGAAAGATTTGGAAAACGTGTCCCTAACTTTTTCCTCTTGATCCAAGTGAACCTACCATATTTGGTTAGCAACCTGCTTAGGTAATGGGACTTATTACCCATTAAGGCAGGTCTTGCATCAGCAGATTGATTCACTAGTTGCAGGTGGCATCACTCGCCTCGCAACTTGCTATTCATTCCCTTTCAGTCAGTGATGAATCCTGACTGATCCCAATTGGTACACCTGATAGCTAATCACTATCAGATGTCCCTTTTTTGTCAGCAACTCTACCAGATGAGATCTTAAGTATTTGTCCAGATCAATCCCTGATGGATACAACCAGGAGAATATCCCAAAATCCCCCAAATGTAAATACTCTGAAACTTAGGACAACCAATTTCCAATTCACTTCACCTTAGGGAATTTTCCCTAGTGATTCCTGGTAATCTAGCAGGGTGGGAATATGGGCAAAAATCCCAACATATGAATTGTTTAGTGAACCACATCAGGAAAAATCTAAGTTGGACTTTGCCAAACTTTTCCCACATTGTCAGTGTTTCTATGCCCAGGAATACTCGTATCCTGTGTTCCACTGATAACAGTGGCTGTGAGTGGGATAATTCCATGTAACTGCAATATTTCACTAAAAAAATTATGAAACTCATGGGGTGCGCCACCTTGGGTTTTTTGTCTTTAATTTTATTTTCATTTGTTCCTGTGCACTTGCTACTTTGGGCAGTGCAGATTAAGGTCCGCTGCCCTTTGCCACATTCACCCAATTCTTTACTTTATTACTCATGCTCATCTCACCTGATTTATTTATAAAATTGCACTGTTTGAATCAAATCATATTACTAAAAGTGATAATAATCAGAAAGAAAAGTTCTTAGAAAACTTTCTTTGATCTCAGTATATTTAAAATTTAGCAATCAATTGTTTTTGGGTATAAGGCTGGTGGTAAGTTTCTATTTAGTTTTTGTAAAGTATCATTTTTACTTTTAAATTAAATTAATTGGTTGAAATGAATTAATTAATAATCAACTGCTTGCCAAAACCAATGAAAAAAGGCTAATAGGTTGACTGATTTACTACATACAACTCAGAAAGCCCACAATTATTCTAATGAATCAGAAAAAATACCACACCATATACTGAACTAAATATACTATAAAAAACTAACCCTTAACAAACCAAAAGGTTAAATAACTTATAAATATCAGATATTTTGGAGAAATAGAAAGGACTCCTGGTCAGGGCATTTAAGCACTAGATTGCTAAAACATCAAATTTCTATTTAGTTATTATATTATTCTTATGAGTGGTCTATATATACTATATATTGATTGCTATCTAGAAACTTTTTATTTTTTGATAATTTAATTTTTGAATTTATATACTATGTAGCGTTAGTTGAAGATGAAAGAAGATATAAGAAACTGAATTATAATTAAATCATAAGATATATATGTTTGTTCTATAGCTCCTCCTAAACAGAAAGACTAAATTAACCATACTCATTACTTTTATTTTATGAGACAGAGGAGACAACATAGGATTAATTTTTATTTTTAATTATAAATACTTAGATAAAAATTATATATAATTGAAAAAAGATAAATAATCCTTAATCAAAATCAGTATTCTTTCAACTGAAAAGATTAAAACTAGCAGTTGATAAAAACCCACCAAATACTCACCCAAGCTTAATATATCTTATCATCTAATCAACAAATCATCATCTGCTTACCAAAACCACTGACCTATTTATTTTTAGCACTAGTAGTGCCCAACTCAAAAGGGGAGCCACCACACGTCTTTATTTGCAGATAAGCCAGACAAAGGGATTATTAGAAATAAAAAATTACTAATATGGCACCTCAGCTATCATCCTAGGAAGCCATATCAGAAAGTGAGAGAGTTTTGGGGAAAATTTTATACAGAGCCTGCTTTAGCTGGTGGACCATGGCAGACATCATCGGGGTGGGAGCATCAACACATGAGTCATAAGGAGGTATAGTTGTGGGTTTTCTTCATTTATGAGTCCAGAAGTTTCCATCACCTCAACATATTGAGCAAGTTGATGCTCAGCGAAAGTGATGAGAGCTAGCATACAAGTAGATGACTTGATGCGTTAGCAGGTTTTGGGATAATTAGGGTCAAACATTGAAGTTTTTGCTGCATCAATATACGCACAACTCGCTCCAAAAGCAGTCTCCTTAATTTTGTATTTCGCATCCTCATCAAAATCATTAAGGGAATTTGGGGATAGGAATACCCTCAACAAGGGGTTCCATTGCCCCATGGAGTTGAACCACTGAACCTATCAAATTGACCAAATTACCATCACTATATGCTTATTACTATACTATTGAATAATTAGTTCTAATCATTAACTTTAAACAGTATAATACTAAAACCACTGAACTTATTATAAAAGTAATTGAGGCGGGTCAACCTTGGGACATATAGCAATCCAAGATTTTTTTATAGCCAGTACAGGTCTTGAACGTTTTGTTAAACAAAATCTGCACTATTATTAAAGAAGGAAAAACCCTGCCAGGCTAACCACCAGTCACTGAACCTATTATACTTTATTAATTTATATGAGGTACGCTGATCATGGGATAAACATTACCAAACCTCAATGAGCAAAAAGAACAAACGAACAGACCTACCCAAACAGAATTAGTTGACCGCCCACAATGAGTGAGCAAAACTCAAATGAATGAGACACAACCAACCAGGTTGGGCAGCGACAAGCCACTCAATCCACCATAACGGAAGTGAAAAGGGAATTGGGGGGCTCATCATTGGTATCAGAGTCCTCCTCATTGGAAAGAATGTGGTTTAAGGCGGAGAGCAATGGTATGGGGTGATCAGCGACATGTGTGTTGAGATCTCTGATTATTGGATGGATGTGTAAATTACCTGCAGCAAAAAGTGCACCTAGGTACTGGGATAAGCATTGTTCCACATGTAGGCTGATGGAAGAAAGCTGTCACAACAAAGTGGTGTGGTGCAGTGACTTGTGGCTTGTCCTGAAAAATGACAAACACTTTCTGGATGGTGGCAGCTGTTTGTTTGTGTAGGCTAGGAATATTACTTTTGCCCTGAATGGACAGGTACAAGGAAATAATGGGAGGAGGGATACCAGTGGCTAGTATCACCACTGACATGGCAGCACACTCACAGATGTTGGCATTATCTGGGTGATCAGCTGCTGCTTCAGCTAGCTGGTGGGTAGGGCGGAACACATTGGCGTACAGCTGGGGGCTGTAAAAGCACTGAGGGAACTTAACAGGGTGCTGTAACTGGATGAAATTCTTCGATGAAGACTTTTGATTCTTTAATAGCAATTTCCACTTCATCAGTTCTAACCAATGAGTACCATGGGTTCAGGTCATAAAGAAAATCAATGTTGTTGAATTGATGGGCTGTGGCAGTCAATTGAAGAATAGCATGGGACCAAACTATTGTCCAAGCTGTCTCCTGATTAGTTGAAGCACATGTGTCACTGGAATGAGGAGGGACCTGATTAGCAGCTGTGGGCACGGAAGTGGCTTCAGGCTTTGGGGGAGGAAGGATTGTACCCCATAAAAAAGGCAGTGGGGTGTGTAGCGTTTTGAGGGCCAGATGGAGGCAACGCAGGTCTAACAGAAGCAGCAAGAGAGGGGTATCAACCTTTGAGTGATCCAACTCAAATCAGGATGGACAGATGGTCCTCACGCCCTTGATGCAGGCCCAGAAAGGGTGGTTGGGGGCAGAGGGATTGATTGCGTGGGGGAATTGACAGTGCAATTTTGTTTATAAATGGGATGTTTGTGGCGAATGCCTGGTGCCCAGTAAGGCGAGCAGCCCCATTGGGGACCACAAACTGAAGGATGGGGTTAGAGCAGTATGCAGCCAAACAATTCATCAACTCCTGATGGAGCACCACGGGGGAAGGTGCGTGGGCAACCCCACAAATAGAACCACAACAGTGGTGTCTGTAGGGAGCAGGGTGAACTTTGTTGGGATAGGGGTGCCCTGGAAAACCAGGGGCATGGTGGCTGCAGTGGTGGCGTCAGCTTCACAAGTGAAGCCTAGATCAAAAAACTCTTATAGGGGAGGAAATCTATAAAACTGGCTGGCAGCATCACCACCTGGGCCATGTCAATAATAGCTTTTTCACCGTATGGGAACAAGTCCTATATTTGACACAAATGCCAAAATGCAGCTGTTAGTGGGGGAGAACAAGTGAACTGTGAGGCACTGCCTGGGCATGTGCAAGGTGGATGGCGAGATCCTTAGTGAAATGAGCTGACCCAATGATTTGGTGGGACTGGATGAACCAGTCTTAGCATATATTCACACCGGACAGAAAATGCTGAGTGGGGCTTTGCCACTTCCCCATATGGGAGCAGCCAGCGGAGAATCCAAGATCATTGGGAAGTGAATGGTGGAGGTAGTTTTTAGGCTAGAAGACTTCTTTTACTTTTTACTTTTTTAAATTCGCTCAAAAGCTACTCTGAGCGGAAAGAAAAACTCCACTAAACTTATTATAATTAACCAAACAACAACCAACTGATTGACAAAACAAATGACCTGAGCAAATTAACCAATCACATGAACATTCAAAGATTAAATTTAATAATAGAAATCTGAAGCATGGTTTATTTAAGGGTTGTAATGCATGAGGAAATAAAAAACATTTTAAGTAAGAAAAATTATACAACCACTTCATAAATTAAATTGCTCATCAAGAGCTACAAAAACTAATATTAATAATTAGGCGTGTAAGCCAACAAATCCTGACTTCCCAGAAACTTGTTAGCTGATAGATTGGGAGCCTAAATATTTATTTAATTTTGAGAAAAAGAATAAAATTTACCTAAAAATTACCAAGTCTATTAAATAAATCGTAAATTTTCTTGGAACTTTTGGAATTTCAACCATTGGTGTTTCCAAGTTCCTAAGTTTCAATCATATGAAATTTATGTATAATTGTCGATTGTTGATCATTCCCTTGAAAATAGGAATCTCTACAGTACCAATCAGTACTATGAGTTGGCGGATTACAAACTAGCGCTTTCTCTAATGGTTAACCTTATGATAGGAAAACCAGAGGGAGACTAATTGGAAATCAAATGGTTTTAAAAATGTCTTGTTTCCCCTTAGGTATCCTAGTGAGCGCAGAGGTATCAACCACCAGTAGTCCAAAAAATCACCATCAAACTCTCCATACTTTACAAGAAGATCCACCATAAACATAAAGAAAATATCTAAGGGTCCATGGCAATGCATATGACGTTGTCAAAGGACTATCTTTCAGACTTCTTAGAAAGCATAACTATTAATATAATAAAATTTCATTATCTCAATATTAGGAAATTCATGTACTATATTCATTTGTTACATTACCCCTTAAAAGAGGCAATACCAGTGGTGCCAACCAGAACCATTGAGGCGAGTAATTGCAGCCAAGAGCTTTCTCTGTTGTGTAAACTTGTGAAAGGGAAGCCCAATAAATCTCATTGAAAATCAAAGGGGCTTTAAAAAGCGTCACATTTCACCTAAAGGTCTCTTTAAAGGCGAAAAAGGCCTCAACCACCAGGACTCCAAGCAGCCATACTTAAAATCCCCATCCTCCAGAAGAAAATCCACCAAAACAACGAAGAATATTCAAGAGTCCATGTCATTGCTTGAGACATTACCGCAGGACCATCTTGCAGGCTGCCTGGTAAGCACAACCGTTAGCATAATAGATTTTTAAGTCCTAACCTTAATAAAATCTGTTTATGAGCATCAATCATCACATCACTTATTTGAAAGCAGGAGTCCAGGCGGTGCCAACCAGGACCGTTAAGGTTGTAAATTTAGATCAAGTGCTTTCTCTAATAAATGACCTTGTGAGAGGGAATCCTGAAGGAGGATCAGTTGAAAATCCAAGGGTTCCAAAAGAGTGTCATGATTCCCCTGGAGGTCTCATGCTGGTTTCAAAAACCTCAGCCACCACCAGTATAAAAACCACCACCAAACTCCTCATCCCCAATAAGAAAATCCAATGAAAAAAACAAATAAGAACAAGGGTTTAATAAAATACTTGGGATATTACCTTGGGGTTATCTAGCAGGCATACTGGTAAGCACACCATTTGCATAATAATTTTCTTAAATCCCAATCTTAAAGTCTAGCTAATCTTCAACAGCTACAGGGGTGAGAGAAGATAATATGATATAGCTTATCAATGTTGAGTAGGAAAAAAACTTCCAGCAATTTCTATATATTCTTCTTTTTTCCCTCTTTTATTTTGTTAGGTTCCTGAGGCTCTCAGATAAAATTTCATATCCATTCTCTTTGGTTGCATACCAGATCTTAAGAGTGAAGCCTGCATCTTCATTAACACATTAACTTCTATTTGTAAAGTTTTAAAAATCATATTGAGTCAATGTTTGATTAATTAATACTAAAGCAAGTTTGCGTGCACAGGAGAGCGCCAAAGACAGGGTATTAGTTCTTTTGGGACTACATTAATTGGCATGGAGAATTGAACCCAAGTGTTCCATCCAATGTCAAACCTTAGCACTTATCAAAGGTGAGCGCGTAGGCTGGGACAATGGAAGCTGCTTTATAGAGACTATGAACGAGTAAATGGGCAAGGTATTTGGTCATCTTCATACAAAAGGTTCTTATTTGAACTATCAGAGTTTGTACTAAAAATAGTCTAAAATTTTAAAAATTGGACTGACAACCATTTTACCATCATCTTTGGAACTGACCCGTCAAGAATTGGATGGATTTCTGCCTAATAGGCCCCTTCCCCTAAATGGCAAGGGTCAATGAAGGAGTTTGTCAGAAAATTGCCCCCCATCTGCAAAATAAGAATGTTTTGAGTCAAAATCAGCTAAAAAAGGGAAATTTCAGCCATTTGCAAGTTTGCAACTCAATACTAAGCATTTAAATGATACTAATGATTATATCAGCCAAAAACCCTGGCCAATTCTCAGTGGAACCCCACAAATCTGGGTAACGCAATTTCAAATACTCCACAGCCAATAAAAATGAGATTGAGCAGTCAGGTTACTAGACCATGCGGCGGACCCAGGGTGTCCATCATATGATACTCCCCAGCTGAAACCAGGTCCATTCAAGCACCGATGTAGGGACCACACCCTTTTATAGGTGTGGTGGGAGTCCCCCAAGGTAAAATAATTCTCTTTGATGTGGATTGGTTGAAGTTCATTAAATCAATACCTCACAGATACATAATGCCAAAAGTTAACTCCCTTTTTTAGCACTAGTGTTGCAACTCAAAAGGGTGGCCGCCATGTATCACCAAAAATCAACTCTAAATCTGTCATTAGCCAAAATGAAGCGAGTATTTAAAGCTTGGATAGGCTGAATGTGCATATTTCCTTATTTGGACTGCAACAAGCCATTCTGAACTTATTATTGAATCCCTCTCTGGAAGTTTTGAATTACACTTCAAATGGGGCAGGTTGAATCTCGCAGTTACACTGGGCAGATTCTTCAAAAAAGGTGATAAAATAAATAGGAAAATACAGGTTAAACTTGAACTAATTTATATTTTTGAAAAGAGGAAATATTTATAGGCTTTTTAACGGTTTGTAATCTATCAGAGTGAAGTAATCTCTGCGCAATCAAATCTTCAATCAATTGATCATGATTAGATTGATCATTAACCTTGATAGATTGTGATAGATTGCTCACTCCTTCCAATGATATCAAGGGAATTGCTGAAGGGGATTTTTTGTAGATATGAGAATTTGGTGAAATCCTGACACTTCTCCCCTCAAGATTTGATCACGATGGATGATGACTCCTTAAAAACCTATGATGAATATGATTTACCACTATACTGTATCAATATGAACAATCGAATACTCTAATACTTTTCAAAATATAACTATATAGGGACCAGACCAATAAGCTATCAACTTTTCAGTCTGTCCACCCAGCCAAGAATGATAGTACATAACATAATCTCCAATATGTTATTCAGGTAAGACAGGTTTGTGTTGATTGCTTCTTAGAGTTTCTCTTTGAGTGGTAGTTTCAATTGAATTCATTGCTTAAGCCTGGAAGCAAATAATCTCATCGTCCAGATTTCTCATAATTAAATCAGAATTTTCTGGGATGCTTTCCTCAAGGATTGTCTGAACACTAGAAGGGACTGAAGGATCCCGCCCATATATACACTTAAATGGGGACATCTTGATAATGCGGTGGTAGCTTATCTGATAAGCAAACAAAGCACTGGGAAAATAAAATTCCACCAAGTCATGTCAGTAGATGCCATCATCCTTAGAATTGAGACCTGGGTTCCATTAACATGTTCAATGGCCCCATTTGTGGATGGATTATATGGAACAACAAATCGCTGAGTAGTGTTAAAATAATTTTGATAACTCCTGTATAAGTTGCGAGGTAAAGTTATTTTCATTATCTGACATAAGGACCTTTGGACATCCATGTTGGGAAATGATATGCTGATATAAGATTAACACTGTAGTCTTAGCTGAAGGGGTAGCAATAGAAATGGCCTCAACCCATTTGGTTAAATGGTCTACAGCCATAATAATATACTGATGACCATGTAATCCTCGAGGAAAAGGACCTACAACATCAATGCTGACCACCTCAAACGCCTTAGTTGGGGGAATAACTTGATGTTGATATGTAGGGTTGGTAGTTCCGTGGCTTTTACAGATAAGACATGAGTCAAGGGTCTCTCAGATGAACCCAGTCATGTTATTCCAATAGTATCGAGTCTTCAACCATTCTTGAGTCTTCTTTAAACTGCTATGACCGACTTTTTCATGACCTTCCATTACAGCGTGAAACTTAGACTTGGGATGTAGGAAGGGAAACCACTTATATTTGACTTTCTTATATAAAGCTCCATCTTGAATCATAGTATCTTTGGTAATGGATTTTAAATAGGCTGATTCTCTTCAGTCTCTCGATCCCATAGTTCAGGTCTCCAATAGAATTATATAAGCGTTCTTCTTTTTCTAGTTCCAAGGTCAGAATAGGCAGTTGGGGCAGCCCATCAGCATTTTGGTGCTGAGCCCCTGAGCGAAGAACAATGGAGAAATCGTAATTTTGCAATCTTAAAGCCCAACAGGCCAACCTCCCGTCAGGATCTTTCATATTCTGCAACCATCATAAGGAGGAATGGTCAGTAATAACTGTGAAATGGTTACCATATAAAAAGAACCAGAAGTTCTTGATTGCCAAAATTACTGCCAAACATTCCCACTTGGTAACACTATAATTTCGTTAAGCCTTTGACAAAGTTTTGCTATAGTAAGCAACAGGATCATCATTCTTTTCTTCATCATACTGAGATAAGATAGCCCCAATAGCGACATTGCTTGCATACATATGTAGAAAGAAAGGCTTATCAAATTGGGGATGAATTAGGACAGGTGCCTTAATCAAGGCGGTATGTAGAGAATTGAATGATTGTTCTTGAGCTGACCCCCACTTGAAAGACACTCCTTTTTGCAATAGGTGAAATAAGGGTTCAGCCATATCAGCAAAGTTGGGAATAAATTGCCAGTAATACCCAACCATGCCAAGAAAGACTCAAATATTCCATAAAGAAGAAGGAGGAGGCATCTGTTGGATGGCTTGAACTTTGTCCAATAGGGGCCAAATCCCTTTAGCTAAAACCTGATGTCCTAAAAATTCCATTTTATTTTGAAAGAGTGAGCACTTGAAGGGTTTGAGCTTTAAGGAAGAGTCCTTAATTTGGCTGAAATCTTTTTTTAAATGGTTTAAATGCTTGGTAAAGGTTTTAGAAAACATGGTAATATCGTCAAGATATACCAGAATACAAATGAGCTTTAGATCATGTAGCATACTGTCCATGGCCCTTTGGAAGGTTGTGGGGGCATTGCTTAGTCCTTAATGCATGCGAGTTGGTTCAAACAACCCTCCACTCAATATCAGGGCACACTTGGCATGATCTTATGGTGATAATTCGATTTTCCAGTATCCACTGGCTAAGTCCATGGCCAAAAAATAGGTGAATACAGCTGACAACCTAAGAGAATCATCAGTCCTAAGTAAGGGATAACAATCCCATTGACTAATAGCATTCAATCAACAATAATCCATTACAACTCAATGAGAACCATCTTTCTTCTTAACCAACAACAATGTGGATGCCCAAGGACTAAAGGAGGGTTTCAATAATCCAGCCTCCAGCAATTGATGAAACTCCTTAGTAACCTGGGCTTCTTCTACTTTAGATTTACGATAGGGCTTCACATGGATAGGAAGGTGATCACTAGTTTCAACAGTGTGCACTACTCCTTTCATCTTCCCAAAATCGTAAGTATGCCTAGCAAAAATGTCGGAATATTTATATTAATAATTGAAGCACTTGTTTCTCCTGTTCCTTAGAGAGATGTTTTCGATAGCAGGACCCACAGTAAGGATTTCCTAATCACTTTCCAATCCAAAGTCTTGCAGACTCCCAAAGGGTTTAACATCATAGATATTAGATAAGGGTAGCAACTTGACATTGGCAATTGGATGCCTCAATCTACCAGTTTTGAATCATTGGTGAGGTTCGCCAGTAAGACAGATAATGATCCTGAATAAGCATAATTTAATACTCCAGTACAAGGATAGAGTTCTTTAGCAGAAGGATTGACAGTGCCTTGGACTTGTAACAAATGTACCTTGGAGATTGAAAAGTGCAAAGAAGTGTTAATAATTACTTGTGATTTTGGTGGAATGATTAATTTCTCAGGGGGAGAAAATAGGCATTCCCTCTTCAATATCAGCCGATGTAGGAGGTAATTTTAGATGAGGATCTTCAACATGATATTGAAGTGAATAAGACCTTTTGGTTCCTTCTAGCAGACATAACCAATGTCAAGTGGAAGCATAATAAAATAAAACTAAGGGAACTTGATACCCCAAGAGAGACAACGACAAGTCAGGGTAATTAATAATTCTATCAAATTCTCAAAAAATGAGTCCCCAAAAGTAGGTCATAACTCAAATTATTGAGTACACTAGCTGGGATGGTAAAAGTTAATTTCCCAATTTTCAGAGAAGAAATTGAAAAAGCTCCAAAAGACAGAGTACTCTGAGGTCCATCTGTGCCATATTCTTCATAATGAGAAATATTGGGGTTAATTTGAGCCGTTTGACCAATTTTGATGAGACAACATTCACTGGGGGATCCAGTATCTATGATAGCTTTGGCACTGACTTGATTCACTCGGAAGTAAATATGGGTAATGGTGCTTCCAAACTGAGAGGATAATGCCAATAAGGAGGGCAAGGAATAAGAAGAATGTTCGTCTTTATTAAACTCAATCAAACTTTGATGCTCTTGCTGCGCACTCATATCATTATCAAGGTGGAGAATCTTATTGGTCTTATCTCTTTTCTTCTATTCATCTGCTTTTTTCTTAGAACAACGATCCTCAGTATGGAAATAGCGATGACAGTAGTTACACTGGATCGCCCTAGTATTCTCAGGCATGGCGTAGACTTTGGGGCGACTAGGTCTAGGAGAATCATAAACTTAGGGTTTCTCAGAGAATTGAGGGGGCAATTCCAATAAGGCCTCCTTAATATCCAAAATACTTCGGAAATTCTTTTTGACACTGATAAGATAAACTTGCATTTGAGTCCTGGAAGTAAAAGCTGACAGAACTGTGGTAATCGCATCGTCCAAGTTTAACTGACCACAGGCTACTAGAGTTTGAGCTTCCTGATAGAACTGATGAGCAAAGTCTTTATAAGATTCATTTTGGTGGGGCTGTATTCCCATAAAAGCCTGCTTTTGCGAGGATAAGGTTTGCTCACTCCCAAATTCTTTGATCAACGCTTCTTTGACCTGAGTCCAAGTAGAGCAAGTCATTAAGTGGAAACCATAATATCCTGAGCCAATCTAGTAAGGCAATTAGGCAAGTAATTCATTTTTTGGTGATCCATGGCCTCACTTAATGCCTTTTCATAGAGATAGAGAAAGGAGATAATGCTGCCTTCCCCTGGGGAGTATTTGTCCTTGATTACTGGCTTGAAACTCATGGGAGCACTGGTGGTCAAAACATGCACTCCAGGTTGTTCAGATTGAGTAGAAACATAAGAGGTGGAATCTGAAGCTTGAGAAGAAAATTGAGGGTAAGGATTAACAGCTTCAGTACGAATTTCATTAATCTGATGATTCAGATCAGAATGCCCTACTTTCTCATCTAGTTTGCGAGATAGCTCAAAAATCTGTTCCTGCTGTGCATTGTACTTGAGTTCCAGAGTCTCAATTTTCGCTTGGAGCAGTTCCCCTTTTGATTTGCAAGCATGAAATAAGACATCAGTGTCCTTGGCCCATTTTCCCAGATTGATCAATTCATTGGATAATGTCTGCAGTGACAAAAGGGGATTTATTGGTACCCCATTGGGGTTAGGTTACACCCTTTGGCCAATTTAGAGAATAGTTCACGCAAGTGGTACATCATATTCAAGAGAGAGTCAATTTGCTGGTAAGATCCTGAGTGCCCATCATCACCTAAAGGTCCCTGAGGTCCATCTACACCTGGGGGTCCTCAAGGCTCTACAATCCCTGGGGGTCCACGGGGCCCATCAGCTCCAGGAGGTCCATGGGGCCCTACATCCTCAGGTGGCCCACGAGGTCCTTCACCCAGGAGGACCCATATTTCCAGAGGTTTTCTCTACTTCATTAACCTGGAACTGAATTCCTGAGTACAATTGTTCCAATTGAAAGAGACAGTTTCTAATTTCCTCCTCCATTGATTGGCTACGCTCAGAGAGTTGAGATTACCCTCTCTCCATTCTCTCTGAATCTCTTGAACTTTCTTGGGAAACTGTACATCAACTAAATTTGACATCCCATAATCGATCTGAATGAGGTGCTGATGTACTTTGTTAAGGAAGGCTCGATTATTAATGAAAGCATCATGATTATCTTGGCTAAACTCAGAGGCCAACTTGAAAAAGTTGGAAATAAAATTATTTAAGGATCAGAGTCCTTCTAGTTAATTGAGCATCCCTTGATGGTGCATTCCAACTACAGGTAGCAAATGGTATAAAGTAGGATGTATGAGTTGATGCAGATATTGCTCAGGGCTAATTTCTGGCATTTGAGAGGTTTGCAGCACTTCTTGCAGTATAGAAGGTACTGCATTAGATTGAGATTGGGTAGAACTAATTACAGGGATTAAGGCCCCTTCAAGCAATTGATTAATAATATTTTATAAAGCCTCAGGCGGAATTTGAAAGTCTGATGTGAAACTTAGGTTATGACCATAAAATTCCAAGTTAGCCCAAAAATCCAATGTGGAGGGTAATCTCAGGATTTGGGCTCCAGTTGATTGGACCTATTATAAAATACTGCCTTGCTCTTGGTCTTGAGCCTCATCAGGCGAAAAATGAGAATCCATGATAGTGATAGACGGATGTCACTGGTGCGTGACTCAGAGTGCCCCTGTAGTGAGCACTAGTCTGGAAGTTTTGGATTACACTTCCAATGGGGCAGGTTGTATCTCAAAGTTGCACCTGGAGGATTCTCCAAAAAAGGTGATAAAATAAAAGAGGAAAATACAGGGAAAACCCAACTTAATTTTTGTTTTCAATAAAAAGAAATATTTATAGGCTTTTTTATGGTTTGTAATCTATCAGAGTGAATTAATCTCTGCGCAATCAAATCTTCAATCAATTGATTGGGATCAGATTGATCATTAACCTTGATAGATTGCGATAGATTGCTTTCTCCTTCTGATGATGTTGGGGGAATTGATGAAGAGAACCCTTCGGAGATATGAGAATTTGGTAAAATTCTGACACCCTCTTACCCTAGATACAGTTTTAATACTTATTGGTCAGATATCAAGGGAGTTTTTTCTTTCTTTTCCTGTGTTAATAATAAGATTCATAAAAACCCCAGCTTTTTAAAAGTGCTTTATTTTTAAATTTTATCTAAACCTTTGTGGAATCCAGCGGCAAAGAGCACCACCGCTCAGAAATCAGCTGAATTCCTACAAAATGGTGCTTACTACAGGGGAGACCTGTACACCAAGGATAGTTGCTCTTGAAGGGCAACTAGCAATCACTTTAAACGTCTTAAATAGCTTGAGCAGCGCCCTTGCAAATTTCCCCCTTAAAGAAAAGTTCACACCTGGTGAAGGGAGTATAGCTTCGTTTTTGTATGTCTATGAACCCATAATGCAAGACTCATTGGACAAGCAAAAGACTAAACACATCCTCCCATGCTTAAGTCATCTAGCACAAGATATGATAGTTCCGTACATGGACAATCTGCATACAGGGGTAGAGGTGAAAGAGCTCTCTTATCTGAATTTTAAACAAAGCAGATCTTAACAGGGATAAACAGGCCTTAATTAACTAAGCATGTATGAGGGCGAAACTACTGCTTTCACTGAGAAAAATTTAACTTGCTTCTAAAAGGTTGCCAACATCTAACATGATAACCCTGCATGATGCTACCGCTGCCAAGTTAACTGGGTTAGCTTCTCAACCTTCTCTAGCCAGGCATATCATTTTAGTGAGATGGTACTTCAAAAACATCCACAACATATAGGAGGCTCTGTTAACCGTTGCTGATTATCATTGCTATGCAACAATAAATAAAGCTGAGGTGGAACCTTCAGTTCCAACCATTGAGGAGTTTTCGCCTGTAGAACAGTTGGTGGTTAATACCTGTACCTACTCTTTCAGTGAAACCTGCTTTCTCAGTGCGACTCAAAAAAGATATAATCCCTCCTATAAATCAGAAACCTGTAAGGTAGTAAATATTATACTCCCGCACAAGCTCACTAAAGCTGCTGTGCTTTCCACTCCAGCCAAGCTGGTACATGCGCTCTTTAAAGCTATCCAATCACCTGTGTTCATCCCCTACCTCAATCACGACTTTGCCAGTTGTTGAGGATACCATGGGGATGAATCTGAGGGTATGACGATGATGTGGGATACTTATTATTGGGAGCTCCCGCAGAAGTGGAGGTCCTTGATCAATTGAACGCTGAAGGAGTAGACAAAACCACAATACCTGAGGAAAAGTACCTCAGCCAAATTTTAGGGTGCCAAAGAGTCATTGAAACTGCCAGTGATGGTGATTAGTTCTTAACGCTTGATTCGACCTCTTCAGCAGTCCATACTATGAAATCCATCTTGGATAAATACCCTGTGACTGCTCATAAATTAAATTCCACTTCCTGGCTCAAGAAGGTCTTGGACTTGTCTCCTAACTTTGGATAAACACTCAACAAGGTTTTAGTGGTCATTCAAAAAGTCCAGGCAATGGCCATCCTGGATTCTGTCTCCCTGGCTAATGTGATCTCTACTAAGCTCCTAAAAAAGATAAAGCTGGCGCCTGACTTGGAGTATAATCAAGGATTTGGAACCATGGGCCCTAATAATACTCGTGCCATTGGGGCATATTCTTCCCTTCCCATTCAAATTGGGAAGCACATGTTATCTGCCCCAGAAGTGGCGTTGGACAACAACACCTATGATATGCTCATAGGTACCCAATTTATGCTCAAGTATGAGGAATTACTAAGATAAAGCTAGAGTTTCCTCTCATTAGTCAACTACAAAGTCACGTTAGTCTTATCCAATAAAGAGCTCGTCAAGGACAAATACTCTTGCCTGTTTCAATATCTCTTTTCAGCCATTACTTTACACTATAGCCTCTGGGCGCAACACAAATAAATCGCCTGATTCAGTGGATGCTAGAGGCGGAATTCCAGGCTATGCGGCAGAAGAGGTCTTGATTAAGTCTGGTGAACAATGGATGTTTGACACAAAAATCACGCTCTAAATCCCACATCACTGTTTGTTGCACCTCTTAAGTATTGAGGTCGTTAGTCCTTTGGAGAATAAGGTATTGACTGGCGTTCTTGACACAGATTACCAGAGGCCTATTATTATGCTGTTGGGGAACTGCACCGCAAAGGACATAGTTGTAAGAAAACACCAGGAGATTGGCAGAAACTTGTTAGTCCCTGTGGAGGACATTGAACAAATATAACCCATTGGCTCTATGTTGGATATGGGATTGCCAACGGATAACCTGGTATGTACCTTACCTAATGCCCATATCTTGGATGAGCTGACCACAGATGAACTTGACAAAGTTTACACTCTACTGGAAGAATTTACCAAAGTATTATCCAAATCAGATAATGACTATGGCCAAATGAAGGGCTGGTGCCACTCCATTGATGTGGGTGATGCCCATCCCATATGGTAAAAACCTTACTGCAAATCAAAGGTGAAAGAACAGCAGATGAGAACGGAACTCAAGCAGTTAATAGACGCAGGATTACTAGTTCCATAACAAAACCTTTGTTATTCTCCTCTTTTGGTCATGAAAAGGAAAATGGAGGTCATCAGATATTCAGGGACTACCGCAAATTAAATGACCTCATGAAAGAGGATAGCTATCCTATCCCCCACACTGATGATGCCCTAGCCCAACTCTCTGGCTCTAGCTTCTTCTACGCCATGGACTTAGCCTGCGACTATTGGCAAATGGACCTTTCTCCTCAGGATCAGGAGAAATGCACCCTTATCTTTAGTGATGGTCTCTTCCAACCCACACAATTACTTCAATGGTTGTGCAATGCACCTGCCTCTTTCCAACATGCGATGGATCATATTTTGCAGGACCTGAAGTTAACTTGGATCATCATCTATCTTGATGACATTATGATGTTCTCAAAAACCTTCAACAAACATCTTGATCACCTGAAGGAGGTGTTTCAACGGCTATGTAAGTCAAAATAAAGTTGAAACCCTTAAAGTGCACCTTCTTCCAAAGGAATTTGGATTTCCTTGGCCGCTCCATTTCCCAAGAAGGAATACAACCCATATAGGACAAGGTTGAAGCAATTTCAAATATGCCTCCCCCTAAAATCTATGGGATTTTCAGTTATTTCTAGGGATGATGTGTATTACCATCAATTCATCCCTAAGTTCGCCCAACTCAGCGAGCCTCATGTCCGCATATTAACCAATAATACAGCTTTTCAGTGGGGTGCTGAACAGAAGGCCGCTTTTAAGACGTTGAAGTAGCTTCTACAACAACGTCCTATATTGAGGCATTTTATCATAATCCTTTTATCTTGTTTACTGAAGCCTTAGACTACGCCGTTGGGCCATCTTATCCTAATTGGATAAAAATGGCATTGGTCATCCTGTATCTCTATTTATTTTGAGTCAAGCTGACCAGGGGACGGACATTACCAAAGCCTCATCCTGTATCTTATTTCAGTAAAATGCTTTCAAAAGCGGAACACAACTACAGCGTTACAGAGAAGGAGAACCTTGCCGTTTTGTTAGCTATAAAGCACTATCGCCCTTTCAATATGGGACCACCTTCACTGTAGTTACTGACCATTCTTCATTAAAATGGCTACAGAACATGAAGGATCCTATTGGCCGGTTACCTCACTTGGCTTTAAAGCTCCAGCATTATGACATGAAGATTAAACACTGTGCTAAAATCCGTCACATGAATGTTGATGGGTTGACTCTGCTACCATTCCTTCACTTGGATAATAGTGAGATGGAGAGGTTACATGACCTCTTAATGACCCCCAATGATTGGGAGGATGAGGATGATCCTTTACAAAAATAGTTTTCCTAGCACTCATGTAACATCAAAGTGGAGAATGGGAAGTTGTATAAGCAGGTGGGGGCAAAATAGCTGCCTTACTTTTGGCCCTCAGAATGTGTACCTGCTATCCTGGAAGCTCATTACACTCCAGGTCATGGAGGGGCAAAAAAATAATGAGTGGATTATGGATCAATTTTATTGGGATGGAATAATGGCTTCTATTGTTAAAGTCTTGGAAGCCTGCCTTACGTGCAAGAAGCACTTTAGTTTCAAGACTAGATATCAGTATCAACCAACTACCCCACAACAACCTTTACACATCATCAGTCTGGATGTAGTAGGTCCCCTCCCTCAGACTACTAGTGAAAACTGATTTATCCTCATAGCCATTGACCACTTCACTAAGTGGATTGAAGCGTGGCTCTCCCTGCCCAAATGGCAAAGGTCACTGCCGCATTTTTACATAATATTTTCTCTCAACATGGCTGTCCTCAAGTACTACTCTGTGACAATGGTAAGAGCTTCACCTCAAGATAGTCGAAATCTTGGCCAAATCCATGGGAGCCCAACAAGTTTTCTCTGCTCCATATTATCCCTCCAACAATGGGACCATGGAAAAAGCAAATGGTTCCTTTGTTTCCATTCTACAAAAAATGGCTTCCTCTGATCCTCTTCGCTGAGATTAATACTTACCCAGTGCTCTTATGACATACTGGATTAACTATCACTTGATTTTAAAAATACCTTCATTCCATGTCTTATATAGGTGGAAACCAGGAATACCTGCCCTTTTAGCTAAAGATGTATTCTCCATTAGAGTTGAGGAACCTGAAAAATTCATGAGAAGATTGGCTCAGCGCATCATCCAGCTCCAATCTCAAACTATGACCAAATCAGCAAAAACGGTAAAAGAAGGGCAGGCTGCAAATAAGCTCCAAACCCCTACCTACATTCCAAGTGTCTGAACTGGTATTTTACTACCTAACCACATTACTCCTAAGAGCGGTAAGCTTAGATCAATTTGGGAGGGTCCTTTCACCATCATCTATTGTTGGGAATTTTTTCTCATATTTTCAGCTGACTAGATTACCAGTGGTCACTAAAGGAAAATTCCTATAGCAAAGTGAATTGGATATTGGTTGACCCTTTTTTCAGGGTAACAATGTTTGAGGAATTTTAGGTAATTCTCCTGGGTCAGATCCCTTGGGGATTGATCTGGGTAAATGCTTAAGATCTCATTTAGCAGAGTTGCTTATTAAACTGGGGCACTAATAGTTAATTGATGATTAACTATCAGATGTATTGATTTGGATTTGTCAGATTTCAACACTGACTTATTGGGAATTAAGTATTAAGTTGTGAGGCGAGTGATGCCACCTGCATCTAGCTAATTGATCATTTGATTCACAACCTTAATCAATGAGTAACAAGTCACATTACCTAAGCAGGTCGCTGCCAAATATGGTTGGTCACTGGTATTGAGAGGAAAACGTTATGGACAGGTTTTCTGACTTTTTCCATTTTAGGTTTTGAGGATGTCCAATGACAGAATCTTAGCCAGGATGGGGAAGACCATCGCTGATAAGATGGCAATGGGTAATTCAATGTCTTCAGCTGTCGTCGCATCAGTTAGGTGCCAATCGAGAATTGGGAGCAGAATTCCCACTATAAGTTCCCCTAAGAATACTTAATAACACACACTTTACCAGTAATTAGTATGATACAAGATATACTTTACCACAATACATTCTTAATTTTATTCTTTAAAAAATTATTGCTGTGTGCTTTAATTGGAGACTCTTTAGGATAAAGAGTAAGGATCTGAGCGTGGATATAGAGAAGAGAAGCTGAGCTAAATCAGGTGTTGCTGCCAACTGTGTGTCACCAAAGAGAAGCCGTAAATGTGGATCTGAGCATGGATCAAGTTAGGCGGTATAAGGAACGAATCCCTATTAAGAACATCTTAAGTATTTTGAGGATGAATACTGGTCAAGTGTTGGCCCAATACTAGTGCTTTATTTAACTATTGATAATACTCTTCATAGTATATCAATGACTATATATCACTATCAGACAATGCGGAGAATTGCACATTACCAATTCTGTGCAGTTAATCAATTTAGGGGTTATCAACCATAAACAATTAACGAAACCCATAAAATTTAACAATTAGTGCTCCCTACAGGGGTTGTAGTTGAGTAAAATAAAAGGACACGAAGTAATATAAGAACGAAATAAGAAAACTTTGGAAAGAGTTGGCAACATTCAAACAGGATGCCATGGATTCAGCGGACCATCAAGAATTTGCTACCTTTGAAGAGAGAGTTACCAAGATCGAGGAAGGGGTCAAGAATGTCTCTAATTTCCGAAATGAGTTACTTGGAAAAGTAATGTCTTTGAAGAAAAAAGAAGGAGACTTTGTTTGAGAAGTCTTGTTCTTGAAGATGGAATGTGAAGTGGATCGTGTTCATTTAAGACCATTCAGCACAGATATAGAGTGGCTGATTAAGCAAGTTGAGGGGTTGAAGACTCACAAATGTGATGTGAACCCTGTATGGTGACTGACACCAAAGAGATGACCTTGAGAACTCCAGTTAAAAAATGAACATTCCACAAAATATACTACCACTTTTACTGCCATTTTGGAAATGACTCCCAAAAGTAATCCTCAAGTGAGCTGAGTAGTTAAACTAAGAGAGGTTGTTAGAGTAACCTTGGAGGAATTTAAAGTGAAACCAAAATTACCTACCTTACATTGGGATAACGCCCCTGCAATTTCTAATTATTTAATATGGCAATGTTCAGATACAGCTATTGTTAAAAGGCTTTGATGGTGATGAATTGCCTGGATACTTTTTTTAGAACCTAGTGTTGCTCCATATAGAGGGGGACAGCTGGTCATACTAAGAGGTCAAGGCGGCCATTATGAAGGAATTTGGAAGTCCCAAGTGCATGTCAAAGCACAAACAATAATTTATGGGCATTCAATTCCAGAAGGATGAATACTTAGCAAGTTTTGCCAACCATTGCTACCAAGAATCACAAATTTTGGTTTGCGCAAAAGTGCTGGATGATTTTGATGCTTAAATTGCACTAAAAGTGGCCCTTTGGCCCTATTGCAATTTGCATCAAATGATATCTTCCATGTTTGTGATGGAAATTACCACCTTTCAGATGGTGGATCATTTGAAAATATTGGGAGCTACTTTCAATGCTCCAAATAGAAGTTTCAAAGTTGAATCCAGTACAAAATTCAAATTACATGAAGGGGACTGAGGGCACTAAGGAGATCTATTACCAAACTGTGCCATATAATAAGCCTGAATAGTTTCAACAGATCAATAAGAAGGAAAGAGTCTGTTACCAGTGCAGAGGAAAAGGATATTTTGCTATGAACTGCAAGAAACCTAAAGATCAAATTAATGTGGTCCAAGTGAAAGAGTCTAAACCCACACAGGAGTCAAGAAAAGGGCTCACAGCCTAGATGGGAAACAGTATAGGGCTGCAGAAAAACTTGTTCCTCCTGATAATATGCACAAAGATATTGACATTAGTGATCTGTTCATTGACAATGATGCACAGGATCAGTTATATCAAGTAGTCTATTTATATGTGAATGCGGTAGAAAGTTCTTGAGTGAAGGGGATCAACCCCAAGTTAATTAAGAAGTTGCTCAGCCATAAGTGCGACAACTGGCAGACTAGATTTGAGCTGCAGATAATCCCATTTAATTGACCAAAGTCAAATTAGATGAGGCAAATCTCTCTATCCCTTTTAAGTGCAATCAAAGAATTGTTTTCTTATCTATTGGCACAAATAATTCACACCCTCAATTTAGTTAATAATCCCGCTATACACTCAGTAAATACTATTTGTGAAATTTTGAGGATTGCTCACTTTAATTTAAATCTGGCATGCTTAATTGGGATGAAGTTCACCCAAATAATCCTTGATTTCTCCTGTTAATTATGGTATTTTGACCTTTCAGAAACTCTCTAGGTATGCTCAAATAGCTCCAACTTTTCTGGCCAAAGTTGGCTTGATTTTCCTCTGTCTATGGGAACTTCAACTGATGCAGGCAAAGTTGCAAGATGTGGATACTGATATCCCAGATTGCTGACACTCTCCAAAAGCAACTTATAGGTACATATCAAACGAAGATATAATAAAATAGACCTTTATTTAAGACAAATTATTTTTAAATAATCATTAGGCCAGGTGCCAATATTTATACCTCTAGGGCATCTGATAGCTACATTCAAGCACAGAATCTCACAGATTAATTTCCACCTCAGTTTGGCACTTGAACTGATATGACTGAGACCTATTGCTAGGTTTATTGGTGGCAAAATACTCATATATTTGGGAGGATTTCAGGGACAAAAACACAACAATGAGAATGCAAAATGATCCTAAAATTGTCTCAAAACGAGTTTTATCATACTAATGACAAAGTAAAAATTCTGGGAGATTTTGTGGTCAATTTAAATAAATGGCATACCCTTAATAGAGCCATCGGCTGGCCTCTCTTGATAGCACTATGTACTCCCATTTGGGCGGTCCATGTGCAAGTGCTATTGTGCTAATTATGTGTAGTGACATACAAATATGCCCTAAGGTGAAAAACTGATTATATTTTTTGTTTGTCTGAATGTCCATGGGACTTTAAATGTTAACTTCATATCAGTCCCAAACAATTTTGTATACTGATTTCTTGATATAGGTTCAAATTAATCAGGACTATTTGCTAAGGTTTGAGGCAGCAATAATTGGCCCAACTGTGAAAATGTAATTTTTCCTGAACTACCAATAGAATAATTAAGTGAATTGACATTGAGCTGAATGGCCTGGTCAATTAGTTGCAGAGAAGGTTGCCTGTATGTGTGGGGGTATTCAGCCTGAGTTTTATTAATATAATTAAATCCACATCACTATAATTGACCCAAGCTGTGTTGTTGCAATAAGTTTAATTAGATTTTTAATTCAAGCATTTTAAGGGAAAATTGGCCCAATTTGTAGGTTGTCAAATGTTTTATTTTTGAGTTAACCAAAGAATCTGACATATCCCCCCACTTTACTTGAACATAATCCCGATGTTTCCCAATTAGCCTTCACTGATCATCATCCTTGTAAATTCAGCCTGACTAGTTAAAAAATCTTAAGTTCAATCCTCTTAGTGTTAATTTTGGCCTTAATGGCTGACAAATCTGGAGTTTAATCCTTTTATTGTTAATTTCAGTCCAAAATGTGACGATTCTAGAGTTTTATCCTTTTATTGTTAGTTTCAGCCTGATGTGCTGATAATTCTGGTGTTGGATCCTCTCCCCACCCCAAGTGCAAACTCAAGTAGTAATTAGGTATTATATATTTTTTAAATTTTTTCATTTTATATACTTTTTCAATATTTTTTTCTTTTTTTCTTATTTTATTTTGTATGCAATGCTTATATTTTATATGTTATGTTTTTTTCTTTTTTGATAAGCCAGTTTATTAACCTTTTTATAAATTTAAGTGGACACAGTTGTATATAAAATTGGCCCTAACTTCTATGTTAACATGTGTTGTTTTCTTTATGTTGGTCAAGGTATGAAATTTCCTCATTGAAACAATATTACTAAGGCTGATTAGGTCAATCAGGCTTGTTGTATCCAGATTAGCTCCCCCACACTATGATAAGATCCAGGGAGTAAGAGTTACTTGTTACAGAGCTAATTTCCATCTCGTTGTTGAAATTTCATCTGGCAAAATCTGCCAAAACTGGATGTGTTAATCCCTTTCAGAAAGTGTCACCAATTTTGAGTGAGCATCAATTGTGGAAATTCAAGGATCACTTGCTTGTTTAATTAAATCCTGAACGATAGATCAGGCTGAAGTTTAGCCAAATAATCCTCAATTTTTCCAGTTTATTATGGTATTTTTGGACCATTTGTAAACTCACTAGCGTATTAAATAGCAAAAGCTCTTATGGTTGATTTTGGTTTTAATTTCCTCTTTGTAATCAGAAACTTATTCCAAGGCAGGCAAAGGTACAAGCTGTGGGTTTGGCACTTCCATCTTGTTGACACTAACCAGAGAAAGGATTTTTATAAAAACTAGAAAAGAGATAATATATCTTATATCTTTATTAGATGCTATTTATTTGATTTATACTCATTAGGCCAGGCGCCAGTATTTATATCTCTAGGACATCTACTAGCTACATTCAAGCATGCAATCTCACAAAACATTTTCCACCTCAGTTTGGCCATTGAACTGATATGACTGAGACCCATTGCTAGGTTTATTGGTGGCAAAATACACTCATAATTAGGAGAATTTCAGGGGCAAAAATCACAACAATGAGAACGCAAAATGGTCCTAGGATCATCTCAAAATGAGTTTCATCATACTGCTGACAAAATACAAATTCTGGGAGATTTTGTGGTCAAAATCAAAATAAATGATGTACCCTTATTCTGGCCATCAGCAGGCCTCTCTCATTAGCACTAGGTAATCCCATTTGGGCGGTCCATGTGCAAGTGCTATTGTGCCAGTTACATATATTGACATATAAAAATGAATTTTTAGGACCAGCTCCAGATATGTTTTTGTCATACTGCTGACGTATATGACTCCCTAATTGATATCAACTGGCCCTCTTGATAACACTAGGTACTCCCATTCAGGCAGTCCATTTGCAAGTGCTATCATGCCGATTACACATACTGACATACATATATGCCCTAAGGTGGGATTAAGATTACGATTTTTATTCATTTGAATGTCCATGGAACTTTTAAACATTAACTTCAGGTCGGTCCCAAGCAATTTTGAATAATGATTGTTTAATATTGGTCCCAATTAATTGGGACTAGTTGCCAAGGTTTGGGGCAGCAATAATCAGCCCAACTGTGCAGAGTTTGTCCTGAGCTACAAATAGAATAATTAATTAAATTGATGTTTAGTTGGTCATCCCAGCAAGTAGTTGAAGAGAAGGCTTCCTTAAATGTGTGGGGGTATTTGGCTCGAGCTTTAGTAGTATAATTAAATCTACGTCGCAATAATCTGCCTGAGCCATGTTATTGCAATAGGTTTTAATCAGATTACTAAATCAAGCATTAGGAGGGAAAATTGGCCTGATTTGTAGGTTGTAAAAGGGTTTATTTTCGAGTCAACCACAGAATTTGAACCTATTTTGCAAATACTCCAAGTGTACATATATAGATATACTTGTTAATTGAGTGTAAGTGAGTTCGATAGTTGACTTGTAGCTCCCATAGAGATTGTTTCAACCAAGGGGGTGAAGAAGATGAAGATCTCGCCCAATTTAGAACACAAGAAAGAATATGGGACAGCAAGGCCAAATACCACCATCTCATTTGGAGCATATAGCGCTCTATGACTTCATTTTGGGTCCATGCTGGTATTCGCTCAAGCAATAGTTTTGGCCAGCCAAAACTATGACATCCTTATTGGGATGGATGTTCTACAAAAATATGGAGGTTAAATGCAACATTAAGGATAATAAGTTGACCATATTGGGTCAGATGTTACCATTGGTTTATTATAAAGATGGTGAAGCTCCACTGACTAGGAGAAACAACTTCATCAACCTGATCTATAATGATGACATTGTCCCAATTTGATACCAATTTTTGGCCGGAAGTGACGAGAAATGCTGATGGAAATCCTAGAAAATTGGGAATTTCCACTGAGGATTAAAACCATGAAAACTATACTGACAGGATCAAAGATAATAGTTGACATGGGGATGCCATTGGAGAAACCAGAGCTGCTGTAGGGGAAAGTCAGAAGCTCTTGTAAGAAATTTAGAGTAGAGCCTTGGGTGAGTCCTGGAATTATTATGCCAGTCCATGGAGAAATTCAAGTCCTCTTAACAAATTTGAGTGAAAAACTGATGAAAATTAAGAAAATCAGATCGTCACATATGTTCACCTAATCCCAACAGCTGAATTGAGGAAATTCCATGATTCTGGGACCCTCAATGAAATGGGATTATTGGCAGGGGTAACTGAGATTATTAATCTATTGGTCAATTGAGAGCAACTTGCTGATCTGACGGACAGACAGTAGGAGGAGGTGCTTGAATTATTCATCAAGTATTGTGAAGTACTTTGTCCAGTATGACCATGATTTGGGTTTGCGCAAGAGATGTAATCCACAAGGTCAATACTGGGGAAAACTTAAAAATCAGAATGAGACCAATTCAACAGTTGAAGGCATCTGAAGCAGTAAGAGAGGAAGAAATTTGCAAACTAGTAAAGCATGAGCTTCTAGTTCCATCTTTGAGCCCCTGGGCTAGTCCTATCCTTATCATTAAGAAGAAGGATAGCTCCAATTGGGTGGTGATCAATTATCAAAACTGAAAAAAATTATGAAAAAGGATTTTTACCCACTACTAAGAATTGATGATGCACTAGATTAATTGGGAGAAGTGAAGTATTTCTACATGATGGATCTAATATTGGGATATTGGCAAAATAATTTGCCAAGAGAAGACCAAGAGTCAATGCGCGATTATCAACATGTAGGGACTTTATCAACTGACAAGAACGCCCCAGGGTCTGTGCAATGTGCCTGCGACGTTCCAGTGGGCCATGGACGCCACACTAAATGACTTGAAGTTGTCATGGGTCCTAGTGTACTTGAACAATGTAAGTGTGTTCAGTAGGACATTTACTGACCATTTTCACCACTTGGAGGAAGTGTTTAAGCGACTATCCACAGCTAACCTGAAGATTAAGCTGAGGAAATGCCACTTCTTCAAGAAAGAGTTATAATATCTGGGATTCGTAATCAACTCTAGTGGACTGCAGCTTTAAGCCCAAAAGATCGAAATTATAGAGAAAATGTCTGTGCCAAAGAGTGTCCAAGATATTCAAGTGCTCCTTGGAATGTTTGGATACTATAGAAAATTCATTTGGGATTTTGTAAGAATCGCAAAGACCTCTTCCATTTGTTAAGGGATCCAAAAAAGTATTCATTTGGAGTGAAGAGGCCAGAGATCATTTGTTGAATTATGCCAATATTTAATGGTTTTCTCTGATTTTTTAAGTATCTGATTTTTATCAAGAATTTAAAATACAAACTGATGCTTTGTTGATGGTGATTAGCGCCATATTAGCCAAGTAGATGAACTTGGGGATGAACATCCAGTGGCATATGTAAGCTGGACACTCTCAGCCGCTAACAGGAATTAACCTGTGACTGAGAGTGAATGCTTTGCAGTTATTTATGCCTGTAAACATTTTCAGGTGTTATCCATGGAACACACTTCTAAGTGGTGCCGGACTACTCTTTGTTGTGTTGTCTACACAATTTACAAGAAAGAAGGACAACTAGCCCAATGGGAAATAAAGCTAAAGGCTTATGATTTTAGATAGTCCACTTATATGGGGCTTCTCATTAAAATGCAGATGTCATATCACGGTTACCTTTGGTCCAGATGGTATACCAGCAAGCAGATGAGCTATTCCAGAGAATGGTCAAAGAAGAAATTTGGAATGAACCCTGAGAGATCCAAGGTGCACTTCAAAAAGTGATGGAAAAAGCTGAGACCATGATGAACAAGTTTTTTAGATGATCAATGGGAAGTGATTACTATTCCCAAAGCTGTCAAAACGAGTGGCTATTGTTCAAGCCACTCATAAGGTTGTTGGGCATGGAGGCCTGAGAAAAATTACTGATAATATTTGCCAGTATTACTACTGGGAGTCCATCAACTATGATGTTGTGGACTATCTAGCTTGTTGTGTGGAGTGCCAGTTGCACAAACAGCAAGAAGTATGACTGGATACTGACTGGTCCGCGCTGAATTTGCCTGGCATATGGTGTCCATTAATGTGATGGGACTAATGATGATAAGCACAGGGGGAATAAAGTAAATCATAGTTGTGACTGATATCTAATGAGATGAGTTAATATGAAGGCCCTAGTGAAAGTAGATGCTACCAGCACTGCAAAGTTCATCCTAGATCATGGAGTATAATTACATGGATTCTCGCAGGTCCTGCTGTGTGAAAATGGAACGAATTTCACGTCTCACGTGGTCCTATTATTAGTTGAAATAATGGGGATCCAAGGAGTTGTGTCTGTACCCTACCAGCCAGAGAAGAACGGACTGGTAGAATGAGTCAATGGGTTGCTGGCTGCAACACTGAGGAAGCTGGTCGCAGGTATAAATTCTTCATGGGGAATGTACCTTAGTTCAGTGACATTTGCTTATAATATAGGTCATCTTATGGTGATGGGAAAAACGCCGTTTGAGTTGCTATATGGAAGGAAGGCTGCGGTGCCACTGATTTTATATTGTTTAGTGGAACTAATATTAGGGAGGAGTGCCAAGAGGTATCTTAATTGATAAATTGAATAAGCTGATGAGATGCAATTGCAATAATTTGATACAACTTTGAAGAAAAGGATTTGAGCAAAAACAATGATAATGAGAACGGACTGGTCTAACAGAATACTGAATAGGCAAAAGAGTTGCCTATTGCGATATGCATGGTTTTGGGAGAAGAAAAGAGTTGAATGCATTGTAGTTGGGTACATTCAAGATTATTGCCAAGATGGCAATGGATGCCTACCCCATCAAGAACCTCTTAGATGGAAGGATAGTAAGCTGAGTCAATGCTAAGTACTTAAATTGGTGGAAAGATGAAAAAAATAGAAAAAAAATTCCCAAAGGACCGCTGAACCTTTAAGTTTGTTATGTCCTAATGATTTGGTTAAGTCTGAATAAAGGACAGCTGAGAAAAACTAGATGGTTAAGTCTTAAAAAGTAAGGCCTCTGAACCATAGAAAACTGGTTGGTCTACATATACTTAGGAACCAGTCTGGGGGAATAAAATAAAAATATTGAATGCTGAACTGAGAAAAGGTTAAGTCCCATAGAAAAAAAGAAGAAAAAATAAAAGATTGATAAAAATTTAAAAAACAATAATCATGATAGACTAATAAAATATATTATAATAAATTTTGTTTTTTATTGGTTATCCTCAATCTGTGATGATTCTGCCTACTTCGCCATTTGGGGGAGGGAGAATGGATCGCAGTAGGAGTTAACAACCTGCTGAAATCTATGTGTGGTCAGACACTGGCGGGGGCTAGACCTCCCAAAAACCAAGTTCATTAACTGAATGCTAATCCCTGTGAGAAAGAAACTAAGAGAGAGATGGAAAGCGTTGGAACATACCAAATACAATACCCTGGATCAGGGAGGGAAGAAATAGAACAGAAGAGGCAGTCAAAAATAACCTTGAGAAATCCCAAGATGGCACTGGAGCTGGAAGATTGGTCTTGAGTGCTTGCTGACGGGCTTCACCAAGAACATTGGACATATGGGACAGCATCAAACAAGGGATACTAAGCGGGGGTTGCCAAATCATGCCCCCTACTAAAGCCATCAGTGGAAGATACTGATGGGGCACACCAGAAACGAGATAGTCATGCAGTGAGTGAATGGCATCCTTCATACAATGACTACAAGCTCCTTGGAAGTAGAAGCAGAATGAGCAATTAAAGCCAGTAGAGGCTGGAAGCTTTGTGGCCCAACTTCAAAGAACTTGTCCAGCAAAGCGAGGAGCATTGGCTGCAATGTCTCAATCTAGGATTTTTTTCGAGATTGGAGGAATTCAGAGGTATGGAAAAAGCCTTGGTTACTTGGGCCCTCAATTATTCATAGGGGAGTTGTAAAAACCGTGAATTTTTCACTGGTACACAGGTTTGCTTAACTACTGACTCTAGAAAAAAACACAAACTGGATAATTGTATGAGGACAATTAGCTTAGTCAAGTTTAGATAAATGGGTAGATTTGGCCCTACTCTGGCGGATACTAATAAGTGACTTTGGCCTCACTATGCAATATATAAGAATTCTAGTGACTTTGGCCTCACTCTGGCGTTGACACTTATATAGGAAGTACTTCTTCATAACTTTGCCTTGAAGTAAACAATTAATAATAGAAAATAAAGTATTCACAGTTTTAAGATATTTAGTAGTATTAAAACAAGGGAATATATATAAGCGGAAGTTCGGGAGGACATGTGTTAGGGGTAAATCATGGTAACTATGATGATCTTGGCACACCTAGACAACAAAAAAGAGGTATTTGTTCAATTTTGGGAAAGATTCCAGCTGATATTCATGAGGAATAGCATATTTAAATCGCCATTTGTATCATCCCACATGTTGGCTACCAAGCCTGATGATTTTCCATGAGTAATTGCTCATTTTGAGCTAATTTACTCATCTCCAAATTGTCAGCAACAATCCCAATGAATTTGTAACTGTAATTACCATTAGATATGATCCTATGAGAATTACAATTAACCATTTGGTCAGTTATTATCCCTAACTAGATGACATAATTAAATTGTCATCTAAAGTCTAATCAATAAAGATAAATTAAAATATGTGAACTATTAATTTGTATAAATTGAAGCTTTATAAAATCCAAAGCTAGATAATGTGATCATATAAAATTTCCTCAGGAGTTAAAAAGTTTGCCTTTTCTGAATACTAGTTTAGTTGCCAAAACAGCTGGCTTGTGTAACTGGACAAGTCAGAAAAGAAAATTTCAGAAGCAAGTGTCAAAATCCAAGGATTGCTCGCTTGGAAATTGTTATATCTGCACGTCTATTTGGGCTATAGTTCTGATGGCTGATCCTTGATAGCGCCTGTAGATTATGGTATTTGGACTGTTTAAAACTCACTAGGCCTATTAAATTTGCCTCGACTCTTCTGGCCAATTTTGAGCGTAATTTTTAATTTGTATTTGTGAACTTCTTATGAGGCAGGATTCAATACAAATGTGGATTTGTCCTTTCAGTTTGTCAACACTTCTCCAAGGTTAGGATTCAGATAAACCAGGAAAAGGCTAAAATAAATAAGACTTTTATTGCAAGCTATTTATTAGATAATGTTTATTAGACCAGGCGCCGGTATTTATACCTCTAGGGCATCTCCTGGCCACATTCCAGCACAAAATTTCAACAGATATTTTACCACCTCAGTTCATCCTATGACTGAAACCTTTTTTAGGTTCATTAGTGGCAAAATACTCTCAAAATTGGGAGGATTTCAGAGACAAAAATTGCGTTAAAAGTGTACAAAATTGTCCCAAGATCTTCTGTATTTCAGTTTCGTCATACTGCTGATGAAATACATCTTCTGTGAAATTTTGGCATCAATTGAAATAAATAATGCACCCCTAATTGGGACATCAGCAGGCCTCTTACTTGATAGCACTAGGTAACCCCTTTTGGGCAGTCCATGCAAGTGGTATCATGCCAATTACACGGATTGACATACAAATTTTTCCCAAAGGCAGGAAATTGATTACGTTTTTTGTTCATCTGAAGTCCATGGGATTTTCAGACGTTAACTTTGGGTTGACCCCAAATGATTTTGTATATAATTAAGGTGATTGTGTTTCTGATAATTGGGGCCAAATGCCGAGATACAATGTCTAGAAAATTGGCTATAATATGTAAGCATATTTGGGCCTAGAAATTTGGTAAAATACTTGATTGAGTTATTATTGAGATGTTTGGCCTGAATTTTATGATTGTAATAGGCTTTGAGGTGAGAATATAAGTGTTAGCTCAAGCAATGAAAGGATAATTGGCGCAACCTAATGGTTTTCAAAAGTTTATTTTTGAGTCAACCACCAGAATCTGATTCTTCCCCTCTTGAAGCTGAACATATGTACTATGATTCCCAATTAGCCTATGTTAGTCTTTTCTCTTTATCCCAAATTCCCAATGAGAATGGAGTTGTTTTTTCTATTTGATAACTTCAGCTGGAACACCCAATGAGTCTGAAGTATGATGGCCCAAATGCCCATCAAGTTTTAAGTTGGATCCTCTCCCCAACCTCAAGTTTAAACTAAAATATTAATTGAAATAAAACTATCATATAATGATTTTTGGTTTTTGTTTTTTTGCTTTTCTGTTTTTTTCAACTTTTTCTTTTATTAATCAGCCCACTTATTAAACCTTCTTAAGACTTTTTGCATGGACTCAGTTGCATATATGGCCAGTCCTAATATCCTTGATTGTGTATATGAGCTTAGAAGTTTTCTCAATCAGTTTGAATGGCCCAACTCAGATGTGATCTAACTTTTGCATTCAGCCCGATCTGTGGGTGCTGCAAAATAGAACTTTGTCGTTAACTTAAAATTTGGCCAGTGTATAGCGATTCTCTAGGTCCTTTTGATATCAGCCTTTTTCTTGGAGAAACTGTTGTCAAAGACTTTAGCTTGTAGTTAGATTAAGGGATCCGCAAGCTTCTTAACATAATGAGATTAAATGCTTTTTCCAGGATCCTCTAGGGCTTGATATAGCAGCGTTGCTAGGGCTGGATGTCTACCATCTAGTACTTGAAATGGAGACATCCTGGTTGGTGAATGTTAGGAGATATTGTGGGAAAAGACTGCTGAACTTAGATATGTACTCTATTTAGATGGTTTGGCAGAGATTAACTTTTGGATAATATTAACCAACGTCCCATTTGCACGCTCAACAGTCCCATTAGTTTTGGGGTGATAGGGAGCTGGAAGCACAACTCATACTCCCATTAGTTGGTTGAGCTTGGCAAGGACATTGGCAGTAAAGTTGGTTCCATTATTAGTCAGAATAACCTGAGGGCATCCATGTTTATGGATAATGTTTTCAAGTATGAGCTTGGTGGTGGTTGCTGCTCCAGGTTCCTGAATGGCTTTGGCCTCAACCCATTTGGTCAAGTGGTCAATGGCTACAATTATGTACTTGGCTTTCATATTGCTTGTTGAAAGGGGGCCAACAACGTTGATAAATACAGTGTGCCAGGAAAAGTTGGGCCAAACAAGATGGTAAGATGTGCTTTTTTGGAATGGATTTTTTGCCTTGGAACTCTGCACAGCATTCTAGCATTTCTTGGATGTCGAAATGCATAGACTCCCAGTAGTAGAATTGCTTCAGATGCTCTTTTGTCTTCTTGAATCCGCCATGCCCTATGGTCTTATGAGCTGCCATTACTGTGATTCAGATATGACTGGACAATGATCGTGGGTCAGCTAAGGTGGAATCCGCCAAAAATGATATCAGTTACAATTATTTGAGTGCCTCAAGAGAGAAAAATATTGGGATATAACAGGTTTAATGGATTGCCTCTATATAAGGAGATAAGGTGATAAGGCGATGTCAACATTTGAAAGTACAAAGTAAATCGCCTACAATTGAGGTGATAGAGGATTTGATATTAACAAGCTGAATTTGAGAATAATTGGCGGAATAGAATAGCCCAAGCCATGAGAGCAGTATCGCCTGAAGCTGTTGTATATAAGTGAGATGGGCAATTGAGAGAGGGAGGTGATTAATAGTAGAAGAGAAAAAAGGACAGCAAAGGATCACTGTATTTATTAAGATAAATAAAGAGTCAACTGATTCAATTGCTCCTAATTTTTAAGTATATTTTCAAGTGTGTTTAAAGGATTGACAATCCCAAAATCTTCTGTCTGTTACTCAGTGGGTTTGACCTGTACAAACAATATGACAGATCATAATGATACTGAACGGTTTTTTAACAGTGGTGCTCAAAGCAGGGGGCCCCTTGATCAACCACCTAACACTCTGGAACTCCAGTCACCAGCCATGCCTTACATAAGTTGTGTTTCTGGGATTCTTCACGGAACACTGCATCAGCCAGATATGAGGAACTCAAACTTATCTTCTACGTGGTGCTCAAAAACTAAGGTGAAATTCTTCAAGAACGAGATGCTATCATGCACCAACTTGATAGCATGTTTAGTCAAATGAAAATCTTGGGGCAACAAAACAAAGAACTTGCCAACTGATTGAATGATACCACCAAATAGCTGCAGTGCGCAGAACAAAGATTTGCCAATACCTCTCAGTCTTCTAGCTAGGACAAGGATGACCATCAAGAGGGGGAAACATATGAGGAAGAATATGACGCTGGTCAGAGCTACTACACCCAGGATGGTAGTACTGGATACAAATACAAGTCAGAACGACACTTCCCTCAGGTAATGATGTTACTGCCCATACCAGAAGGTCATGATACCCCTGAAGCGGTGGACATTCCTTCTTCCGCTGATCTAGCTTCTCATTAGGAAACTGCTTTTGGATCTCAACCCATTCCTCAATATGGCCTAAAACCCCGTGAATGGGATGAAGAGGTTAATATCAAAAAATTACCTCCATTTGACCGCAACAGGAACATTCATGGGCTCTTCAAACTGTTTGAATTTGCAGCGGAAGGTGCATCTGAATGATGGAAGGCTAAGCTGTTGATATATGCCTTGAGCATTGGGATCGCTGATCAGGTCACCTGTTACCTTCCAAGTAGCTCTGTCACCTATAAGGATATGAAGGATACCATACAAAGCCTGTTTGAGGGTACCTCAAAGATGTTGCAGTGGAAAGCAGAATTCTTAACAATTGGATTCCGTTGAAATAAGTCTCTTCTGGAGTTTGCTGATCAATTCACAATGGAAGCCCACATGCTGATTGGGGCAGGGTACTTAACAGAAGCCGACATGTGCATCCCATGACCTCTACGGTGAAGCCATATCAAGAGCTTCACAATGTCATTTCGCCGCTTCAGGATGATGACGTACCTCTGCTCAAGATTATACAGTTTTTACATCACATATCCCCTAACTTTCTGCTGCTGACTATGGAATGGAAGACTACCACTGCTACTGCATCCTCTTATTCAGGAGAATGCTCCCATCTGACCCCAGCTTCGTTTATCCATCCTTGAGCATTCTATAACTCTGCACCTCGTCCTCCACCAAATTATACTCAACAGTTTGATCAGCGTCTTGAGCTGGTCATGAAAACTGTCAGCAACCCAACTATCAACCAGGACCTAGCTATGCCGAACGTCAACAATCATCTTACTGACCTGGGGCTCATTATGCTGAATGACCCCACCCTTTTCAATCTGGACCTTCATATGATAGTCAAGGATGTGGCTCTTATGGGGTTAACTGCTACAAATTCAGTCGCCCTGGCCATTTGGCCAAATTCTGCCATAACTGCCATGTGAACTATGTACACCAAGATTAATACTATCAGGGAAAAGATGGAGCGAAGTAGAGACAGGACCCTCTACCTCTGTGATACCAACTTAAAGCGTCCCTGAATCAATAGTAGTATACCCTGTGGAAGTCCCTCAGTATGATGACAGACTTTTATATCAGCAGCTAGTTGGAGGAGCCAGTGTAGTGACTGGAGCTTAAGCCAAGGCTGTGGCAGAAGAAGAATCCCCCCAAAAATGAAGCCATATGCCTGTCAAATGCTTGATCAAGCTTACTCAGAAAAACTTAATTATGCCACAGATGTGTTAACTCTGAAAGGAGTAAACGTCGCCCTTTTGATAGATGCCATTGTCAAAGAATACCCCCAAGTCGGAGAGGGGATAATGAGTTTTCTTGAAAAAAGAGAGCCCATAAATGTTCACATATTAAACAGTCAGTATTCTTTTTATTCTGAGTGTACATACTGTGATATTTTTGTAGTGAAAAATAGGGTTTGTGCTATAATAGATACTGGTGCTCCAGTCAACATCATTTCCACTAAATTGATGGCAAAGTTGATGTTCAAACCTGCTGTGGACCATCGCATGGTTTATGGAACTGCTGGAACAGTAAGCACCATCTATGAGGGGGCTTACAGTCCGTTACCATTGCACTTTGGGTCCATTGTTTTGTAGCTCAGATGATTGTGCTGCCAAATGAAAAAAACTACAAACTGAATTGGAACCGCTTTCCTGCATCATTTCAGGGCTGTCATTGATATGACAGAGGAGACCCTCATCATTATGGGTCAGCGGATCCTAATTTACTTTACCACTAGCGGAGTACCAAAGGATCTGGTGCATATGAATCATATCAACCTTGCCTATAGTGATGGGATGAAGACAGTTTGCTATCACCAACTAAAGCGCAAGACTCGGCCCCTTCCCCAGCAGATATACGAATATCAATGTATACCTCTTTGATCGGCAGGGCCCATATCTATTCCTTCTAGCCATCAAATCTTAGTAAACACTGAGCTAGAGGTGGAAGTGCCTAGTGGGCTTTATGGGGAAGTCATTGGGCTCTATCATCAGACGCAGTTTAAGCTGCATGTGGCTCCAGGGAGTATACTTCTGGGACATGGAGAGATTAAGGTTTTATTAGCAAACCTCCAGAGCGAACCAATGTAAATCCTCTGACATTAAATTGTAGCGTATTTACATTTTATTCCAATAGGTAGGTCCTTCAGGTTCATGATTTTGAATCGTTGGATGAATTTGGTCTACCAGTTGAGGTACTGACTGGCGTACTAACGGTGGTACCACGAATTAATCTAATAGGGCTATTGGAAGAACAAAAAGACCAAGCAATAGCTTTATTTCAGAAGTATAAGGGGATTTTTTCTGTCAATGATCATAATTTAGGGTGTGCTTGGGGGGGTGGTCCATCGATTAGGTACAGGAGATCGTCCCCCTATAAGGTCTCAGCCAATCCGCTGATTGAGGGCAGCAGGAGACATTGTCACTGATGAAATTGACAAGTTGCTAGAGCAAGGGATGCTCAAACCGTCCAAAAGCCTGTGGGCTTTGCCTGTTCTAATTGTAAAAAGAAGGATGGCACCAACCATGTAGTAATAGACTACCAGAAGCTCAACAGTATTATAAAAAAGGACTCATACTCTTTGCCACGGATTGGCAATGCTTTGGATTGGTTAGGAGGCTCCCGTTACTTTTCAGCGATGGACTTGATATCAGGTTACTGGAAAATCAAGTTACCTGTGGCAGAACAGGAAAAATGTGATGTAATCACCTCCAAAGGCCTTTTTCAACTGACGCGGATGCCTCAAGGGCTGTGCAATGCCCCAGCTACGTTTCAGTGAGCCATGGATACTATACTTGGTGACCTGAAACTGTTGTGCATCCTTGTATACCTTGACGATATTAAAGTTTTCTCTTAAACCTTTTCAGGCATCTTGACCACCTACAAGAAGTAGTTCGCAGGCTGTCTGAGGCAAAAATTAAAATTAAACCTTGAAAATGTAACTTCGTTAAAGATCAACTGGAATACTTGGGGTTCGTGGTAGACTCTCCAGGACTGAAACCACAACTAGCTAAGGTGGAGGCCATCAGTAAAATGACCACTCCCAATAGTAAACTTGACATACAGGTATTTTTGGGAATTGTCAGTTACTACCGGCGCCTTATCCCTAATTTTAGCTGTATTGGGGGGTCATTATTTTAGTTTTTAAAAAGGACGCTGTGCTTGAATGGATGTAAAGTCATTAATCCGCTTTCAATACACTTTGTATGGCGTTGATCAACGCACCAGTGTTACCCTATCTGAACTTTGATTGGGAGTTTATCATTCAGATAGATGCATCCCTTTCCGCTGTTGGGGCAGTACTTTCTCAGAAAGATGACGAGGGAGAGGAATATCCTGTAGTGTACTGTAGTCGAAGTCTGAACTGACATGAGCTTAATTATACTGTGATTGGGTGGGAGTTCTTAGCAGCGATCTACGCATATAAGCAATTTCAAGTCTATCTGCATGGGATAAAGTTCAAAGTTGTAATAGACCACGCATCAATATGCTGGTTACCGACCCTCAAAAAACCTGAAGACTGTTTGACTCGATGGGCTCTTAGGTGCAGGCATATGACTTTGAGTTCCTCCATAGGCCAGGAGTAAAGCATTAGAATCCTGACAGTTTATCTTGATTGCCAACTGTTGCGGTGACAGCGGACCTCAACGATGTGATGTACAATAGATGCTCAGCATAAATATGATGACAAACCACCTCAAGTAATAAAAGTGCTAAATGAGATGTAAACGAATACCTTCCAACAGAATGGGGAACTGTATAAGAGGATCAGCAATTCTACAGTGAATTTACCGCGCCCCTCCACATGACTGGGAATCATTATGAACGCGCACAAGGCAGTTGGACATGGTGGAGTGCTTAAGACTATGGAATTGTTATGACCCCTGGTACTATTGGGAAAGTATGAGATTTGATGTGCTTAAAACTATTTCCTGTTGCCATCAGTGCTAAGTGGAGAAGCCATTCCACCGTAAGACTTCATACTGGTTAGTGAAACCACATTTTGCTTGGCATACGGTGTCCCTTGATGTCATTGGCCCCTTGCCAACAGGAGCCAGCTGGTGTAAGTACATTCTTGTGGCTATTGACCACTTGACCCAGTGGGTTGAAGTGAGGACAATACAAGACTTGTAGCGGTTACTGTGGCCAGGTTCATGATGAAATGTACTATTCAGTGACACAGCTGCCCTCAGTTTATTCTAACCGACATAGAACCAACTTCACCTCGCACATCCTGCACAAACTGAACAAGCTTATGGGAATCCGTGGGGTTCTGATGACCCCATATCACCCTGAATCCAATGGAATGGTCAAACAGGTGAATGGGACTCTGGTGAACATACTACAAAATTTAGTAATGTATCAACCTTCCAATTAAAGCTCTCTTCTTTTCACTACTACGTTCGCCTATAACATTAGTTACCATTCCGCCATGGGAAAGAGTCCATTCCAACTACTATATGGCTGAAACCCCGCTCTTCCGGTGTAAATTATTTGTGTGTAGAAGACACTGGTGGACTGGAACCCCTTTACTATTCGACCAACTTTGCAAACATTCTGATCAAACTGCAAATTGGAGCATATTCCTTCAGCTTAGCCAAGAAAATCAGGAATCAGGCTGCTGATCAGGTACATGTAGTGGGCTGGTGCTGTTCAAGGAAGGCGATATGGTTTTCATTCATGACTAACTTGGATTTGGGTGGAAACACAAGCTAGCCAGTATTTTGATTGGTCCATTTGAAGTTATAGAGAAAACTGGAGTTGACGCATATACTATCAAGGATCTTTAAAGTGGTCAGATCATTGACCAAGTACATGCAAAGTTCCTCTGACCTTACAAACAATAGGAGCTTATTGTCCAGTCAAGGAAGGGGTAATGTCATAATTCTGATATGACTGGATGATAATAATGGGACAGCTAGGGCATAATCCACCAAAATGATATCAGTTATGATTATTCAAGTGCCTCGAGATGAGGTGATATTGGGTATAATGGGTTATTTATGGATCACCTCTATATAAGGTGATAAGGCGATAAGGCAATGTTGACATTCTATTAATACAAAATAAATTGCCTACAATAAGTAAATCGCCTACAATTAGGGTGATACATGATTAGAGAATAACAAGCTGATTGAAGGAGAATTGGTGTAATAAAATAGCCCAAGCCATGAGAGCAGTATTTCCTGAATTCACTGTATATAAGCAAGATGGGCGACTGAGAGAAGGAGGTGTTTAATAGTAGAAGAGAAATGGGACAGTGAAGGATTGATGTATTTATTAAAATAAATAAAGAGTCAATTGGGACAATTGCTCCTAATTTTTAAGTATATTTTCAAGTGTGTCTAAAGGACTGATAATCCCCACATCGTCTGTCTGTTGCTCAGTGGGTTTGGTCTGTACATACAATATGGCAGATCCTAAAATTACCATCCAATTTTTTAACACCATTATTAGGTCTGTTTGGGCCAATGATCTTGGGAAAAGAAATTTTTTATCCTCAACGATCTTGTAAAGCATCACGTTTTTGATGGTTATATTTTTCATAGATCTGATAATTTTTTAGATGGATTTGGGCTCATCCTGATACTCTCCGGTGATCATTTTCATAAACAACTCATTGGCGTCCTAACTAAGTGTTGCAATGGTGGGTAGTTGATATAGGCAGTCAGTGTTTTGGTGTTTTGCACCCACTTGATGCTCGATGGTGTAGTCATAGGCTTGAAGCTTTAATGCCCAGTGGGATAATTGGCCCTCGGGTTCTCTTAAGTTATTCAACCATCTTAGGGAAGCATGATCAATAACAACTTTGAAATGAGTACCATGAAGGTAGACCCGGAATTTCTTGCAAGCATGACAGCTAAGCATTCTCATACTGTCACTGTGTAGTTCCTTTCCTGAACGTTTAAGGTCTGACTAGCGAAGGCAACTGGTTGTTCTTCACCATCTTCTCCAACTTGGGATAACATGGCCCCCACTGCTGTTCAGGATGCGTCATTTTGGACAATAAATTCATGATCAAAGTCCAGGTATTGAGGAACAGGTGCACTTAATAGGGCTGATTGGAGTTGTCAAATGCATCCTGGCAAGCTGGAGTCCAGACAAGAGGGATCTTATCTTTAATCAGATAGAAAAGTGGCTCTTCAAGTTGTGCGAAGTCACAAAAAATTGTGATAGTACTCAATCATGCCTAGGAATACTTGAATATTGCGCTTGGGTTTGGACCATTTCATAATGGAGATGGCATCCAACTTAAAGGGTTGGGGCTGAAGACTCAACTTATCACAAAAATCAGAGGTATTCCATTTGGTCTTTGAAAAACTGACACGTTCTGGGCTTGATTTTTAAGCTTGCAGCAGCTAGCCTTTTGAAAACCTCCTCTAAGTGTTCCAGGTGGTCATCAAAAGTGTGGCTGAAAATGTTGATATTGTCAAGGTACACTAGTACACATGACAATTGTAAATCTCCTAGTATTGTGTCCATTGCCCATTGGAATGTGGCTGGGGCATTGAAGAGCCCTTGAGGCATTCTCATTGGCTTGAATAGGCCCTCTTAGGTTATGATTGCACATTTCTTGCGCTCCTCTTTGGGAAGATCTATTTGCAAATATCCACTGAAATGATCCATTGACAAGAAGTTTTTTGCACCCCCTTAGCCTATCCAAGGTGTCTTCAATTTGTGGCAGTGGGTATGAGTCCTTTTTTGTGATGTTGTTTAACTTCTAATAGTCAATGACTACTCAGTTGCTTCCATCCTTCTTTTTCACAATTAAAATTGGTGCTGCTCATGGACTTTTTGAAGGGACTAGCATGCCGCAATTGAGGAGTTCCTTAGTCTTCCTTGGATGCTGCTTCTTCTGATGATTTTGAGCGTCTAATTGGGCGTAATCAAATTGGTTCATGATATCTAGTATCGATTTTGTGTGTGACATTATTAGCACAACCCAGGTCAAAATCAACTTTTGCAAATATTTCCCAATATTTTGAGAATAGCTCCTGAGCTTGACCTTTCTCAGAGTTGGTCAGGTTTTTAAATCAGCCATAGGGACAACATTAAAAAATGCTAAGTTGTCCTTATTGGGGAGCCCTAATTAAACAAAAGTCCCAAACTCATGGAATGAGTGAATTTCTGTGGTTGGGAACAGATGCAGAAAAGCGATTGTTTGATGTCTTAATAGAGATGGACCAATTTTGCAGGTTTGCACATAATTATGTATTTCTCCATGGCCTGGAATGATAATAACAGGGGTAATGTTTGGTTCAAATTGAGATTTAGACCATGGTTAATATATTTCACCATAAAGTCCTTCTGGGATATTAATTATTAGTCCCATTGGAATGATTACTTGTTCTCTGGATGGTATAGTAATGGTCTGATTTGATTAAAGTGGAATGCCATTTGACTCTTAATTTGAGTAGGAAGTGCTTTTATCTTTGAGATTTGGAATACTTAATTGGGATGACTCCATCTTTGTAGGCCAGATTTATGAATAGGATGTGTTTCTTTTTCTAAACTGCCTTATCATGGTTATAGTAAAGTGGAATAGTCTGTCCAAGAATGTTTTGAGTATTGTCCTTTATGATTTACAACAACTCCATATCTTCTTAGTAAATCAGTCCCAATTAGGATATCATAGCTCATATTCGGCAATACTAAAGCAGGTGCCGTTACTACAATAGATCTGAATTGGAGGGGTATGGTACTATAGGCGCCCAGCAATTTAGTTGTATGCGCTCCAGCGGTTCCATATTCCTGAAAATGTGCAACAATTGGGTGCAATTTTCAGTTTTCTGACCGACTGTGTACTGATTATATTGATAGGAGCGTTTCTATTTATAATGGACCAAACTTGTACCTTGTTCACTACTATGTCCACATAAGTACATTCATAGTAGTTTTCAGAGGTATTTATTTTGTAAATGCTGTGACTGTTTCCCGATTCCAGGTGTGATTTCAGGCTTGAGCAAATATCTGGGAAGTTATTTAAGGTCTTCATGGTAATAGCTACTTGAACGTTGTTAAGCTTAGGTAAGTCATTTGAACATCTGGATTGTAGGTCCAGACACTGATCAATAATTTGTTTCACGTAAGGTTTTGATACCTCTGCTCAGGCTTCTTTCGTTATTTATATTGGTTTAGTTGCTTTTTCTGTGGCCTGAGTAGTGACCATCATGACATCATTAGCCCCAATATGATTGAGGTTATTTTCAGAAACATCTTCAGCCCTAAAGAGCTTATCAGGGCCAGGTGGAATGGTTTGAAAATTGGTGGAGTTAGAGAATTTCGCCTCTACTCCACCTGCTCTTTTACCGCTTCACTGTCGCTGTTAATTTCTAGAGTAAAGTTGACCCCAGGATTTTTGTTGGACCATCCGTGGCATTGGCTACCAAAGTGCCCTATTTGACCACATTTGTAGCATGTAATCGAACCTGTTTGCTGTTTTTGCTAAATTTTTATGGTTCATACTTTTAAAATTTTCCCCCAATCGGCCATAGTGTTGTTTTTGAGCCTGTAAATTGGGATTTTTGCTGATCTTTGGCTCGACTAGGTGTGTTGTAATTACGGGAACAGCTTCCCAAGTAATTGATAAGCTCTTGAATTTCCAAGCTTCCATTGAATGCAGGCAACATAACATTGTGCAGTTCATGGAAGGGTAAAATTGCATGCTCTAATGCAATCTTGGCATCAAACTTATCTCTTGCATCACACCCAAGCAGAACTTGTGCCTCATGGAAGAATCCATCTTCAAAGTCTTAATAGCCTCATTCTGTTTAAATTTAATATTAAGAAGCTCTCTTTTTCAGGTTTCTAGTTTCTCAGGCCCTCCAAACTGTTTTGTTATTGCAATTTTGGCATCCATATAGGACCAATCGTCGCCAAAATAGGGTATAACAAGGTCACAGCTATGGGCATCGAGTGAGTTAATCAGTGCTGATCCTTTTGCATGGTCTGAGGCTCCTCTCATTTCTTTTTCAGATGCTTGAAGAAAGAGTGAACATTTCCATCCTTATTAAACTTTGGTAAATTCAATGGTTTGAAGGCATCTTGCCCTGTTTCAGGCGCAGAAATTGTACTCAGTCTTGAGCGTCTTGGTGTATTTCGCTCATAATTGGCCCCTTTCCCATTAGGAAGTATCTAAAGTCAAGATTTCTTCCAATACTCTAGGCATAGAACAGATGTTCAAAATATCAGTTAATGCATTGGTGTTGATTTCTGACGATTCAGTTTCATGATATTGATCTGAACTAATGTATTCTGATACATCATTCAGCCCTACATTTTTCCAAGCTTTTTTTGGCCGAATGGACAGATATTTTTCCTATTCTTCTTTTGTCAAAGCTGGGTGAGCATTGACCGCTTTGTTTTTTGAGGTTATCATGCTTTTCCTCGAATAAAGCTTAGTTGGACGTTATTCTTTAAATGTCTTTGCCCATACTATCTACTTAAGAATTTGCAGTTGATAATTGCATTCTGAGTTTCAAATTTCCTGAGTAATTTCAGTGTTTATGGACTGAAATCTCGATACAGCCATCCAAATTTCTGAAAATTCCTTGTTTTTAAGGCATCATCCTCATCCCTATTCAGGACGACTGGCTTTGCTGCATGAGCTCCCTCACTTTGACAAGATTTTGGGTGTAGGAGGTACCAGCTGCGGAGCTTTGTTGACTAAGAAAAATCTCTGAGATGGCCTTGTAACTAGTCTCCATCTCAATGTCATTGTTTTGTCTGGCTGAATCTGCCAGGAATTGGTTACTGGAATCCATTTCGGAGAGTGTCACCAATTTTGAGTGAGCACCAGTTGTCAGGTGCTGAGTTAAAACACCTGGAGTGGTCGGTGCAACCAACTCCCAACCTGGAATTACATATTGAATGTGGGAACTAGCTCAATCAGTGGAGCCAGCGATGGACGAGTTGGGATTATCCATGAGGTGAAGGAGCAAAAGGTCAGACTTCCCAGAATGGGAGTGAACCACCAGTGCACACCAAGAGGGGTAAATCTGCTAAGGCGAAGTTGGTGTCCAGCTGGATTGGGGAGTTTCCTACTGCCCTGTAAGGAAAAGTCACCAATGATGGTGAAAAAGCAAGGGCCAGCAGTCTTCATTCCGTTTGGTCTGGCACACTAATGGAGTCACTTAGTTTTGAGAACGTAAAATTCTCAACAGCAAGTCTGATCTGGTGAGGAATGATTGAACAAGAGCAGAGGGCATTGCTTAAGGAGGTTTGATGATGATGGTAGGAGAATCTGCAAATGGAGCCAAATCCAGAAGAGTTTAGAAATCTAACTCAGAAATTGATGACAGAGGAAGGATTGGCCATGAGTCATTTGAGAAAATTGCTAACCTGGTTTCATCAAGGTTGGTTGCCATCTCTGGTAATTCCACAGAAGGACTGGCCATGAGAACTTGACTTGGAGTATGAGTCCTGGAAGGACCATAGAAGAGGTTCCCGTGTGCAGATTGACTCATCAGCTGGAAGAGCCGAATGTCTTTATCAGACAGGCTACTAAGCAGCTGTTGGTACCAAGACTCTGAATTTTTCATATGAGCTGGATGAGAGGGGGGATGTCGAACTTATATAATAGTTGACATTATGCACTTTAGAATCAATTAAGCTCTAATTTAGGAGAAACTTATCTCAAAATTAATGGGTTAAGTTCTCCAGGGAAGAATTAGAATGATATGAGCCAAGAGGTTACTATGAGAAAATAACAAGGGTGGGTTTAAATAAGCATTCTTGATTGCACCATGAAATGAACATTGACATCAAGAATCTCCTGTCAAGAACAAGGAGAAAATCAGGAAATCAAGGATGCCGGACCAAGTTGGGTTGGGACCATCTAGTACTAAAAAAGGATGCCGGACCAAGAATCCTGAATATGACAGAGGGTCATATGCCCTGATGGGGGAAAACCATATCCTGCGATTTATATTGTCATGAGTAAATTGATCAGCTCAGCATGATAAAGGTCGTGGGAACCATGCTCTGAGTAGGTGGTAGTGAGGAGGAAAGTGAAGAGAGCCACATTCTAAAGGTCGTCCAGAGCAGCGTTGAGTACTGATTAACTATACTCCACTTGAACAAAAGAAAAATCAACTTAGTGAAAAGCGATGTTCTCCAGTCCCAGTCCTATTCTCACTGGCAATCTAGGCAAGAGGGGGATGTGCTGGGATTTTCGCCCATATTCCCAACCAACTAGTTACCAGGGGTTGCTAGGGGGTAATTCAATATACCAAAGTGAATTGGATATTGGTTGACCCTGATTACAGGGTAACAAGTGTTTGAGGGATTTTAGGTAATTTTCCTGGGTCAGATCAAATGAAATTAATCTTGGTGAATACTAAGATCTCATAGGGCGGAGTTGTCGATGAAACAGGGGCATCTGATATTTGATTGAAGATTAACTATCAGGTGTATTGATTAGGATTTGTCAGGTTTCATCACTGACTGATTGAGAATTTAAGTATTAAGTTGTGAGGCGAGTGATGCCACCTGCATCTAGCTAATTAATCATTTTGTTCACAACCTGAATTAATGAGTAAAAAGTCACATTACCTAAGCAGGTCGCTGCCAAATATGGTTGGTCACTGGTATTGAGAGGATCCGTTAGGGACAGGTTTTCTGACTTTTTCCATTTTAGGTTTTGAGGATGCCCAATGACAGAATTTTAGCCAGGATGGGGAAGACCATCGCTGATGAGATGACAATGGGTAATTCAATGTCTTCAGCTGTCGTCGCATCAATTAGGTGCCAACTGAGAATTTAGAGCAGAATTCCCACTATAAGTTCCCCTAAGAATACTTAATAAACACACACTTTACCAGTAATTAGTATGATACAAGATATACTTTACCACAATACATTATTAATTTTATTCTTTAAAAAATTATTGCTGTGTGCTTTAATTGAAGACTCTTTAGGATAAAGAGTAAGGATCTGAGCGTGGATATAGAGAAGAGAAGCTGAGCTAAATCAGGTGTTGCTGCCAACTGTGTGTCACCAAAGAGAAGCCGTAAATGTGGATCTGAGCATGGATCAAGTTAGGCGGTATAAGGAACGAATCCCTATTAAGAACATCTTAAGTATTTTGAGGAGGAATACTGGTTAAGCGTTAGACCCAATAAAAGTGCTTTATTCAAATACACATTTTTAATCTTCATACTATTATCAATTGAATGTATAGTACCATCAGACAATGCAGAGAATTGCACAACACTGAACTTGTGCAGTTAATCAATTTAGGGGTTATCAGCCATAAACAATTAACAAAACCTGGAAATTACAACACCTATAAAAGAGGTAATGAGTAATCCATAAAATCCTTAGCTACTGTGATTACTAGTAACCAGGCACTTGGCTGATTCCTACGGCCCTATTCTTCCCCCAATATTCTTGAGGGAGGTGATGTCGGACATTTGCCCTCCCAGCTGCAAAATAAGAATGTTTTGGGTCAAAATCAGCTGAAAAGGAAATATGGCCATTTTTCAAGTTTACAATTCTATTACTAAGAATTTAATTGATACTAACGATTTATTCAGCCAAAAGACCCTGGCCAATTCTTAGTGGCTCCCACAATCATAAAACACAATTTCAAGTACTCCATAGGCAGTAAAAATGTGATTGAGAAGTTGGATTACTCCGACCATGTGGCAGACCCTGGGGTGTCCAATGGATGATACTACCCAGGTGAAACTAGGTCCATTAAAGCACTGACGTGTTGACTACCCCCTTTTATAGGCATGGCGGTGGTCCCTCAAGGTAAATTATACTCTCTTATTGGGATTGGATGAAGTTCATTAGTCTGTTACCTCATGGGTTTGTAATGCGAAAAGTTAACTCCCTTTTTGTCATTCAGCATAAGTGAAGTGAGTATTCCAATCTTTAACAGGATGAATATGCATATATACTTATTTGGACAGCAACAAGCCATTGAAAACTTTTTATTGAATCCCTCCAACCCTTGATACAGTTTAAATACTGATTGGTCAGATATCAAGGGGGTCATTTTCTGACTTTCCCATAGTAATAATAAGATTTCATAAAAATCCTAGTTTTTTATGAGTGCTTTGTTTCTAAATTTTATTTAGTCCTTTGTGAAATACAGCGGCATAAAGCGCCAGTGAGAAGAAAACAAAGAATTTCTACAGAGGTAAAAGAATCATCACCTGATGCAACTCTATCCAGTATCTGAGATTGCAACCTGAAAGCTTTAACCAAAGGGAAGACAACAATCTATAAGCTGTTCCAAAGAGATGAATGTGGTTTGACCTTCTATTTGGATAATTTGTGAATAACATGAACAAGAAGGACCCAGAACAGCTTTATATACATTAGGTCTAAGCCATCTTATATTAAGAGCTTCTAACTATTATATATTGTGTTTTTCTTTTAAATTTTTTTATCTATTTTTTGTCCCTTCACTTAGCTACAATGTTTTATAATCAAACTTAGGGTAGTTTCCGCATATCAAACCCTTCAGAAGCGAAAGTGCCTAGCCATTCTTCTCTACAAATATTCTAATCTTCGACATCGATGAATCCCCCCCTTGGGTTGGGACCATCTAGTACTAAAAAAAATATTCTAATCTTCAGTGCCATTATAAAAGTATACAAGAATACCATTCCTTACTGCTTTGGGCAACTTAAAATTTTAGGAACTGGATTTATCCTTGAAAATAAGATGAAAGGAAACAACCAGGAGGTATATTTTGTTACAAGATAACTTTTTTCTGCCAGAAGCTTTCTATATAAACGGTATCAGACAATGTTGAGGTGATGCTCACAATATGTATGGAATCACTTTTAGCGTTAACTTGTTGATATAGACAATGGCGAAAACTAAAACCCACCAAATCTCAAGTGTTTCATTAGCCAATTTGCATGACCAGCTGATATTCTTTGTGCACATGACAGGTGTTCCAATAGCAAGATCAAGGAACATGGAATGTCAATCAGTCAAATTATCTTAAGGTGTAGAGACTCAGATGCTTACTTTTCAATAGTGTTGATTGTCAGCCAGATGTAATGATAGCACTAAAGTGATATGGAATTCTGTCATGTGTTTTGACAAAAGTGCGTGAGAAAGAAATTTTAATGCTATTTAAAGGACATTTAAAGTTTTTAGGGTGGGGGAAAAACCACATGAATGGTTTAATTTAAAAAGACTATGGCTGAAGGTCGATGACCTTCAAATTACAATGAGTGAAAACTTTATATGACTTTGCAAAAGTATAAGTCAAGTTGGATGTTATCGCATGACGCATAGAAACATTAAGAAAACAAGAATAGTTAATCGTTGAGTAAAAAAGGTAAAGAAATGGAAGTTATGTTTGAATGCAGCTGCGTTTGATTAAAGAAAATAGCACCAGTTCTTGGTCCAAGCTAAAGCCAGTAACCACTGAAAAATGTGGATTCCTCCTGCAAGATTTTAGGTTTCTCCCTCAGACAACAGAGACATTGATAAATTGTTCCTAACAGATTCTGAGTTAGCATACTAGCTTCATCAACAATGGTAAAGTTTTAAATTTTATATGTTAAATCGGTTTTTGGTGTAGGGTGGGGTGACCACGAAATGCCAAGATTATTATTTGTTCAATTTTTGTAAATTTTGAGCTCTTCAGCGTTCACTGATAATTTCCCATGCTGGCACACACCATCACATCTTTTTGTCAATTTAAAAGTCAAACAAGTAGAAGCATAGCTTTAATGACGCAACTATTGCCAATTCCTGAGCTACCACTAAGCTAGCCAATAAATTGTGATCTCTTGTCTATCACTTTATAATTCACATTGAAGGATTGGCATATTCCTTAAAAATACCAAGAAGTAACAATATATGCGTGACTTGCTTTTGGTTCAGTTCCATGGAGTGGGATACCTGAATGAGGATTGAATACTCAGGAAGCTCATCAGATGCACATGGGGGTGGCAAACGTTGTGTTTGTTGACATTCATTATCCATCATTTTTTCAATAATGCCGTGTGAGTTAAACTTTGTTTGTAGTGAGCAGAAAATGTAGTTGCCATCAGAATTGGATATCTATTTATCAAGTTTGACTAATCTTGCATAAAAGGCATACAACTCCAGAATGTGGTTAGACCTCTATTTTCTCATATCAAATTGACAATGGTGTTTCAAAAAAAGTCATGAACATTTTCAAGGCTTATAAAATTTTTGCAATGTATGTCCAATTTCACTACAGGTGGGTTGGCATCATCAGGTGCTTTACTAAAAAGTGGTTCCACCAGACTATTAATGGTCAATTTTTCTCTAAAAAATGGACATTTGGTCCATCATCATCTAAATCTTTAAATGACCAACAAGCAAGTATGATTTCCTCAGTTTCAGAAGTTTGTGATTCTGCTGCCCTGCGCTTGCTAACATAGCATCTTCAGTGTTAGCAATATATCATTTCATGTCAGGGGATTGTACACACACTTTAAATGCTTCATCCCAAATTGCACCTTGTTTTAACTCATCAAGATGACGGAAAGGTTTATGAAATACAAGCATAGTTTTAAAGAAGCGTTCACGTTCAGGTTTTTGATATATTTAATGCTGCAATGTCAGGAACATATCAACCATAAACATCGACCAAACAGTACATAGTTGGCTTTTTTAATGAATGATAGATGGTAAGGGAATGGTCTTTAGTAAAATGCAATTGATAACCGCCCTTCACCCTTTCATTAGCTGCAATAAACTTGTACAAAGACATGGTATCAAAACTCTCTTATCAACAAATGTTTTCTGTTGCAGCAGTTGTAGTGGCAAAATTTACATCTCTTGTTGGAACGAGTGAGACCTCAATTTCATTTTCAGTCTGAAGGCATTAAAAACTTGGTTGATAAAAAGATAAGAAAACTTGTGAGAGTTATAAAAGGGCCTCCCACGCTGTTTGCAAAGGCATGTTGTTAGAGCAAAAACTCATGCTTTCTAAAAAGGGATGTTAACATGGATAGAACATGTTTTTCCCTTAAAAGGTCATCCAATTCTTTATTATTTCAGCTTCACAACATACACTTTTTTAAAAAGCTGATATATGCAAAGCGGCCATGTTTCCAGATTAACTGGTCTTTAGTTGTGTATTTTAACATAATATGTTATCAGGACCAATGCCAACAAGAAGATAATATCATGGTTCACCATTTAGAGCTACAATCAAGGGGTAGCTTGCATTGATGTATTCACTGCCTACTATCCTTTGAGGAATTATTTTTAAATCCACCTTGGCAAGGAATCATGTGTCAGTTTTATTTATTTGAGGCAAGCTGACTGGGGGATGGACATTACTAAAATAGAGAATGAAAGTATTGACATGAAACCTGAGCAGGGTCAACTCTGTTGTAGAAAGTTTTTTCACCTCCAGATCGGGATTCAGATTTTTCTGGTTATGTCATGGGTAAGGTTTTCATGTTATTATACCTACTAACTTCCAATAGTTTCCTTCAGCTTGCACCCTGATTGATGTGCGAAAGGCGGGAATTAACCCTGCAACCTTCAGGTTGTTAGCCATACACCCTTATCAACTCGCCTTCCACCCCCTATCATGTGTCAATTTCAGAAACAAAAATCTTCATGTTCAAGAAGGTTGTCAGAGTTCGCCCTTTTATGGGTGTACCCTTTTACAAGGGGTTTTGACTCATTAGTATTTAATCATTAATAAATGTCATGATGTACTCATATACTTGAGTTGAGCAATCTCAAAGTATCATAGATCATCCCTAATAATATTTATTAGTGTTTCAGATGTATTTTTGATATAAATCTGTTGGTGATTAATCCCAAAAGTTATTTTGAGTTCTGCAATTACTGTCAACCTAAGCTGAGGACAATCAAACCTATGTAATTATTATTATCTATTTAAATTTACTATTAAAGGCAATCTAAGCTGAGAGTTTTACTAAGCTTACATACTATCACTTTTTGACACTTAGACATTTAACTGCCATTTACTTATTTTTCCTTTAGCTTATCTGCCTTTTACTTTTTCTAAATCCTCTCTCCTATCCAACTTTTAGCTTTGAAGTACTATAAATATATCAAGGTTTTATTTATCTAAACATGTTTTCAGGATATCTTAGCCATATTGTAGGATTTTCTGCCCTTAGGGTTTACTAACCCACCTGGCGCTTTGAGGCCCTAAATTAACATAGAACTAGTTAGGATTTAATCCCATGCATCCCAACAAAATGGTGATTTCTGCCAAGTGCCCCCAATCTCCCCTGTAAACTACAACCCAGTAAGAAGGAGTGATCACTACCATGTTCAGCATATCAATGACAACATCCAATATGCAATCATATTAGCACGAACATGCAACAGGGTCTTTTTCAGCAACAGCAGCGCATATCAGAGACCTTTGGAAGGACAGCTGTGCTTTTCCATACAACTGTGCTTTTTTTTATTTCCAATGCATAGTAGCTCACACAGTAAAAGCCAGAAGAGTTTTGCAAGCTTGTGAAAAAGTGTGAGGGTTGCAAGTTGTCAGAATTGCAGATGACCACATAATCCAACCTTTTAGCCAAGTATAAGATTCAAATTGATATTAACTAAGTTGTTTTAAAATTACTCTTAAAAGAATAGTGCAAGGATCAGATATCCTTAGGTTAGTTTTATCATATCTCCACTTGGCTCTGCGTGAAGAGAATAGGGAATTGTTTCCTACCAGATAAAATATATCTTCAGTAGGAAGAAGCACCTGTCTAGCGTTGGACAATTCACTCGACGTGGCTTTTGGGGATTCAACTTTAATAATAGTCTCCATACTTTTATTGCCCCAGTTACTCAAACTAAATCAAATAACTAACGCAGGTATCCACGAATCTGTGCAGTTGAAATCTTAAGCCATAAGTGAGCCACCAACCCAGCACGAGATTTTAACACCAAAGATGCACTTAATAAAAAACGTGTCCCTGCTTCTTAGCATTCTTCTTTGAACAATTAATTTTTATCATACTGAAAAGACCTTATTGAGAGGCATAAGTGTTCCCAGTCTCATTGACTGGAGGCATTGGTGAGGCAAACCTTAATTCAGTAATCTCTTTGTTTCACCTTGGTATTGCAAACGAACCTTGATGTGTGAGCAACAAGAGTAGTTTCTCTTGCAGTAGAAGGATCAGATAAAATTGATGTAAACAGAAGAAGATGAATTTTGACGACTCAAGAATTCAAAGGCAACCAATATAAAGCAGTAATGTTGAGCACATTTGTCAGAATTCCTACCCAAATGGCATATTTGATTATGGCAATTATGGGAATTAATCCTGACTGATACAGCCAATTCATGATCCCTCAGAGCCACCCAATATTGGGGTTCAAACCTGAGCTATGAGACGAGCTCAATCAAATAACCAAGATAATTGAGCTTGCACCTGATCCCCGATTTATCTATATTATTAAATTTAAGCTTGGGTGGCTTAGATTTTCCATGATAAACCTCTCCAATTACCCTTAAAAAGCTGGTATTAGGTAATAAACCTTACGCTTTTTCTCCCTTATTACCATTTTTAAGTTAAAATTGATTTGTTCTTATTGGGTATTGCTTATCCAGATGTTGTATCTGGAAAAGACTTCTTGACTACGAGAAGCAAGAAATCAAGCAATCCAAAACCTTAAAATTCAGGTCTCCTGGCCCCAAAATATTAAGGGATACAAGGTATTACACCTGTGGTCCTGACAAAATTTGTGCTCCTTACCAGGTACCACCTGAGTTCACGTTGAAATACAATTAAAAAACTCAACTATTAACAATAACAATTGGCGTCTGATCTCATTTTAGATCAGGAACGCCTTAAACTCTTGGTTTATCTCCCCGTTATGATGTGCGGGATAGAGCAACGAATTTTCAACCATTAGCAACACCAACTTGAACTTTGAGATGTGACTACCAATCTCAAAAGCGAAATTTGGCAGTTATCCCCTCTTGTTGCTACCTAGACAGCCCTTTGTGGTGCCCAAGATTGGATAGACAATGATTGAGGATATCAAAACCTTAAAAAATAAAGTGGACGCCCTCCATCCTTACAAAACGTCCAGCAATAACAGTTCCCCTTTAGGTAAAAAGGGTCCCCCTATGTCAGCAACGTTGTTTGATTATTAACCCCCTTAGTAGCATATTTAAACCATCATTCAAAGAGAAATATGTCCCAGGCAAAGGGAGCATATTTTCTTTCTTATTTTGTTATGAAAAATCTATGGAAGAAGCCTCTGACACCCAGCAACTTAAATACTTGTTTAAGTGTCATAGCCATATGGCTCAAGACATTTAGTCCCCCATCTTATGCATTGCTATACTTGGACTGATGCCAAGACTGCTTTTCTTTAGGAATTTGGGAGCTACTTAACTTTAAACAACCAAAAACATACCCTTGTGGGTATCAGCCTTAATCAATGAGGAAACTATCAGCGAATTCTCTTCCAATTTTTTTCTTGAAGCAAAAACTCTGGTTGCAGAAAAATCATCTTACATAATATGATGCCATCACCACTGCATTTTTGGCGTTTAAAATATGCCTAATATCTTACTCTATCTTAAAGCGGTGAAGTTTAACTTAACGTCCCTCCTTCATATTAAAGAAGATATAATGAAGTTTCTGGTCAAACTACTTAAACCCGTCGGGCCACCTCATTATAACACCAATAAGCCCTGGACCCAAGTATTGGATGTTACACCCCCCAATTCACATACACCTGAAGTATACTGCTCTCATTGCAGAATAAACAACTACACTGTAGCTGACTGCCGCATCCTTTAACGTAAGTCAGCAAAAGATCAGTCAATATAGGGCAAGAGGCTACCTATACTGACAGAAAACAAGTGCCTCAAGACCCTTTTTCTAGTACTAGCTGTACCCCCAGTACTTCTGGTTGTTTTTTGTTAACTGATCCGTCAAAAGTTGAAGTCCTTCTGTCTATTCAAGAAAAAAACTCCAGCTTTCTTATCTGCTATGTTGGCCAGTTACCCAAATAAATCCTGGTGGTCAGCTCTTCTATAGAAAGCCAAGCCTTGACAGATTAAACTTTTAAATGCAATGAGCAACCTTAAGCTTACCCACAGCAGAATCCTATGCTTGCTTCACTGCAAATCCCTAATGACATTCTATTAGCTATTAACTCACAATTTGGATCATTGGTGTTTTGGGTCAAAGTAGTAGCCCTTTAGGTCAAAGTCCTGGCAATAATTGACACTGGTTCTCAGGTTAAAGTTATTTCTTCCTGGCTTATCCAAAAAATAAAAATGGCTTCAGACTTGATTCACAAAGCTGTACGGGATGGCAGGTAGTCAGTCTACTAAGGCGATAGGAGCCTATTTTGATTTACCCTTCATTTTGGGAAGTTATTAACTACTGCTCCTGCTGTTGCATTCGAAAATGCTAACTATGAGTTTCTTATTGGGGTCCAACTGATTTAAGAGTTTAACTGCATCATCAACCTCAAATAAAAATGCCTATCCCTACTAGGATATCAGATTCCGTTAATACTAAACTCCCCATCAGAAATAAAGGAGCTTCTAAAAAACGGGCATGCTTCCTCGAATACCCCTCTTCCAATTGCAAAACTCAGTACCAAATCTTAGGGGAAAAACTAAGTTACCCCTGGAGGCTCTGGATGCCAAAGAGGAGATCCCTCCATAGCCCCTCATCCTATCACAATACCCTCAGGCTCACAAGTTATTGTGGATACAGGGATTCGGATTCTTACCCCTCCTGATCAAATTTTGGAGCTTAGTGGACACCCAAACCCTTCCATCAAGGAGGCGTTGACCTACCTGGAGATTTTGGATTAACTTATGGGAAATTCATCTCATTTCTATTAGGGAATTTAACCACCAAACCTCTCCAGGTCCCTCAGCATGCCCCTATCACTTATTTTAAACTATGTCCCATTAAAAGTATTGCTAATGTGTGCTGTTTTAGCTCGTTACAAAATTTATGATTCAATTTCCCACCCACCATAGCTTTGGTTGACAGTAGAATTAGGGATAATTTTCCCTGAATGAACGCCAAGATGTTGAATACCTCCTTGAGGAATATGGCAATATTTTTCCTCAGGATCAAGTGATTATGGGAAAATGTCCAGGGTAATACATTAAATCAAAACACAGGATCACCCTCCATTTAAATCCTGAACATATCAAAAATCCAAAGTGGAGGAAGCTCACATGACCTTAAAGGTACAGCTACTGTTGGAGGCCAGGTCTCTTGTGCCTTCCAAAAGCACATGAGATCCCCAATCTTATTAATTCAGAAAAAGGATGGTGGTCACTGGGTTGTTATGGATTATCTCCGCCTCAACTCTATCACTTGCAAAGATAGATACCCTCTGCTACATATAAATGACTCTTTACGCTTAATGTTGGGGCCCCACTATTTCTCTGCTATGGATCTCGCCAGTGGATACTGAAAAGTAGATTTGTACCTGAAGATCGGGCAAAATGGGCTCTTGTCACAAGTGAAGGACTATTCAAGCCCACTCAAATGCCTCAGGGGTTATGTAACGCCCCTGCTACCTTCTAACGAACTATGGACGGAATACTAGGCGATTTAAACGCTCCTACGTACTAGTTTATCTTGATGATATTTCAATTCTTTCAAGAACTTTTACTGAACATCTAAATCACCTCAGGCAAGTTTTTCAGTGGTATCTAAAACATCATTAAAACCAAAGCTGTCGTTATTCTCATTATTCCAGAGTGAGATGGACTATTTAGGTCAAAAGGTCAGCAAAACTGGAATATACCTGAAGGATGATAAGGCCTTGGCTATTGCTAAGATGACCTCCCTAAATCTCTACGAGATGTACAAGTTTTCCTAGTAATGGTGGGCTATTATCGCTAATTTATCTCACATCACAAACACCTCGAAGCTTCTGGTGTATCTACTGAAGAAAAGAATACCCTTTTAATGGAAAGAAGAGCAATAGCAGGCCTTAGACCTGCTATGCGCCTTTCTTTCTCACTCTCCAGTACTTATTCATCCAAATTTTTAAAAATCTTCCTTTTCTTTACTGATGCCAGTAATATTTCTATCAAAACATACTAACTCATCATGATGAGAACTTAGTGGACCATCCCATCGCCTACTTCAGCAAGACCTTATCTAAGCCAAATGTAATTATAGAATTACAGAATGTGAATGCTTGGCGATCCTACTAGCCATTGAAAAATTTCTGACCTTATCTATATGGGAAGCATTTTACTACTGTAAAAGATTATGCTTCCTTATATTGGAGGCAAATGAAGGACCTGATGGGAGATTAGCCCAGTGGGAGTTAAAACGTCAAAATTACGATTTTTCATTACCCACTGAACAGTTCCAAATCCATCAAAATGCAGATTGCTTATCTCAGCTTCCCATCTTAACTATAACTGACCCTGAAGAGGATTAACTATACGACCTACTAACCCAATTACAGTGATGGAAGGACAGATCCCTGACCCTCGAACAGGAATTATAGAAACGATCAGAAAATCTTAAAGTCAAGAACGGACAGTTGAGAAAACTTGTAACTAAACAATGGGTGACTTATGTATGACCGTCAGCTCAAATTGAAGTCATATTATAAGGACATCAGCAAGTTGGCCACAAAGAATTGAAAAACCTACCAGTGGCTTAAACTCAATGTTATTGGGAATGAATGCTTATTCTATCCATGATGTATTGGAGCCTTGTCTGGTATGTAAAAGCCAAGCCAGACCTAATCCCTGCTCTCAACATCCAGTGTTCCTACCCTGTGAACCATTCCATACTATTATAATTGATGTTGTAGGACCTCTTCCTAGAGCCTCCAATTGTAATGGGTGGGTTCGCGCCAATACACAATGAAAGAATTGGGCAGTAAGAGCCGTGTTACTAACTTTACTAGGGACAGGCCTGCAGAAGCTCATCCTTGAACCTAACTTCCATACCTCGTCATTGCCATGTATTCTAGCACCACTGTTCCCTTGAAGCTGCACATCAACAGCAAAGTCTGGGACCAGGAAAAGGCTGAGAATGATACCAATGCCACACCAAGCTCACTGGTTGAGCTCATATTTTTGATTCAATCCGCATAATATTTTTAAGTAATAAAATAATATTTTCTTTTTACAAGCAAGTTTCCCTTTATTTAACTTCCGTTTTTCATCATAGAAGATGCAACTGTCCTTCAGAGTCGTGACATCCTCCCCTAAATAGTGCCCTTCTAGTATGGAATAAACTCCTCCTTGGTTAAGCTCTTTGAGCACCATCCTACACATCCTTTGCGAAGATTCCCCATCCCACCATATCACCATCCACGCCATGCATAAGCCTGACATTATTCTGCAGATGCAATTTGGGTTTGGGATGGCGAATTTTCCCAATTCCAACCTTCCCAAGTTTGATGCTTTTCGGATCAGGGCCACGTTCTGATCAAACGCCACCTGATCTGAAGCAATGTATGGATCAGGTGCCTCCTGATCCGTTACATCACCCCCTGTAAAGACCAGAACTCCTGGAGCTTCTCCGGGCACCATGCACAGTCCTCCTTCATCTGCCACGTTGCCTCCTCCACTGGATAGCCCTTTCACTTCACCAGCAGTTGCTGCCGTCCCCTCACCCATTTTGCATCCAATATTCATTCCACCTCGTATTCTGGCACATCCCCTTCCCTAGGGTTCAGCGGTCCTGAACGTTCTGGACCTATTCCCTTGAATGCTTGTAGCTGGGAAGCGTGAATCACCGGATGGGCTCTGGAACCTATTGGCCAACTTAACTCAAAGGCTACCCAATCAGTGGCTCAGATGATCCAGTATGGGCCCAAAAACTTCAGTCCCAGCTTATGTCTTGACCGGGACAGCATAGTTCTTAGCTGCCACCAATACCCAGTCCCCAGGCTCAGATGTTGGATCTGGCGCCCTTCGTCAATCTTCCTGTCACTTCTGCCAAGTCACCACCCACTCCAAATTCCCCTGTAACTTCTTCCTGATATCTGACATGGTATGCGCCATCTCATCTGCCCCCTGACACACTCCGCCCATGGATCCCCCATTCAATCTGGGGCTAAGTCCATGATTTATAAAAAATGGTGACATTCCCATTGAGGACTGGGAATGATTGTTATAAGTGAACTGGGCCATCCAAACCCACAAAGCCCAGTCATCCTGCCAATAGGACATGTAACACCAGAGATACTTCTCCAGTATCTGATTCACCCTCTCCGTTTGTCCATTGGATTGAGGATGGTAAGCCAAGGACTGTCCGGGCCTGATTTCCAAATTCCCCAGCATACTTGACCAGAATTCCCAAGACAAATTGTGGACCTCGGTCCAAAATGTTTCCTCAGGTAAACTATGCTGGGAGAACACCTCATCAATGAAAATTCTCACTGCATCCTTCACTGAAAAAATCTCAGTGCATGGGAAGAATTCAGGATAATTGGTAAGTCTATACATGACCACCATAACCGCATCCTTCCCCTGCACCTTCATGAGACCCATCATGATACTGACACTAATTGTGCTCAAGGGGGTCGTGGTATTGGTAGTGGCTTTAACTTACCTGATGGTTGTTTGTTTGAGGGCTTCGCCCTTGTGCATACTAAATACTCCATCATGAACTTCTCAACATCCTTACACAGGCCCGGCCACAAATACTCCCTTTGTACCAATTCTACCATCCTCTCCACTCCTGGGTGACTCACCAACAGATGATCATGCAAAGCCTGGATTACCTCATGTTATAGTGATGGGTTGGGCACCCATATGCAAGAATTGTGGTATAGCACCCTACCCCTCTCTATGAAAGCCTCATGGCTACTGTGCGGCTGACCCCCCGTCATCTTGGCTTTCTGCCACTGAGAGAATTATGATTTCCCTTGCTTTTGGCAGACTTCCTCCCCCAACTCATTTTCCCTATCCTCCAACATTACAAATTGGTCCAGTCAGAGCATCTTGGCCATAATAAACTCCTCCAATTCCATCTCATACATGAATCCTCATATTGACTCAACTAATCTGATAGGATATCTGACACTCCCGGCCTGTACTCCACCCAGAAATCATAACGGACCAGCTATACATGCCAACTGACCTGCTGCTGGTTCATCTTTCTGGGTTCACAATAGTACTCAATGCTTTGTGATCCATTCAAATAACAAAAGGATGCCAGGTTAGAGTAGGTGATGCTGCCATTCCCGCAAGGCAATCATCACTGGCAACAGTTCCTTATCATATATCAGGTATTTGTTTCTGCAAGGAGCATCTTATGGCTGAAGTAACACATGGGGGGTTCCAGCCCATCCTCTCCTTCCTGAAGCAATACTGTCCCACAGCATAATTTTAGGCATTTGTTTCCACCATCTATGGCCTCGCGGGGTTTGAATGGGCCAGTACAGGTGCAGTAAGTAACTTAGCCTCAGTAACTCAAATGCCTGTGCTTCTTCCCTTTCCCATACAAATGGGACGTCCTGTGTTAAGTGCATAAGAGGTAATGTATATGGAAAAAATTCTCCCCAAACTGACAAAGGAAGTTCCATGTTCCCAAAAAACTCCACACCCCCATCTGATCCGTGGGGTCCTTCCATGCCCATACTTCTTTGCAGCTTATCCAGACATACTCTCAATCCTTTAAGAAAACCACGTTACCTAGGAACATTACCAAACTCTAGTTGAACGTGAACATGGAAAACTTAGATCTCAAACCCATCCAGCCAATTGCCCCAGAACTTCCTGGACATCTCAGACATAATCTTCCCAGGACCACAAAATACTAGGATAACGTCCATATAAGCAGCACAGCATCAGCCAATCATTCCTCCAAGGACATGGTCAACCATCTTCTGGAACACCGCCAGAGCATTCCTCAGCCCAAATGGCATCACGCAATATTGATACACTCCCAGGTGGCACTTAAACGCTGTGTATTTCTGGTGCTACGGTCTCACTGGTACCTGATTAAATGCGTCCATGAGGTCAAGTTTGTAAACACCATGCATCTGGTAATTATTGGGAGAATATCCTCCAACAAGGGAATTTGATACCGATCAGGCTCAGTGACCATGTTCAGACGTCAGAAATCCACGCATGGGCATAATTCGCCACTTGCTTTTGGCACCAGTAATACAAGGGACACAACTGGAGACATAGAAGCTCAATTAAACCTTTGTCCAACATTAATTTCACATTGCCTTCTAACGCTTTCCTGGCCCATTCATTAAGGGCGTATGCCGGGAACCCCCTGAGAAGCTCCATCCCCTCCTTGACCCATAATGAAAACGCAAAAGATCCCATAGGGAAAAAGGCAAGTCTTCATTATGACCAAATACATCAACAAAGTCACTATATTCAGCTGGAACCCTAACTCCTGCAACCCACCAAAGCTCCTAAGCCCACTCAGGACATCGCTACTAACCTCCATTTTCCACCTAATCTGAGGCCCAATCATCAGTGTCCAGTTGTTTGTCTTATGTGGCAAATCAATCTGGGGATGGAAATGATGCCACCATCGCATCCCCAGTACCACAGGATATGCCAGATTTCTGATAGTATAGAAACCTTTTTTTAACCAGATTGGTCCTGCCAAATGACTACCAGGGGCTCTAAACGCAATTATAGAGCTCTCCTAGACACATTAGAGAACACCACCTCTGATCACCTCTTCATCTCCAACTTTAAACGTTCTGCTAAGGCGAAGTCCACATAGTTTTCTTCATCCCCTGTATCCACCAGGGCCAGCACCTTCTCCGTTCAATCATGCGAGATTAGCTCCACCGGAGTAAGTAACCTAGGGTAATTTGGATAAGTAGAAATTGTTGTTTGAGGCATTCTCAGAGTGCAGATTTGCAGGTAAGGTAGGTCTAGGGCTATAACTCTTCCTGGATCCCTAACCTGTTCTTCCTGACTCCTCCCCATTTCCTTGGCAAAACCCTCCATGGTTATTTCTGAAATTACTGGGTGATCCCTGCCGACCTCCTTGATCTCTTCTGGCCACCATGGATGACTGGCCCCTTCCTGGGGACATAGAATCTTCCTGCCGGTTTTGTGCCAAATCTAATTATTTCATCACCTGCACTTGATAGTAAAATTTCTTCCACCAACGAACTCTGAACCTTAGCAGCCGCCATGGTGGCTAACGTATCCGCTTACAGCCCCTGTCTGAACATTTGCAATGATTGCAAATCCAAGACTTGCACTGCTTTCGCTAATTGACCGAAAATCCGCCCATATTCTTCAACCAATCCTTGGCCCTTATACACCGTCAACAAAGCCAGCCAGGGTTCATCCTGCGCCTCATCTAAGCAGGCAGTCCAGTCAAGTCAATTTACACACTAATCCATGGATCCTGGGAGGCAACCTTGCTCCTCAACCAACTCTTGCACCCACCCAGCCAAATCTGAGGGCAGTGCTTCCAAAATTTGCACAATCTGCACTGAGAAAGAGGTCTCCCCTCCTATTTCTTGAGCCAACTGCACCTGAAAACGAATCTGCAACACCGCTTGGTGAATCTTCTCCAAAGCTACCATGGCCAAAGAAGCCCGACCTTTTGGAGATGTAGAACCTCCATGGCCTTCCTCCATCTTTACAGGTCCCGCGCTATACACTTGAACCACCTCTCTTACTATGAAAGTTAGTTAGAAACTCACCATCACCACTGTCAACACATAAGATACCACTCCACTCCACCTGGAGCCACCACCTCTTCTTGGGGCCTCACATCACTATCAAAAAGCATTTGAGTTGCATTTAATGTAACAGGCAGGTTTGAGCCAATACACAACGAATGAAAATGGTAGTAAGAGCCATGTTACTGACCATACTAAGGATTGGCCTGCAGAAGCCCATCCCCAAACCTGACCGCCATGCCTCACCGTTGCCACATATTCTCACATCACTGTTCCCACGACGCTGCAAATCAACAGCAAAGTCTGGGACCAGGAAAGGGCTCAGAATAATGCCAATGCCACACTGAGCCCGCTGGTTGAGCTCATATTTCCGATCCAATCTGCTTAATATTTTTAAATGTAATAATATTTTCTTTTAGCAAGCAAGTTTCCCTTTACTTGATTTCCATTTTTTCTCATAGAAGACGCGACTGCCCTTCAGGGATGTGACATCCTCGACTAAATAGAGCCCTGCTAGTATGGAATAGGCTCCTACTTGGCTAAGCTCTTTTGATCACCATCCAACAAATCGTTTGCAAAGATTACCCATTTCACTGGATCACCATCTACACCGTGCATAACATGGCATCATTCCATGGATGCAATTTGGGTTTGGGATGGCGAGTTTTCCCAATTCTGACCTTCCTGAGTTTGATGCTTTATGGATCAGGACCACGTTCTGATTGAACGCCACCTGATCCAAAGCAATGTACAGATCAGGTGCCTCCTGATCCATTACACTAATGGACATCAGTTCCTTTTACTAGCCATGGACCATCTAAATAAGTGAATCAAAGCCATTTTGCTCCCCATTGTTTTAGCAAAAGTTACCACCCGGTTTTTGTATAATAGGTTTATCACCCATAATGGGTGCCCTAGTGTCATTCTTTCCAACAGTGGACAAAATTTCTGCTTAATGCTAGTGAAACATTTAGCTGACCTGATGGGAACCACTCAAGGTATATTCCACTCCCTACCATCCTACAACCAATGAAATGGTAGAGTGGGTAAATGGCACTCTGAATGCAACCCTTCAGAAAATGGCTATGACTGACCCTTATTGGCCCCAATATTTGGCTAGTGCAATTCTGGCCTATCATATTAGTTACCATCGAATTACTAATATGTTGCCATTCCAAGAATTGTATGGCAGAAATCCCCATCTGCCTTCCAAAGTCAAAGCAATGATTGATCAAGCTTCTCCTGAAGCACCTGAAAACTCTATTCAAAGTTTTTCAAATGAAATCATAAGACTTCAAGCCCCAGCTGCTAAAACCATGTCTGCAACAACCAGTAGAGAAACTGCTCATTTTACTGATATCTATGATCTTCTACACACCTTACATCCATGTGACCTCGTCCTATTCTACCATCATCATCCTGAAATTTGTGATCACAAACTAGGCATCAACTGGACAGGGCCCTATCAAGTCATATATAGATGGGCCATTGGACACCCAATTGTAGGGATTGTTCAAGGTACAGTTGTAAAACGTGTACATAGTCAATTTCTTGATCCTTTTCCCCCTGCTCCAAGATCTAGAGGGGAGTATTGCCAGGATTCCTACCTGAATGGCATATTTGGAAAGGCAGATAGTGGGATTAAAGCCTGACTGATATTCTTGAATTGTGTCCCTTGGAGCCACCCAACTTTGGGGTTCAAAACCAAGCTAAAAGATGAGCTCAATAAAATCAACTGAGATAATTAAGCTTGCACCAAATCCCTGATTTCGTTACCTTATCAGATCTAGGCTTGGGTAGCTTAGATTTTCCCTGATAAACCTCTCCGATTACCCTTAAAAAGCTGGTAATGAGTAATAAACTTTACGCTTTTTCTCCCTTTTCACAATTATATGTTAAAATTGATTTGTTTTTTATTAGAAATGCTTATCCATACGTTGTATCTGGAAAAGATCTCTCGACCAGAGAAGAAATCAAGTAATCCAACACCCTGAAACTTTGGGACCTTTGGCCTCAAAATAACAAGGAATACAGGGTATTACACCTATGGTCCTGGCAACATTGATTATATAACAAGCGCATCACATCTGAAATTTATGCTTATACACTGAGTTTAGTGAGATGATGTTCATTAGGAGATGTACGCCCATAAGGAAAGAGCTCAGGGAACATCATCTTCCAGACTCGTCTTTCATACCCTCTAATTATATTTGTGGAACAAAAAACCAATGCATTATTATAGTTTTACAAATGATTATAAGGCCGTTCTCAGTTTGGTTTGTTTGGTCATGCTTGGTTGAAGAGGGTTATTGATCAATTAACACATTACTTGAATTGTCTAATACATCAGCATCATCTCCACCTTTAATAGGGCATGTAACATTGTATCTATTACCAACCTTATACAGAAGCTGTGCAAAGCCTTGCATGTTCAAAGTCAGATTTATGGATAAGAGATCTTCAGTGACAGACAAAGCTGTTTTTGCTTTAAAAAATTGAGAGACACATGTTCATACAAAGCATTATTTTCATACAAAAGAAAAGAATATCAAGGAGTTTATTTTTTCTGATGGAGTATCTAGCAGAGGTTAGGGCATATTGAGAGAGAGTTTGAGCTCCAATAATTGTGACCTTTTATGCACCTTAAGAAGGTATATTTCCTATAAGCATTAGTTCAGGAGGATGGGTGCAGCAGCAAAAGATAATTTGAGAAAAAACATTTGTGTAGACCACCTTTCACAGCAGACAATAATACACTGTTCTTTGCCAAGGAAATCATGGAGTACTCAATGAAAGTGTGGTATTTGAGATGCTGTGACAATGCACCCATGCAGTTCCTATTTGCTATAGCAAACTTGGGGGACCTTTCTTTGAAGAAATTTTTGTGCTAATATAAAGCTTTAATTTATAAAAATAAAAGGTTGGTCGTGTTGAGATGATTGCAAAAAAACACTGTCTAGAGAAAGTACTATCCCATCTAAAGAAGGACAATTGAGCAGGAAGAATAAAATTCATTATGATGAGAATGTAGGTCTTCAGGACCTCACAAATGTGCTTGCATTGCGGATAGGGGAAGATATTTAATGCTACAAATGTGCAATTTATCTTCCAATACCAAATTACTGAAAATGCAGCATACACCTTTATCCATTTCCAAAGATAGACTTTTAAATACATTTATATATAGATATCACACAAAATAATCTGAAAACACCTCCAAAAGTATTTCTGTGGTCAATTTACTGCAAAAAGTTAAAATGCTTTATATGCAGCCGCTTGATATCTCTATGATGTGCAGCATGTGCAGCATTACCATCAAGGAGTTATCCCTCTGCGCAGCAGTTTGCTCAATTCTTTGATGTGCAGCATGTGCAGCAACATCAGCAAGGATTTTTTTGTAAAATGAATCCTAACTTCTTTGATGTTCAGCACATGAAGCATCATCAGAAAGGCTATTATTCCTCTATCCTTGAGTTTCTTTATTTACTTAGCATGCAGAACGTTCAGAATCTTTTTCTACAGCATGCAGCAGCTTCATCTGACTCAGTGTTGTAGATGAGGCTGTGAAGGCATCACATGGCCATTATTTGACCGCTGGAGTGAACAGAGTCTAAATCAAGATAGGAGAAGTTTTGGGAAACTTTCTAGTTGCAGAAGAAATTGATCAACCCCATTTTGTAAGTGTAGAAGTCCCAAGAAATTTAACCATTTTGAATGGGTTTTAATCACCCAAAATATTTAATATCTGAAGTCAAAAATATTATTATATGAAAAATGAATTTGCCACCAAAGCCAATGGAATTTTGACTCCTTTTATACATTTGGGAGCGAAATAATTTACAATTAGCTAATGACAAAGGGATGAAAAAGACAAATTACCCCAATTAAAGTCACTGAACAATCTATTCATATATTACCAAAAGCAGTAATCAATTAAGAAATAAAAAGACCATATGAAACCTTAAAGCAAGGCGCATTGGAGAAGCGTCATCAAACAAACCTGAAGAAGATCAGCATATTAATTAATTGGGTGAAGAAGTAATAACTCAAGTCAAAACTTCAGCCATCAACCCAGAAGCAGGGACTGAACAATTGGCCCTTGAACATCCTAGTTCAAGAATAACTACTTTGAGAAAGAGTCTGAAAATATGTGAATTAGGCAGATGGACACCACAACTAAAGTGAAATTTAGACGCTGACTTATCAGGGAATCATGAAGACCCAATATTAATACCCCTTTTCTCAATTTCTAAATCCCATTTAAATTTAACCTAATCTTTATGAAGATGTATAAAATTTACTTTGATTTATTATAATAAATAACCTTTATCCAAAGAATCTCGGTTTATCCTTTTTGTTTCACCTATATCAAATTGAGTGGTCTAAATTCCATGAAACAGTCTTGGATTACCACTTGATTATAATACAGTATTTAGTTCGAGAATAATCTGGAAAACTAGGACACTCATTTGCATGGATACCTTGGAGCTGAGCTACTAAGGGATAGGTTAGATAGGTTTCTATTGTTTCCTGAGGTGACCAACATAAAAAACATGTCAGAGAGTGGTTATAGGAGTTTTCCTTGGGCGCAAACAGTCCAATTAAGAACTTGATGCAACGTTGGGAAGCATCAGAATAGGAGCCCACAATGAGGACATCTATGTCCTTTCAGAAGGTCGCCTAGTCTCTGGCTGTGTTTAACAGAACCCCTCTACAGCAAACTGGCCTCCCAAGTTAAGTAAATTAGGGCTGATCAACTGACTTCAAGAATGCGTTTATTTTTACTGGAAAAATTTTTAGCTATAGCGTTATCTTGAAAAACGCACTAAATCCTGCCAGGTTTGTTAAGTCTTGTACGCTTTTCTACCTTATTATAAAGCTTTGAACCACGCTGAGAAACAAATTCACAATTAGGTAAAGGTTACTCCATGGTAACAGAAGAATGAAGAACATTATTGTCTGCATGACAAATAGAGGTGAAGACAAAAGTATATGTGGTCATATCATTAGTTGCAGAATTAGAAATACATACATGCAAGCAAGAAGCGCCACTGGCAACAGTGAAAACAGAGATGTTGATGTCATATGTCAAAGCAGCAGAACTTAAGGTTAGTTCATCTCCCCATTCCCCATTCTTATCCATTCTTTGAAAGTAGGAGGCCCAGCTTCCTCCAGAATCCATACGGTCTATGACATCAGGTGCAAAGAAAGAAAGAAAAAAAAATGTGATAGGGGCACATCATTGAGAAAACTTCCTACCAAACTTTCATGTTTACATGACCTGATTAAAGGCACCAGCATCAGGGACAAGGCTGGGAGGCAAGAGGTTCAGAAGGTTAAACTTCAGGCCTTTCCTGATCTCAAGAACACCTTAGACCAATTTTGGATACAGGCCAGATATTCTCAGGTTGGTACAAGTGAGGTGCAAAACGCCTAGACCTTTGTATTGGCATTTGTATTTAAACAGATGAGCTATATTTAGACAACAATGACACAGTCTGCTTAATTGGTGAATGGGTTTCAAAACCCATTATAGTTATAAAATGTTAAAAGATCAGGTTGGATTCAACTCCAATTGATCACTCAAATAAGGTCAGTTTTTAAGTATGCTACCCTGTTGGATGAGCATGTGCCTATTGGTGCACCAAGGCTTAGTACCACTTTCTTTGATTCATGATTACCCCAAGTTGGCTTAATTATGTTTGCTTAAAACCAACATTTCTTGTTGGTGATCTTCACTAATAAACCCCATTTTCTTTTTACGTTTTTATATATGTTGATTTGAGCGATCCTGTGTGCAGACCTCTTTGAGGAGGTCTAGTGACGTGTTATCTAATTTATTTTTATTTAAAATTATTAAAGCCTCAGGTACATTGCTAGGCCTACCATGTTCCCTCCAAACCAGGTCACCCGTGCATTCTACCCCTGTACTAAACTCAGTTATAACTTCCCTTTGGGGCACAGCCAAGTTTTGAGGATTGCCCAATCTATTATTATTTTTACTGTGTTAAACACCCTCACCCTATGTCACTTCAGCTCAAGAGCCCTTCAGATGGGCTATCTTTATTGTAACGCTGACTGCTAGTTCCCTTGCGTTGGTCCTGTGCACTGAGCACCACCACGCTGGAATTTGGAGAGCTTTAGATACTTGACATTAGATAGCCAACCACCTATCTTTACATGCATAAACTTTTTCATTTTGGACTTTTGCAAAGTGTAAACGGAGTGCCAGATGGTGGTCAAAGTCGCGGTGGGGCTCACTACTGTTTTCACATTATGCTGAGGGTTGGAGCATTCCAGCACTTATCTCACTACCTCCATCTGGAAAGTATTCCCCCTTCTTGTCTGTACCTGGTAGATATGGACCTTCACAATCTGTTAGTTGTGATTCCCCCAAATTTCCACCAAATTTAATAAAATTAACACCCAAAAATTGTTTTTGGCACCGCGTTTGGAAAGTGCAGGGGGTTTGTTGACAAAGGGCCTGGTGGTGTTGGCTTTGGATAACGTCATACAACCCGTCACCAAAATGGGTATAGGGTTGTTCAAGACCCAAAACACGTTTTGTAATTACGCTTCCATATATACTAATGAGCCATTTCTCTTTCCATATGGCTCAGATATTGACCCCATTTCAGTGTATCAAATTACCCCAGTACCCACGTTTGGACACAACCATGATCCGCGGAACCCATGAGGAGAGATGATGTTACAATTACAATATAAAAACGTTTATGCAGTTGCTGAAGATATGGTGGGATATATAGCCTCAGTAGTAAGAGTGACCAAATATTCCTCTTCATTCTTTAATGCAGAAACGTACCTTGGGGGATTCTAGACCCTAAAGAAGAGTTTGGTGGTAAAGTTTCAGCATTTTCACTAGAAATAAAGATCAATTGGGTTATTTTTTAGAGACTGCTACCCTTTCCTCCCCTTTAGGGAAAATCAGCACTACTATTTTTGATGGAAAATGGAGCATCTGAGACATTTTATTGCCCAAGACCTAGACGACTATCCTGAGCTGAGTTACTTGCCAGGTGGTATGGTAAAAGGAGGGGCTTTCCAAGGTATTCTCACGCTTAAAATCATGGGGTCAGTGGACTATCAAGTTGGCACATAACATTTGTCCAACCACTTTCAAGTATCAAAAATCTCTTGTACCCCATCATTTTGGGTGTAGAGTGGTGGCGAAAGTTTGAAGTCAGGACCAACTTGATAGGAAATACCCTATCCTTAACTTTGAATAATGGTCACAAGTTAGTTGTCCCTTTGGCTGAAGCCAACTCTCATGTTTTTTGCCCCACCGGCCCTATATTTACATCCTCAGCCTTACTCCAGTGCTGAAACCCTCTTTGGAGGTCCCCCTACCTTCCTGTTTGGAGGAGTTGTAATCTTCATTTGATGTGGCTTCACCAATATACTACCAGACCATTCAGAGTTTGATTGCGAGTTCAAGCTCACTGTTGATCTGGTGCATATATCTTCCCCAATATATCCATTGACTTTACGGGAGGAAGCGGCCTTAGATGTGTGGGTTAAGGATCAGTTAGCCAAAGGCACAATTTTCAGCGTATCTCTCCTTTATGTCTCCCAATTCTCTTTTAAAGAGCTGATGGTACCTTAAGCCCATGAATAAATATGGGAATCTCAACAACGTCACAGTACCAGACTTACATCCCATCCCCCTGGACTCACAGATTGCACGCTATCTGGAGAAGGTGAGAGCTTTTTGAGTTGGATTGTTTAAATGCGTTCAATCAGATCTGGATTAAGAAGGGCCAGGAGTGGCTGACCGCATTCTGTACTAAAAAGGGTTTTCCCAATTTCGGGTTATGTCCTTTGGGCTTAAAAATGCCCCTGCTATCTTTCAACGCCATATTGATGTGGCTTTGGGGGCCTGCTGGGGTATGCACGGTAATTTACATGGATGATATTTTGGTAATTTCCCCTGACAATGAGTCCCATGCAGTACACCTTTGGCAGGTGGTGAAGCGTTTGAGGGCAGCTGACCTCAGATTAAAAATAGGTAAGTGCGAATTCTTTATGCCCCAGGTCACCTTTCTAGGCAATGTCATTTTGTCAAGGGCACATGATAACATCAGACAAGGAGAAAGTGATTTGTGAGTGGCCCACTTCATCTTTAAAAAGGAATTGAGGAGCTTTTTGGGGACATGTACGTTCCTTAAGAAGTTCACATTGAACCTTTCCAAATTTGCAGCGCCTTTGTATAAGGCGACTGGGGTAAAAGTAAATCAGTGGTCTGTAATTTTGCGGGATGCCTTCCAAGAAGTAAAGTGTAATTTGCTGTCCACTTCCATTATTTGCCATGTTGACCCCAATATAGAGTTCATTGTTGCTTCAGATGCCTCCAACTTCGCCATAGCAACGGCCCTATTACAAGTAGACAAAGATGGAATAGAGCATCCGGTGGGATAATTTTCTGGGAAGATGTCTATACTAGAATTAAACTACGCTGTATATGATAAAGAGTTATTAGCAGTGGTTGAGGCGCTGACCTATTGACGTCATCACTTGCATGGCTCATCCCATACCTTCTGCATATACAGATCGCCGTGCCTTACTGTACTACCGCGCTCCTCATGTCTTAACCCCAAGGCAAACCTGCTGGCCTGAGACCCTTTCCCAACTTTCATCTTTCTTATGAGTTTACCAAGGGCAATAAAAATGGTTTGGCGGAAGCTTTGAGCTGCAACCATGCACTAGCTCCCAATCCTATAGAGGTTAAGGTGCATAATACCCATTTAATGATTCCATCAGGTAATATTGTGTCTCAACTTCACTCTCCTTTGGCCAATAGGCCGGCGCTCACTCCTCTGGGAAAAGCTGAGGAATATGGTATGTTCAGAAAGGTAGTCCTTTCTGTAACAAACGGGCTCCCAAGGCTCTATTTGCCACCTTGGCATATGCAAGCCTACATCAGAAGAGAGTCAACTCAATTTTCTGAGCATCAGGGTTGCGCTGGCATGCAAATCCCCTTTTAACGTCCAACGGCTTGGTCAAATTCTGTTGTGTTCAGGGGTCCAGATATTGCTCATGGTGAGATATTAAAATATGGAAAATATTCTGCCCCCTGGTCAAGGTCTAGCGGATTAACCTGCCTCCTCCCACATCTCAGCGTCACTCAGATGCACTCTACTACAACCTTGTCACAACCCTGATTTTGTCATGTTGCGCAACCACTTTCCACGGCCCACTGGACGTTGAATGCTCCCTCCTAACCCTGGTTTATTGTGACCAAGGTCTCTAAAGAATAAATTAAAATTAAAAAATTTATAACGGCGCTTAATATAAGCAAACAGGCTTTATTTCAGAAGGAAACAAAAATAATATAGAATTCACAAGTGAGGTAATGGAAACTCATCCTCACTTGGTAAATGGTAGCCCTGCATGAGCTACACGAATTAGTAAAAATTTTGACATGTCTGAGGCTTAAAAAATGCTGGCATTAAGACTTTCATTTGCTGGCGGATTGAGGGAGCCTAAATTAAATAAAATCCGCCTTAAAAACTGATATTTGAATTTATAAACAATCTAAAAATGCTTTGGCTTATTAATTAAGTTGAGTTCAGAAAATTGGGATCAGCAACCATCAATGAGTGGACTTCCTAAGTCCTAACCTTAGGAAATCCATGTATGACCACTGATCGTTACATTACCCCCTTGAAAATAGAAGTCCCAGCACACCGCCATGCCAGGTGGGGAAATCATGACCAGGTAATTTTTCCAAAAGGTCACTTTTCAAGAGGGAAAGCTTGAAGGAGTTGACCAGAAACCCAGGTTTTTCAGAATAAGTTGACGTTCCACCTAGAGGTCCACTATTGGGCACAGAGGCCTCAACCACCATAGGTCCAACTTCACACCTCCAAACTCCCCATCTCCTTTTCTGGAAAGCCAGCACAACAACAAAGAGGATTTGAGAGCTCAGAGCAGTGCTTGGGACAATTGACACTATGACATCTTGTGAGCTGTCTGGTGCACAGCTTGCCATGAAAGGTTGACTTGTGAATTATGTAACAAATGGGCTCCCAAGGCCCTATTTACCACCCAAGCATATGCAAGCCTATGTCAGAAGAGAGTCACCTCAATTTTCTGAGCATCAGGGTTGCACTGGCATACAAATCCACTCTTTAACGTCCAACATAACGGTCAGATTTTGTTGTGTTCAGGGGTCCGGATATTGCTCATGGTGATATATCAAAATATGCAAAATATGCTGCCCCCTGGTCAAGGTCTAGCGAATCAAACCTGCCTCCTCTCACATCTCTCAGCGTCACTAAGCTGCACTCTACTACAACATTGTCACAAACCTGACTTTGTCATATTGCACAATCACTTTCCACAGCCCACTGGAAGTTGAATGCTTCCTCCTAGCCCTGATTTATTTATGACCAAGGTCCTCTAATAATAAATTAATTTTAATAAATTTATAATGGCGCTAAATATAAGTGAACGGGCTTTATTTTTCAAGAAGACCAAAATAATTTAGAATTCACAAGTGAGGTAAGGAAATTGCATCATCACTTGTTAAATGGTAACCCTGCATGAGCTACACAAATTAGTAAAAATTTTGACATGTCAGAGGATTAACAAATGCTGGCATTAAGACTTTCATCTGCTGGCGGATTGAGGGAGCCTAAATAAAATAGAATCCGCCTTAAAAATCGATGTTTGAATTTATAAAATGTCCCAAAATTGCATCAGCTCGTCAATTAAGTTGAGTTCAGAAAATTGGGATTAGCAACCATCGTCATAGTGGATTTTCCTAAGTCTCAACCTTAGGAAATCCATGTATGATCAATGATTGTTACACTTTTTCAGACTTTTTCAGCTGAAAATACTATGATTCTTGCCAAGAGTGCATTGAATCAGGAGGACATCACATGAGGTCATCAAATAAAGGATGAGATGGTGTGGTTTCAGGGGCGCCTAAGGATTCCTGCTGGCCCGCTTCGCCTGTAAATCATCCAGGACCATAATGATGGAATCACCGTTGTCATCCTGGGAAGGCGAAGACTTTAGGGTTAATTTGCCGCACTTCCAATTGGAAGGGTTAGCTGCTCAGGTATGAGATATTGCAAAGAGTGCCTAGTCTGCAACCAAATGAAAACAAATTGCCAGCCTTTAGTGGGACAGCTGATACCAGTTAAGAAGGCTGAAGGGCTTTTACTTCCTTAATGGTGAATTTTATTGTAGAATTGCATTTATCTGATGGATACGATGCATTCATGGTGGTGATGGACCATTTTATAAAGTTTACCACTTTACCCCTTGCAGAACCACAGTCACCACGGCTGAGATGGCTATGCTCTTTGTTACTCATGTGTTTTCTATTCACGGGGTCCCCCAAGAAATAATTAATTATTGTGGACCACAGTCTATCTCCATCTTTTGGCAAGAGTTGTGTATGACTCTTCAGATTCGCTCCTGCCATTCAACTGCCTATCACACTCAATCAAATGGGATGACTGAACAAGTGAACTAGTGCCTCAAACAGTTCTTGTGGTGTTACACCCGCAGATCATTCAGATTGGGTTTCCCATCTCCACATGGCCCAATTCAGTTATAACAATGCCCAACATGCATTAATCAGTTGTTTCTTTCTTCGCCAACTATGGCTTCAATCCCAACTTCAACAGGGAACCTAGTTGTGGATTCAAGGTGGAAAGGTGGTGGACTTTGCAAAAATGATCAAGAAAGTACACCAGGGGGTGGACACGAATTTAGATGCAGCCATGAAAGCGTATAAGGAGAACACTGATGGTAAGAGATGAGTGGGTTCAGCGTACAAGGAAGGAGCTCTTGTGATTCTGTATGCTAAAACCATCTTAATCAAGCAACCATGAAAAAGAACTAGAACCAAAGATGATTGTGCTGTACTGCGTTGTTAAAAAGATGGGCCAAGCCTCATAACAGTTGGATCTTTCCCCCCTCATTTTGTATCATTTCAATATTCCATGAAAGCAAGCTCACGTTGTTTGAGGGCCCTCTCCAGAGACTCCCAAGGCTTATCTTGTGTATGGGGCGTCAGAGTGTGAAGTGGAGGAGTTTGCTGTCTCTTGTTGGGTGAGAAGAAGGCTCAAGTATCTTGTATCCTGGAAGGGATTTGATGCAGTGGAGAACAGTTGGGTCCCAGCGCATAACTGCACTCATGCCCAAGATCTAATTGTAGCATTCCACGAGCGTTTCCCTGAGGCTGCAGGATCTAAGCCCAAGCAAGCATCTGCTGCCAATAAGTTGGCTCCTGCCCATAAAATCTTTTCCTTAGAACATGCCCCTGGAGGGGGTGGAGCCCAAAAAGGAGAAGAGGGTAATGTCATGTTTACACGACCTAATTGAAGGCACCAACATCAAGGACAAGTCTGGGTGGCAGGAGGTTTAGAAGGTTAAACTACAGGCCCTTCCTGATTAAAGCACACCTTGGACCAACGCTGGGTACAGCCAGGTATGACCAGGTTGGTACAAGTGAGGTGCAAAATGATCAGCTCCTTGTTTCACTTCTTACATTAAAACAGACGAGCTAGATGTTGAACAACAATGGCACATTCCAGTTAATTGGTGAATGGGGGTTTGAAAACTCGTTCTATTTATGAAATTGTGAGCTTGGGTTAGATTAAACTTAAATTGGTCACTCAAGTAAGGTCAGTTTTGAAGTATGCTACCCTGTCAGATGGAAGTGTGTGCCTATTGGTGCACCAAGGCTAAGTACCACTTTCTCTGATCCATGATTTCCCCAAGTTGTCTTAATTATGTTTGCTCATGAACAATGTTTCAGTTAATCTTCCTTAATACATCCCATAGTCTTTTTACGTTTTTCATATGTTGATTTGGGAGAATTTGTGTGCAGACCTCTTTGAGGAGGCCTTGTGACGTGTTAGCCAATTTATTTTCTTTAATTTATTAAAGCCTCAGGTACACTGCTGGGACTACCATGTTCCCTCTAACCCAGGTCACCCGTGCATTCTACCCCTGTACTAAACTCAGTTATGAACTTCCCTTTGGGGCACAGCCAAGTTTTGAGGATTGGTCAATCTGTTATTATTTTTACTGTGATAAACACCCTCACTTCATGTCACTTCAACTCAAGCACCCTCTGCTGGGCTATCTTTATTGTAACGCTGACTACTAGTTCCCTTGAGTTGGTCCTGTGCACTGAGCACCATCACGCTGGGATTGGGATAGTTATAGATACTCTCTTGACACAAACATGAGCAAAGTGTTCCTGTGAACCATAAATTATAAGTGCCAAACACCAAAAGGTAAAATATTGCCTACAATGGAGGCAGTTGACATAAATATAGACTGAGGAATTTGTTTAAATGACATTTTTTAATAAATCTAAAATTCTTGTTTTTAACATTGATGTTCTATATATTTTTTCATTTTTGTATATCTTCTTAAAAAACACATTCACTGACTGACTGACGTACTGATTAATGGACTGACATCTAAACCCTTTGAGTCTGACAGGTTCAATCTATTTGGGTGAGTGAGTGTGAATTGGCAAATGATATTAAATCTAAAGCTATCAAATATGATAGGTTCAATCTATTTGGGTGAGTGGGTGAGAGTTGGCAAATATTATCAAAAAATTCCCCAAATTGCTAACCTAAAACTAAAAAAAATCAGTGTTCAAAGTTTTAAGTAGGTAAATTAAAGTTATATATAATCAGCTCACCAGACATGAGGGCATCAGCAGAGCTGTTAGTCCAAGTATCTTGAAAGTAGCGCGGCACAGACTATAGGCTGTCAGTGTGAGCTTATCATCTGATAAACTTTAAATATCATAGCAAAGCACAGTATCTAGATGTTAGGCTTATATAATTTAATAAACCTGCCAAATTTAGTTCCCCTAAATAACCCTTTGCACTTGAGGTCTTTTTCATGTAGATGAACCAGCAATTTGAGAACTTCTGCAGAATTTTTGGTGAATTTCTTACCCCTAATTTAAAATTAATACAACACATACAAATTAAAGTAAAAAAACTTTTATATTTTAATATTTTATATATCTTTACACCTTTATGAAGAAATTTCTTAAGCATAGGTCTCTGTAATTTTGCTTTATATGAGATTTTATTTAACAATTGACAAGATGCATGACCAGTTAGTCAGTACAGATTTCACAATAGTATATTGTTTGATGTCTTTTTATGAGGTTAGTTTATTGAGAGCAGACTTTGCAATCCTTCCTACTCCTGTTAGAATATTATGCAGCTTCTATTCAAACGGATGCCTTTGGAATTGAAGGTAGGAGTTGAAGCTTGAGTACGTGGCTAGTGAAAATCTTCAGTCAGTTGGTGAACTAAGGTTTTTGCATACTGCAAGTGATTAAGCAGCTTTTCTCTTCTCTGCTGTTTAGTGGTTCTATAAAGATATTTTAATATATGAACAAGCATCTAAACCCCCCAAAAAGCAATTTATGCTAAATTTTCAAGGATTTTCTTAAAAAACAGTACTTTGAGGCATAATGATACATACAATCAACACCAATCATATGTTTTATATATAATTTATTACAAAGTTAGGCTTTTTGATGGTAACTTTAATTCCACCTCATATGATAATTTCAAATAAAATAATTCCATTTCAGAGCCTAAGTTATTATTATCAAATTTAGAGTTTTGTAGTAAGAGTTTATCATTTTAAAGTCATTGACATATTATTAAAAATAAATTGCCTGTAGCACAAGTTTGATCAGGCAAGGACTTGGCTACAGAACTGGTTCAGAAAGCTTTTTCCTTTGTTTGTAAAGTAGTGCAAAGGGCATGAGGTAAAAAGAACAAATTAATGATAACATCCAACTTTTATGCTTATTTTCCAGTGGGTTCCTCCAAAAAAAGAAAGAAATAACGGATTAAAGCAAAACAATTTAGATAAATGAATTTTTAAAATGAATGATTAAAACCATTCTCCTTCAAAAAATGCAAAGAATAATACTTGGTCAGGTTGATCAACAAAGTAGAGAGGAAAACAATAAGTAATAGAATAGAATTTAGAGGCTTTACTTTTTCATACTAATAAAATTTAGTTACTACAATTTTATTTGAACAGTAATCTTGATAATCACACAGGAGAGATGGGCGAGTTCAACAAATCCCAAAAATCCTGGGTGAAAGCCATATCAGGCAATGGACAAAATGGTGTGCCAAATGGCAAGAAACGCCCTGGAGGGGGACTGGGAAACAATGCCGCCAAGAAACCACAAATTCAGACACTGTCCAGGTTTGTGGAGTTCACCACAAAGCAAAATATTGAAATCCAATATGCCCAACCCCTATCAAAAGTAGAGCATGGGCTCCGACTTAACCTAGGAGTTGAGCCTCTAACTCTTTGGGAGAAAGTGGGCGAGGCACAGGCCTCCCTCTTTCCCCACGCGGTATTTGTTACCACCCACAACATCCGCCACAGATGGATAGTTATGGGTTTCAAAACTGAAGAAAATGCAGATGCTGCAGAAAAAGTCTGTGTTAAGATAGTCCTCTCTGAGGGCAAGTGAATTGTGTGCACAGCGCGCACCAGATGGAAAAAATCAAACATTTTGTTCATCTCTTTTAACTCGCTCTCTACCTCCCTTCTCCAAAAGCAAATCAAGGAGGAGCTCCAAGCTGGACTTACCAGCTACAGAGAAATTAAACAATTCAAAATACAGCAGTTTCACCTGATGCCAAAACTGTGCACAGAAAAGGCAATTGCCATGATCCACCTGATCCCTGAGGTGGCTATGGACCTCACAAGAATCCCGCGCACAGCAGCGTTTAACCTCACAGATGGGAATGTTTATAAAGCCATTCCACATCACACTGAAACGCGCACTGCCTATCTGCAACCACTGCACCACATTGGGTCACAAGGAACAGTATGTCTAATGGAGGGCATCTTGGCCCCATACTTCTGCAACGATGCCATAGACAAAGATGCTTAGAATTTAGCAAAATAACTGACGCCAACCACCAACTCCAAAGGAAAGAGGATGGGCACTACATCCTCATAGACCCAGTAATACCCAAGGCACGCAAAATGATACATAAGGCCTGCAAGTGAGCAGCGTTCAAGGCTGCATCACTTTAGGCCTCCTCCATTGACCCTGGCCAAATTCAGGAAAGCATAGAGGAAATCAACTGAGCAACCATACAACACAGACTACCCAAGCTGAAGAGGACATAGAGGAAACTAACTGAGCCATCCAATCAGAGAAGTATGCCCAAACTGAAGTTTTTTTCAAAAATTTGACTGAATCACCAAATGGTATTAATCAAGCGAACTTAGCAGGACAATTCAGCTCCACTATGGGCGAAAATATGGGACCCAATTCTCCAAATTTGCACCCTGCAACCATAGAAACAAATCAGCGCACCTTATCAGACCACCATGAGTTTTGAGCGGAAAAATCTGATGCAAACACTAAAAACTGCAATACCCATAATAAATCGGCACTGGGTATGGGATTGGACGATGACACAGAATGGACTAACCCAATAACATGGAGCAGGTCCAGCAAAAAGGGCTTTGGGAGAGGGCTGGACGGCCCTCCCAACCACCCTGAGGCGCTGTGGGCACCTTGGTGACAATAGGGATGTTAAACATCATGGGAGCCAGGGCTCATGCATCCCAAACCAAAAAGCTGGACTTCCTGCAAAACCCCCTGTAGATATCTTGGCCATCCAAGAAACCCACTGCCTACAAGGGAAAGAGGGATCCTGGTCAGCCAGGGTCTCATCATCCCTATTGGTATGGACATTCCACTGTGGGGTGGTCATCCAAAAAAAAACAAAAAAATCTAAAAATCATGAACATCTTGACATATCTGTATGGTTGCATCCTGGTAGCAACGTGCACAAGTCATAAGGACACAATCTCAATAGCATGCATCTACGCACTGTGCACCACAACCAAAAGGAAACAATTCCTTAAAACTGTCCCAACACTCACCTCCCACCAGATACCATCCTGATGGGTGACTTCAACTTCTGGGACAACCCCAACACGGACTGATGGCCTAACCCCAGAGGATTCACCGGGGCAGATCAAATTCTGTGTAATGAAGGCATCCCTTGGCCTACATGATACTCTCCCCCAGGGGCACCAATCCTTCCTCACATGACCCACCTCAACATATGCAAGGGAACCCTCCTCTCAATGAGCCGCATTGACTACATCCTCACCCCAAAAACCCTTCACTCAATCATCATCAACTTATCAATAAAAAAGCTCAATTTCTCTGACCATCAACTTAATTTGTTACATCTATCATCAATTTGAACTCCCACACAAGCGTCGACTTGGAGGAAGCTACACTTTGATAACATAAAATTGGCCAAAATACACAACTGGGCTGAACATGATGCCACGAACCCAGAATTAAAATCTTATTCATATCAGATCCCATCAAAACCTGAGCAAATTTTAAAGCCAAACTAATATATAAAACTCACTATCTTGCCTTGTGTAAGTACACCACTGACACAGTCACAATTAGTTGCACCTTGGCGGAACTGGACCATCTTGAGCTCAACTTCAAAGTCTGTTTATATCACCACCTGGGGGTGCAAATGGGTGGAAATATTTGCCCACCTAAATGACCTCATCTTTGAATATCAGCACAGAATAAAAGTATCAAGAAAAAATATGTTCATAGAAGAAGGCAAAACCTGCTCAATGTACTTTTTCTGCCAATTTCACTCCTGTGGCAATCAGCCCACATGCACAGGTCCACAAAGATGATGTCACCGTGGCAACTGATCCAGTGGAGGGCAAGGCAGAAGTAACCGCAACTACACAAAACTATACCATGCCACCCCAACTGACCCCAAAAAATTGAAAAAATTTATACACACTGCCAGAATACAAAGCAAACCACCGGACTATAACCTCTTAGAACTAATCACACAGGAGGAGCTCTAGGACACAGTCCACGGTTAAATACGTAAGAATTACCCAGGGCCTGTTGTGCTACCCTGAAAATTCTACAAAAAATACTTCAAGAAAAAAGCTTCCTCCTTTTGGCATTAATGAACCAGTGCCTGCTAGAAACACGCCTCCTACCTGGTGGCCAGGGCTCCTAAGTCAAAACTCTGTTTAAGAAGGGTGACAAACTGGACCTGGACAGCTGGCACCCAATTGCACTCTCTAACACTGATACAAAACTACTCATAAATAATTTTGCAACCAGAGTAGGCACAATAGCCTCCAAAGTCCTGTCACCCAATTAGTTTGGGTTCATACCAGGGCGTTCAATCTGGACAAATATACACTCCATCGCCAACATATGTCAGTCCAAAGCAGCTGGAGCCCTGGTATTCCTAAACCAGGATAAGGCTTATGACCGCGTTAGTTGGCCATACCTGAAGGAATGCCTGAGCGCCTTTAAACTCCCACCCTGATTCATAAACTGGGCGATGCTCCTTACAGAATCTGCATCCATGGTTGTAATAGGTCCTGGGTTCCTAACTAATAAGATCACACCCCACAGAGGCTCAAACAAGGGGACCCCCTCAGCCCACTGCTGTATAACTTCAATTTTGATCCACTCCATCGTGTCACTGAATCACGCCTCATGGGCGTAACTGCACAAGGTCAGCCAACAATCAAGATAATAGTTTTTGTGGATGACTGCATGGCAGGTATAGCTAACAACAATGACGTCTGACATCTGTAACGCACACTAGAGGAATATTCCATTTGTGAACAACGCGTCAATTAACAAAATGAAAATGAAAATAATACTTTTAGGCAAATACACTAACAAGTGGGCCACAACACCCAAACATCACAGCCCCCCACAAAGGAACAACCCACTCATCCTTCCCTTCACATCACCTCCTACATCCAAACCTGTCTGTAACCTCGGGATATGGCTAGAGACAGGGGGTATGGCAATGAGACAATTGAAAACAATCTTCTACAGTGGGTGTCCAACCGCGTCTCCTCCCTCAAGAGAAGATCTTCAGGACTAATGGGGCGATTAACAGTTGCCAACTCACTCATCCTCCCAATGCTGTGGTTCCCCGCACATGCAATCTCCTTCTCACCTACATTAATATCCTCAATCCGCGTACTTATCCAGGGGTGGATGTGGCCTGGGTATCAGCCACTTGTACAGGTGGAAACACTCTTTGGCCCACGCTCCAGCAGAGGCATGGGCCTAATAAACTTTGAGGTCCACGCCAACCATATCCTGGGCATCTGGATAAAGGAAGTCAAAGCCCTAGACCTCCCGCAACAACACTGGTCCAGAGCGGCAAGGGCCAACTTTGCACAGGCGCTCAAACTATCCAACCCACACAATCCATCCAGCCTGCTCAAATACCTTGAAAACCGCCACAACGCAGCAGGCCCTCATGGACCCCCCCTCACTTCAAACCCCTCCTCTGCACCATTCAGAACATAGGGTGGTCCGTCACACTCACAGGCACTAGTCAGGGAAGGGGAAGGCCCAGAGCTCACTTCAAGCTAAGGAAACCACAGGATAACCCCCAGAGGGACACACACGACGTGTTCCCATTCATTGCAATAATTGACTACCTGGATGCTTTAGACATCCCATACAATCCCAAAACATAGAAGGCAATATGGAGGCTAAAACATCATCTGCTCCTCCAGCCAAGGGTAAGAGCTAACACCTGGCGTTGCCTCAGATGAACCTACAGAACAGCAGATCGCTCCAATAACTCTTCATGCAGAGTGCGCAGTGTGTGGAGGGGATGGTACCCTACACCACCACCTCAAAGCATGATTCCCATCTAGAGCCAGATATAGCGGGAATATGCGCATCTGTTAAGAACCCAAAATGACCAGAAGGTTTCATTCTCCAGAAGCCTCCTTGCACTCCAACTTTAATCACAATACCACCCACACTCTACTCCCTGATAGTCACCATTGAAATGTGGACAATTCACAACATAGCACTGGATGCTTTCAAGGGAACTGTACCAACCATTTGTGGGACAATCAGCAGATTTCACCTACACATACTGGAACACTTAAAAGCCTGTCTGTATGGATACATGGGGCTAAAGCAACATCAACTTGTTGAATCATGGTTCCCAGTCTGGTTTCTGCATATGGACCCCTACTCCACACCTGCTCCATAATAGGGAAAACCCCTTCAGAGTAAGGCACTCAACCCCCTATACCTGGCGGTACAAGCTGGCAACAGGGGTATCTCATCTACTCTCAGGTGCCTAATCTTGTTATACTTTACCTCCCCCTATCCCATTACATATATTGGTATTAGTTATCGCCTGGTCAGCTTACCTCAGTTAAATAAAAGAAAAGAACTTAGATAGATAAAATATTTCTTTCTTTCATTTGCCATTCATTTTTAACTTTTTATGTAAACAAATTGGTAAATTAACTAAGAAAGTAAAAAAATAGTTTAGACAGACAATTGAAATTTTGGAGCAAATGAGATTGTGTGGTTTAAATGCGTGGCAGCTCATCCTTTTGGGTTGGGCACCACTAGTGCTAAAAAAGAGAGATTGTATGGCTTGTGGATGTATATCAACATCATAATTAACTACCAGCAAATTATAAATCATTGATTCTATTTTGAACTTGAAATAACAAAACTACTAACCACTCAGCTAAAACAAATGACAAAAAAACCAAAAAATCACCAACTTCTTACCAAACCCACTGAACCTATAAATTGACCAACCAATACATATGTATGAGCAAACAAATCACACGCAAACCAACTACTTTTTTCAAAGATACTGAATATGAAATCCAGTAAACATGCACTCTTAAACTTGAAAACTAGCTTTAGTCATTTTATAAGACACTGGATATAAAATCCAGTGAATATTCTTAGAAACAATGACTTTTACATATCTCTAAAATCATTATAGATTTAGACTATGTTATCAACCTTTAATCTAAAAGGAAAATGATCCAGCCAAGGTTCATATGGAAAAATTATAAAAATTAAACCGTATACCTTAGAAATATTGTTTATAAAACTTATACTATAAACCAAAATAAAATGATCTTAATTATAAAAATCATACAACTTCAATTTGTCAAAATAGCTAATAGAATTAAACTAAAGATGCCTTTATTTTATCTTTTTTAATTTACTGTTTGAGGATTTTTTCTTCACATAGCTTGTAAAAAGAGAACATTCTTTCCGCTTGGCATAACTTTCTGAGCAAAATTATATGGATTAAAAAGTAAAAATCAATCGCCCGCCATAGTTTTTCTCCAAAATCATTGGATTCCCCGCCAGCTGCCCCAGTGTGGGCAGCAGCAAAACTCCCCCCGCCATATTCTGTCTGACAGGAAAACGTGCTCAGACTGGCTCGCCCAGTAATACCAAACCCCTAGGAAAATAGTTCCTCCCAAGGATCTTGACATCCATCTTGATCAAACTCAAGTAGTGCCATGTTGCCCCCCGGTGCTCCCCCAGAGCAACATGAATTTTGGCCTTAGGGTCAAATATGGAAAACTTTTCCCCTACAACAACCAAGCCTTTATTGAAATGACTCAGGCAGTGATGCGTCCCACCTGTTTTATTGAATTCTGCCCCAATAAGGGGTAATTTTGATCTCAGCTTTACCTGTGAAGCTGATGCCACCACTGTGGCAACTGTGACCCTGGTAATCCAGTTTACCCCTCCCCCACAACTCAGAACTGGATCCCAGTGGATACCACTTTGGTGATTCATTTGCTGGTTTGCCCACCCACCTCCCCCTGCAGTGCTTCACCAGGAGCTGATGGCTTAGTTTGGCGTCCTATGGCTCCAACCCCATCTTACAACCTGTGGTCCCAAATGGGGCCACACGACTTGCTGGGCCTCAGGCATATGTCACAATCATCCCTAAAACAAACAAAACTGCTCCATCAATTCCCCCTGGTGCTGCTATCCACTTTGCCCCCAATCATCCATTATGGGCCTGCGTCAAGATGAATGAATGATCTATCCATCCTGTTTTGAGTTAACCACTTGAAACACAAGTACCCATTCCTAGCTGCTTCTGACAGCGCTGATTTTTCATCTGATGGCCACCAATCCACCACCCACCCCTCGCCAGTTCTGGCATGGAATACTATCCTACCTCCCCCAAAGCTTATTGTTGTGGCTGCACCTGAAGCCATCAATCATCCTCCTCCTTGCCCCAGTGCCACACATGATCCCCCAATCAAGCACAGTGTTGGACCCCATTTTGATCCCATGCATCCCTCAACGAATCAACCAATCCTCAACCATATATTAATTCCCTAATCTAATTCAACTTAACCCATGAGAGTTTTTTGATGAAATTGACAAATCAGGTAAAATCATTGAAGAACCATTGCTGCAAGTCGACCAGTTCTGTAATGCAAAATGGGACGCAGAATTCCCCCTCATTTATATGCCCCACAGCCAAATGCAAAATAATTCTACATTGACCACCAGCTTGCAGTAGAAGAATCTGATACACCAGATGTCGTCCCCTCTGATAAGCTGCTGTCAAAGAAATGTAATGCTCACAGGAGGAATTCCACCTCCTGATATCCCTGAAAACCTTACTCTAAAAAGTAAGATTATTATGAAAAACTACACAAAATTGTCAATAATGCTATCCAGATTGTAGTAACTGTAGCACAGAATCCAAAAGCTAAGATTACCCAAACTAATATTTCCATTTTGTTAAACTACCAGACGCCCGCATTAAAGCCTAAAAAGCTTTAGCCAAATATATCACTGCCATTTCTATGGTTGGCATTTTTTTGGAAGTACCAATCATTAAAGATATTAAACCACGTGCCGGCGATGCCCTGACGCCCTTGCTATCTGCCTTGACATGCACCCTACTCTGGGATGAGGAAGCTGCTGCCAAAGATGAGCCCCACAATCCCCCTCCCCTTCCGCCATAATGGGATAAGCGGTCTCCACTTCCCACCTGGTTGGTTGTTTTGTTAAGTGTGTTTCACTCAATCCATTCATTTTAAGCGTTTTGTTTGAATTGGTTAGTTACGTTAGTATTTAGTTTTAGTTTTTAGTTTGGTAATGTCGTCACCTGTTCAGCTTACCTCAGTTAAATAGATTATACTGTTAAGGATTTACTAGACTATTTACTGACCCTAAATTTACTTAGTCTAAATCTATAAAATAATGATACAATTAAGGATCAAGTGAAAAATCAACATTAATTAACCTTATACACTAACCTTTTCAATAAACCATATTATTAATTGATCTATGGTAAAGCTAAATAACTGGAGAATAATCCAACATGAGTTTCAAAATCAAGTAGAGAGATTGGAAAATTTTTGTGTTAGAATCATCTTATTTAAGAATAAAAGCAAAGACAATTACTTCAATTTTAAAAATAAAAATAATCATTACTTTACTAAATAGATTTTGGCTTTCTATTGATAGCTCACATATTGCTATCTAAGTTATATATATAATGTAATCTCTGATTTCATGATATATGATGAACTTTATCTCTAAATTCTCACTCTTTGATTTATAGGATGAGCATAAATTATCTAAATCTATTGTATATAGTGATATTACCCCATAATTTACTATAGTATTATATTTGAAATTTGTATATTAAGCTTGGTATGCTAGCTCAGAAGTTACTTTATTATAAGCTTCAAAAATTAACTAACTTAAAACTAAACATCTTTAAACTAAATGTTTGAGCTAAAGAATATAAAAATGAGAATATTTCTCACTAGAAGTTCAAGATACATAATTTTGTTACTTTATACAAAAAGTACTTCCTAATCAAAGTTCAAGTTATAACGTTTGTTATTTTATGCAAAAAGAATAAAACCGTCCTTGAAATCCCTAAAGCTCAAATAAAAAAAACTGACTGAAGATCTAGTATAGATTTAGCTAAAATAATATGGCAAAAGCAAGGGATGGTAGTGTACTCTAAATTTTTCACACACTGATTATTTTGATTCCTGGTCAATCTTGGCATTGGCCACTTTACACTGAAAAAACATTAAAGCAAGGGAATAAATCAACTTAATTCTGAAAATTAAATTTGTCAGATTCTAGTGGTTGACTTAAAAATAAACCTTTGACAACCAGCAGATCTGCCCAATTATCCTTTCAACGCTTGAGCCAATACCTTAACTCTCACCTTAAAGCCTATTGCAATTACACGATTTGGGATAAATATCTCAATTTAAATTCAATCAAGTACTTTATCAATAAGCTCAGGCTTAATATGCTTGTACAGTATGGCCAATTATCTATGCATCAGATATTGGCAATTATCCCAATTATTTGGAACACTATCAACTAATTAAAATACAAAATTTTTTGGGAATGACTGAAGTTAACATTTAAAAGTCCCATGGACCATCAGACAAATTGAAAAACGTAATCAATTTCCTGCCCTAGGTTGAAATTTGTATGTCAATCTGTGTAATTGGCACAATAGCATTTGCACATGGACCGCCAAAAAGGGAGACCTAGTGCTATCAGAGAGAGGCCTGCTGACATCCCAATTAAGGGTATGTTATCTGCTTTAATCAATGCAAGAATTTCACAGAGGTGTGTTTCATCAGCAGTATGACAAAACTAAAGCTAAGAAGATCCTAGGACAATTTTGCATGCTTTTCTTGCAATTTTTGTACCTGAAATCCTCCTAATTTTGAGAGTATTTTTCCACTAATAAACCTAAGGAAATGTCTCAGTCATATCAGTTCAAGGGCCAAACTGAGGTGGTGAATTATCTGTTAAAATTGCGTGCTTGAATGTGGCAAGAGATGCCCTAGAGGTATAAATACTAGCGCCTGGCCTAATGACTGATTATCTAATAAATATTCTGTTAAAAATATTTTTCTTTTATCTCTCTTTCCCAGTTTTTCTCACCTGAATCTTTTCTTTGGAGAAGTGTTGACAAGCTGGAAGTACCAAATCCCCAGCTTGTATCTATCCATGACTTGGAAGTTGTTCCTAATTACAAAGGAAATATTGAGCCCAAAATCGACCAGAAGAGGCAGGACTATTATAATAAGCCTAGTGAGTTTCTGAACGGTCAGAGTACTGAGAGCCACAGGAGAAATTGTAGATTAATCTATAGAACTTTGGCCCAATTAAGCATGCAGGATAATAAGAACATTTGAGTTATCCTCAAAATTTCATAGTATTATAAAACCCTAAAGCAAAAGTACAAAAAATATGTTTTAACATCTACTAAAATAGACTTTCTTTTACCGCTCAAAGTCACTTTTGAGTGATTTTAAATTTAAAGTTTTATTTATCCAAAGCCATCTGCCCAAACCTATTTTTTGATGTCCTTGGCTCCGCCGCCTGCCACCCCAGTGTGGGGCAGCAGTGCACCCCACCTAGAATTTTCTGCCCCGCGGGCAAGCGCGTTCAGATGGGCTCAAACAGCCCGCCCACTGCTTCCAACCGTTTTGTCCCCCCATGGGACTTAGCGCTCCACCTGGCGCGCGTCCACCCTTCTCGCCCCCATCCTCTCGCCCTCCCTCGCTCTGCCATTCGCTATTGCCTCAGAGAGTGGACTATGGGCGTTTGTTCCCATATGCTGATAAGGAAATTATTGATCTAGCCACTGTGGCCTTTGCGCCTGATTTTATAGACTTCCGCCCTTTTAAGGGCTACTTTGACGTTGGGTTTCAATCTGAGGAGGATGCTGAAGCGGCAGCACAAACTCCTCTAATTTATAGAAAAACCCCATTCCCACAAACCGGGGGGGGGGGGGGGGGGGGGGGGGGGGGGGGGGGGGGGGGGGGGGGGGGGGGGAGAGAGAGAGAGAGAGAGAGAGAGAGAGAGAGAGAGAGAGAGAGAGAGAGAGAGAGAGTAGGTCTCTCTCTCTCTCTCTCTCTCTCTCTCTCTCTCTCTCTCTCCCTTCAGACACCACGCTGGTGGTATCCTTTGCAAATCTCCCATCCCACCTTCCACCCAGACTTTGTATGACCAGTTGGTCGCGGGGCTCATGGCTTATGGCACTCAGCCCAACCTCATCTTTGCCATTCCATCTGGTGCAGAGCGCCTTGCTGCTCCTCGGGCAACAGCCACCATCATACCACACCACCCTACCATAGCCCAACAAATCCCACCCCGCGCTAGTGTGGCTGCAGCGCCTGATCATTTCTTTTGGGCTCGGGTCAATAATGGTAGGCAGATTTTTTCCCTCTGCTTTGGCCTCAACCATGCAAAAAAGAGCGTGCCCTCAGGCCAAGTCCACTGCTGTGGCTTCTGAGCCTCCTTCTGGAGGTTCAGTATGGGGCACTTTGCTGCCCCCTCCCACCCTCCAATCTCATTCAGTGGGCCCACATGGAAAATCAGCCCCACCCAAAACCTCCAGCCTCACTTTCCCACCTAAATCTACCCCATCCAATCAGAGCAATGCTTGGACCACCATTGGCACCCAAGCAGCTGCCTATTCGCCCAATCCCACCCACCCAAATTTGAACGCCACTACTCCAGTGAACCAAAATACATGGGATCTATTGTCTGAAACTGATGAATTAGGTAATGTCCTCATTAGTAAGCATACAGGTCAACCTCTCTGCTAAGGCGATTATGGTTGGGCAGAATTTTTCCTTCCTGACTTTGATGAAACCCCTACTCCTCGCCATTTCGCTCCTCTGCCCAATACAGCCCCCTTCCAAAGTGATCACCAACTCGCCTTAGCTGCGGTGGCCTCTCCTCATTGCCCAAAACTATGCACCGCGGTGGCCCAGTCAGTGGCTCAGCTGCAGAATAGCCTGCCCACCCTCTTCTTCCCCCTGACTTCCCTGAATCTCCCTGAAGTGTCTCGAGACTATTTGATGATGCTGAAGTTGCTGTTATGAATGTCACAATGATTGCTTCATTCAACCCCTCAGCCAAAATCACCCACCACAGTATCTCCCTTTTCACCCAACTTCCTGAAGCCCGCAAAGAAGCTGAAGTTCTCCTCGCAGCTTTTGTTGAAACACTTTCCTGTCATTATCTTGATGCGGAAGAGGAAAACTCCTACTATGCTGACCTCAACCCCACTATGCGGATGCCCCAACGCCCTGGCTCTCTGCTCTAATCTGGTACTGTAACCAACATCCCTTGATCGAGGTGGGTCTTTCTGAAAACCAACCCCCGACCCCTCCTCACCCTCTGCCATGGTGGGTTAGCAGTTTCTGCTTCCCACCTGGTTAGTAGTTTTGTTTTGTCGTTTTGAGTGTTGTGTTTGGTACTGTCCATCCCCTGGTTGGCGTACCTCAAATAAATTAAATAAATCAAACTTTTACTAAAATAGTCCGCTCAGCATACTTACTGAGCAAAATCCAACAGAAAAAGTAAATTTCAATCACCCACTGTAGTTTTGCTCTGATGTCCTCAGATTCTCCGCTGGCTTCTCCAGTGGGGGCAGTGGCAAAACTCCCCCTGCCTTTTCTATCTGGCAGGAGAATGCGCTTGGACTGGTTCACCCAGTCATACCAAACCCCTGGGACAATTCGTTCCTCCCAAGGATATTTATGCTCACCTCGCTCATACCTAAGAGGTACCTCATTGCCCCCTGGTGCTCCCCAGAGCAAAATGCATTTTGGCTTTAGGGTCAACTATAGGATTTTTACTTTATATGACCAATCCAATATCAAAAAGGCTCAGGTGGTGATGACTCCAGCTTGTTTTATAGATTTCCATCCCTATAAGGGTATTTAAATCTCAGATTCACCTGTGAAGCTGACGCCGCCACTGCAGCAACTTGCCCTTATTTTCCAGGGTACCTCTCTTCCCACAATTTGGACCTGGATCCCAGCAGATACCACTACTGATGGTCCAGATTGCTGGTTTTCCCACCCATATCCCTTCTGCGGTACTCCACCAGGAGCTGATAGACAGTTTGAAAGTCTATGGCTCCAACCTCATCTTATAATTTGTGGTCTCAAATGGGGCCACACGCCTTGCTGGGCCTCAGGCATATGCCACAATCAGTCCTGAATTTAATAAAATCGCCTTAGTGATTCCCCCTCGCGCCATCATTCCTTCTGCCCCTGACCATCCGTTCTGTGCCCACATTGAGGGTGGGTGAACAATCTGTACATCCTGTTTCAAGTTGGACCACTTGAAATGCAAGTGCCCCTCCTTAGCTGCTTCCAGCAGCTCAGACTTTTCATCTTCCAGCTTCCAAGCTGCCACCCACCCTGCACCAGCTCAGGTGTAGGTTACAATTTTACCTTCCCCTCCCCCAAAGCCTGTTTCTGCAGCTGCAACTGAAGCCACCAATCAGCCTCCTCCTCGCCCCAGTACCACACATGATCCCTCCAATCAAGCACTGGATTGGACCCCAGTTCTTTCCCATGCTTCCTCCAATGAATCAACCAAACCTCAACCATAAGCCAATTCCCCAATTCAATTCAACCAGAATCATGGGAGTTATTGGCTTAAATTGACAAATCAGATGATCTCATTGAAGAACCATCTCTGCAAATCAAGTGGTTCATTAATGAAGAATGAAACGCCAAATACCCCCCAATTATATGCCCAATGGCCAAAAGCTGAATTATTTTGCAATGATCACCAGCTTGCAGTAAAAGCAGCTGCCATGCCAGATTTTCCTACTTTCCAAAAAGCTGCCACCAAATCAGTGGTGATGCTCACAGGAGATATTCCCCCTCCTGTTAACCTTTCAACCCTCACCCCACAAAGTAAGATTACAGTGAAGCAATTTCACAAAAATGTCAATGACGCTATCCAGAACATGGTAACTGTACCATGGAATCCAAAAGCTAAGATTACCAGAACCAATATTGCCACATTCATTAAACTCCCAGAAGCCTGCATTAAATCCAAAAAGGCTTTATCCAAATATATCAGCGCCATTTTCTTAGCTGCAATTTCTATGAGATACCAATCATTAGTGATATTGAAATGCATTCTGCTGGTGCCATGACGCCCTTGCTCACCGCCTTGACATGTGCCCTAATCTGGGATGAGGAAGCTTCTGCTAAAGATGAGCCCCCAATCCTTCCCCTTTTTGCCATGGTTATATAAGCAGTTTTCCGCTGCCCTACCTGGTTGGTTGTTTTTGTTTGGTGTGTATCATTCAATCCGCTCATTGTGGGTGTATTGTTTAATTTACTTAGTTATGTTAGTTAGTAGTTTTTTCAGTTTCAGTAATGTCCGTCCCCTGGTTGGCTTAACTAAAATAAATAGAATATTTACTAAAATAGGAACATCATAAAAGAAACATGAAAAAAGGTATATTGTAACAAATAAAACAGAGAAGCTTTAATCATTAGAACATTAAAGTGATCATTAATGAACTAACTCTCAAAACTAAATTGAAAACTTAACTAAACCTAAAATTGAATTAACTCTAATTACTAATTAACAAAAGCATTAATTTATACAGATTTCTGAATATCTTATTTTAAAACTTATTGTTTATAAGCTTAAAAAAGATCATAATGTTATAAGAATATACTTAAATCCATTTCTATTTTTTTCACTTCATACCTCAAATAAAGTGTGGTATATTTGTCCCAAGGTGACCTACCTCATATAAATAATAAATCATTATAATGGGAGGGGGTGCTAGCAAGTAGGAATGGTGACCTACTATTGACTCTTGTGATGTACTTTCATATACATCTGTGGCAGATTTTAAATTTCTGTGCCGATGGGATAGTGATAGTTGCGGTATCACAAACCATGCTTCAGTTCAGCCAAGAAAATAAGTGACAGGATCATGTAATCCTGCCCTACAAGATCACATGCAGGAAGCTTTTACCCCAGTACTTGGGCTTTGTCCTCTGTTCCTATATTATCACTTCATATCCCAAATTTGGTGTGGTATATTTGTCATATGGGTAACCTACCTTAGATAAAAGATACTAATGAAACATGTTTAGCTCTTTACACTTGTGTTAAATTTTATCAAGATATCAGTATTGCATCTGCTTTTCTATATTACTATAATTTTATGCTTTTTTCTTACCAGAAGATTTAATAATTAACTTGGTTTTATATTATTAGATGGCCATTAGTAAGCTTAAGAAAAAATGCACCCATTAACTAACCAAAATTTCTACCAGTCACTCAGCCAAACAGATTGAAAATATCATATTAATAAATCACTGATTGCTTAGTAAAACCATTGAACTTATCTAATCAACTAAAAAACACCAACCACTATGCCAAAACCATTTTACATAGAAAATTGCACAATCACTACCTATTAGTAAATACATTGGACTTAATATAAACAAAAATCACTAACCACTCAGCCAAAACCAATTATCTATTGATTCAAACATTCATTAACTACACAGAAAACCAACTGAACTATATAATCAACCATTACAAATAGCAAAAAAATACAAATTACTCAACTAAAACCAATTAAATCTATCAAATTAACTGAAGGTTGTAAATTTTATACATAATACTAAAACTTTGGTTGTTTAAGGAAAGCCAACCAGGGGACAGACACACAAAATTCTCAAAGAGAAAATAAATAAAATAAAAAATAAAAAAGCCTGAAAAAAATGAAGCAACATAAAAAAATGAAATGAAATACCAATCAGGCAGGGAGCTGTGAAAGCCAACCTACATGGCGGAAGGGAGGGTGATTAATAGCTCTTTTGGTACCTAAAAGTTTGATTCATCTTGCTTTTACAAAAATGGAAAACATAAGTATGAGGCATTTGTAGAGTGAGGCGTGAGGTGTGATAAAGGAGGGTTAAATGATTCATTTTGGACCATTATGAGGGAACTAAAAAAACAACAAGTGATGTTCAGCTTCAATTTGGGCATCAAATAAATGAATAAAGCTAATGATATTTTCAAGGGTAATTCCTATCTATGTATTGAATTATGGAATATTGATGAGTCGCCTGTGATCATTGGATGCAGTATTGTACTTGTGTAGCTACTATTAAAACTATAAAACCACTGAGCCTATTACTATTATAATATTATTAATCTCACATATGACCACCAACTACTTTCAAAAAACAAATGAACAATCAATCAAAGCCAGTCAAAATTAAATTCAAATTAATGACCAAACCACCATTCACCACCATCCACTTACTTACTTAAAACCAAACCTTTAAGCCTATTGATTCAACCAATCACCATTAACTTGGCCAATCAACAAACAAACAGCCAAAAATTGAGCTTATCAGACTGTGTTAATTAATTCACACAGACAGACACTTCTTAAAGACAATGTATCATTTATCCAGAGAACACACACGTAATTTTTTGCCAAAGATATTGTATTATTGATCCAGTGAACATCACTTCTGTCACATTAAACCAACAACAAATGTTTCTCCTTTCCACCAAAATTATCGTTTGGAGTCCACATGCCACCAAAGTGTTCACCAGTTCTCACTTCTGTTCCAGCCTTCAGACGCGCCAATGAATCCATAACTTCTTTGCCCCTTCAGTGCTCTGCCACACTCATGGCTTTTGTTTCTCCACTTGTATGCTATGACTATGACCATCATGCCTGCCATGACACCTTTTGCTGGTTACCTCCTTTCCTGAAACTTGTTAAGCGTGCTGCACCTTAGTTGTTAGCACATTTCACCATTTATAATAGGACAAAGTGCCAATGCCAAATTTACATAAATGTCAAGCTTTTCCCACAGTGATTATTGCTCCCTCTTTCAAGCTTCCTCTGTTGCCTGATGATGCCTATATCTTATGATGGGGTTATGAGACAATTGGACCAGCGTCAATTTTTATATTTGAATTTTTAACATTCCTTGAAAGAGCACTTACGTCTAGAGCTTGACTTAGTTACATCCAATGTGCATAGTTGGAACTTTTGGTCATGAAGGATATTAGTTAATCAGATTTAAAGCTTTTTGACCTAATGACGCAGCCAAATTTTACTAGCCTTATGTATGATCTCCTCGTTGTTCATTGTACTTACCCAACGTACAATCCTTAAGCTTCCTCTTGAAACCAAAAGAATTCAAACGGTTTTATATAATAATTTCTTGCGCATTTTGCGGCCATTTTTCCTGAAAAAATTATGACTTTAGCTTAAAACACTGTTTTTGTATAGCTTTTGGAAACGCCCTGCCCTCCAAGTTCTCATCCATTGTGGCGGACATCATGTCAGTCACAATTAATAAATTATGCTACCATATTAAAGCACTTAAATAAGTTTAAGGGTCATTATATTTTTATATACTGAATCTCATCCTTATATTAAACTTTGTTAATAAGAGTAGTTATAAATAATATTAAGATGTTATATGAAAAATTCTAAATATAGACATTTTTCTAACTTCTGTTAAGGTAGCTGTAAATTATATGGGTATGTAGATCTTATCTATGAAAACAGTGCACCACTCAAACATTACATCAAATATAGTTAAAACTGCTATTTATAAATACTAAAAGAAATAAAAAGTTATTATAGTTTATTTTTATAATCAATTAAATGTCTCTATACCATTAAATTGTTAAGTTTACTTCCATAAGAACAATCAGATAAGTCGTGTATTTAGCTATAAAGACTCTCTTCTATTGAAGCCAATCTTAAAGTTTACAACTAACCCATATATAATAAGAAGCCTAGATATTTGATATAAATGGAGAGTACCTAACAATTAATTAGATTTTTTATTGATCTGTCTGCTAAATCTATTATACTTTGAGCATCCTTATAAAGAAAATTAAATAAATTGAAGAATTACCTTAGTTACATATAAAAGCTACAAATTCTGTGTTGTGTATTATAAATAATTTTTTTATATTTTCAATTTAGTAGGCTGATCTACATATGGACACTAAGGTACCAAATTTTTATTTAACAATAGACTTAAACCCATTTTGAGGACCTTTATCATTATAGTTTTTCATTTTCTTTAATACTACTATTTGCAAATACTAACAAGGTAAAATTATAGATAGATAGTATAACTTACTGCCAATAAGAGTCCTTGCTGGCACCCAATGTAAGTTTTGGAGACCAACCCTAATACTAGATAGGGAGCATTACCCCACAGGACAAAAAGGGGCCCTAAGGCCCAAGTGGACCCCCCTTTTGCAGTTGAGCGACTTGTTGCACATTGTAGATAAGTGCTGGGTGACCGCTCTTCCCCCAAAAGATAAGCCTTTTCCACCACTTCCCCCTCCTCACCCTTGTTGAGTTTGATAGAGGGTGTCTGCAGAGAGTTCAAGCAAGCCAGGGGCCATTAGCAGGCCGCTGGGACCCCCTGTGGGATCCACCATTGGATGCCACTAATTTGTTTAAAGTGAAAACCTTATTTTATAATAAAAGTAATAAATAACGCTTGTTAAAGTTTTTATGTTTTTTATTGTTTAGGCAGGGCAAAACCAAGAAAGGTCCTTTTTCTTGATACTAGTTTTTCCTATTTAAACTAGTTGGAATTTTGAGACTATGGGTTTTAGGCAAAAGAATATAAAGTTGAGTCATCTAAATTAGGAAATATAGGCTTTTGGCCTATCAGATTAAAGATAAAATTTTTGAGGCAAAACTGACCCATGTGGTAACAATTTAATGAATTGTATCCAATCGCCAATGAGTAAAATCTTCTCATCTTGGTGGTGGTCAGACTCATGTGGTAATGATTGGTTAATTTGCATCCTATCATCATTGAGTAAAGTCTTTGCACCTCAGAGGTGGTCAAATTTGTGTGGTAATGATTTGTTAATTTTTACCCTATCAGCATTGAGTAAAATCTTTGCACCTCAGTAGTGGCCAGACTTGGGTGGTAATGATTGGTTAATTTGCACCCAATCATCGATGTATAAAATCTTCTCACCTCGCAGAGGTTCATATCCGTGCAATATTGAACACCTCAAATTTGGCTGAGAAGTCAGAGTAATCCTATTATTAATATTTACCTTTTTAAGCCATTTTTTGTTATATGCCATATTTTTCTGATAGCTAGGATTCCACCGAGAATCCACCAAGGTCTTTTCGCTGTGGGTACTCATATCATTGATATCCACTATATTATTTGATGATTGGACAGGAAATGGGCCAATCATGGTAGCAGATTGGGGAGCACTAATTCCTTCAACATCCTTTTTCTTAAGCTGAGAAGGAGAATGTCTGATATTGCCCCCCTCAAGAATGTTGGAAGGGGTGTAGGATTGTAGGAATTGGCTATGTACCCAATTTATAGTAACTCCTGTGGTTAATGAGTTGATGGAGTATTCATTGCCTCTCTTGTAGCTAATGGAGAAAGGTCCCTCCCAAATCGAACCAAGCTTACCGCTTCTTGGGGTGATGCGGTTATGGTAGTATAACACCTTATCAGCCACTTGAAATGTAGGAAGGGGGTGCGGAGCTCATTGGTAGCCTGCCCTTCTTTAGTCGCTGTTTTTGTGAGGTTGGTGTACATGCAAGAGTATTCTTTCTTGCTGGGTTCTGTATTGGCTAGAAGTAAGGGAGCTTCATAATTGAGAAACAACAATAACCCTTGCTTCATATTGATAATGCCGTCATACTCAATCATAAACTGAGTACCTATAAGCATATAATAAGCGTTGTTATCCAAAGCCACTGCGGGGGCTGATAGAATAAGCTTCCCAATATGAATGGGAAGTGACGAGTAAGCACCAAGTGTGCGGGTGTTGTTGGGTTCAGCGGTTCCAAAGTCTTGGTTGTACTCCAAGTCAGGTGCAAGTTTGATCTTTTTCATCAACTTGGAGGAGATTAAGTTCACTGGGGAGCCTGTATCTAAAATAGCCATCACCTGAACTTTTTGGATAACTACTTCAACCTTCGTAAGTATCCCCCCAAAAGTGGGCAATAGTGCTAAGACCTCCTTAAGATGGAAATTGGAGGTTAGTTTGCACGCGGTCTCAGGGTAATTTTCCTGGATGGACTGCATGATAAGGCCATTCTGGATAGGGCGAATAAGGTGAGATAATACCTCATCTGCGTCGCTGGCAGTATTGATAATGATTGGCTCCCCTAGATCTTGGCTGAGATATGTCTCTTCATTTATGGTGGCTTCATCCACTCCTCCAGCATTCAAGCGATCAGGGACTTCCACTTCAGCAGGTACTCCTACAACATAATAGCTGACCTCATCCGTACCCCCCTCAGAATCATTCCCAGGGATATTGGTAACGCGAGGTAATGGCAAAAATTGGTTAAATGAGTCAGGCACATGAGATTGTCAGCAATAGGTGTGCATTTCCATATGCTGACATTTCTTTCCCTGCTCCTGTTCCTCAGCGTCAGCTTTCTTTTCCCAGCACACAGCCTCCTTGTGTCCAAACTTGTTGCAGTATTCACACCAAGGGCGTTCAGGACATTTTGCTTTGGGGTTTTGCTTTTCAGGGCCCATTATCTGAAGGGGCTCCTTCTTGTCTTCAATAGCTAGGGCTCGAGGCTTAGGCTTTGAATCCTCAATGGTTAAAACGCGAGGATGAGATACTGCTCCACGTGGAACTTTGGGCTTATGGAAATCAGCGACATCTATTAACGCTTCCTTGATGTCTTAAACGGTATGGAAATAGCGTTTAACTGAGGTGATGTGCATCGCCAAAGGAGGGTGAGATGCCACTCCAGTCAAAACAGCAGCTACAGCGTCATCCAAGGTCAACATCTTTGAAGTTAACAACGTCTGTGCTTCCAGATAGAATCGTTCCACAAAGGCGACCACTGACTCTCCTTTTTGGATACTCATATGCATAAAAGCTTGCTTTTTCATACTTAAAGCCTGTTTTGAACCAAACGTGTTTATGAGAGCCTCTTTAACTTCGGACCAGGTGCTAAGAGCATCCATATGTGGGACCATCACCTCCTGTGCCATGCAGCCCAAACAGGAAAGGATATGTTTGGCCTTCTGATGATCAGTTGCCCCTTCCATAGCTGCTTCATAAATGTATAAAAACGAAGCAATGCTACCCTCACCGGGGATAAACTTGTCTTTAAACGTTGGTTTGAATGAATTATGGTCATTCCCGGTAAGGGTATGAATAGCTGGAGCTTCTGCTTCTGATGTTTCAGAGTGGTAGCTTAACTGATCAAAGGTCCGCAAAAGGCGATCAAACTGATCATGCATGGCTTCAAGCCGGGTTTCCATTTTAGAGAGGGCTTCTAGGGGCCCAGATTCACATAGTCTCAGTTGAGCTTCAATCCCTGATTTATGAGTTTCAAGATCTTCCACTCTGCTCTCCATTGCATTGACTTGAAAATGAAGTTGATAAACCATTGAGCTTAGGTTTGATTGAGCAGTTTCCACGGCTTTCACGCGGTTCTTCAGCTCTTCTTTCATTTGTTTACACCCTTCATTGTCACGAGAGTGGGAGCTGGGGCCTTGTACCCCCTCCTTAATCTGTTCATACTTCCGCTTGACCTGCGTTAGTCAACTATATACTTCCTTCAACAGCACAGGGCTTTCCAGCGAAGCTTTTATCCCTTTTGCTTCGATTTCACATTCAGTCAGGCTACATGCCAAATATTTGGTATTTATAAACGAAGCTTTAAGAGCTAGCTTCTTTTCTAGCTGAACAATCTTAGCCACGAGGGTGGTGGTGGCGCTAGATTGTTCAAGCAACAGATGACGTTCAAGCTCATCAACACACAAAAGGCCTAATTAACTGCCGCTCCACCACAGCCACACGCTGTTCATATTTCTCTTGAAGGACGGAGTCAGGGATTGAAAGGTCACGATGCATTTGCACATTTTGCTTTTCAAGTTCTTTGCAAACTCCTCCAACAATGAGCGGGTGCTAGCGGAGGATGCGTTCAATTCATCCCAGAATATCTTCATGGCCTCCTTGACATACTTTACATTCCCAGTGTCCATAGTAGTAAGTCGGTCATGCAGCTGTATGATGAAATTGAAATTAGCTTCCACACCAGATCTAACTGCTCCAAGATGTTCGGAGGTCAGTTGATACAACTTATCATAGGCTAAAGTCAGAGCTGCATTGTTATCTAGGTGTCGATGAAGCTCTTCATGATGGCTGGCTAAGAGATGCATCATATGGACTAAGGTAGGGTGAGCAAACTTTCATACGTAGGTGTTCAAATTTGTAAGCTGACCATAGGTCTCTGGGAGGACACTAGTCTCGTAGAGAAACAGGTGGCGTTCCTCTACCAACAACGCTCATTCATGAGATGCAATGTTGCCAGGGTTAAGGATGCCATGAGTAAGGTCTCTCACAGCTTCAGTGGCTGGCCAAGTGATGCGATGAGACTCAGGTATTAATATGTGCTCAAATTGTTCCTCTTCAAGATCTCAGAGCAGTAGGGCTGTTCATTCAATCATTGTCTTCAGTCCCTTCCCCATTTCGCACCCAATGGGTGACACTCTTCATTTCTTTGATACTTATCAAAGTATTCAGGGGTTTGACCCCTGTAGTGAGCACCAGTTTGTGGTATCTGCCAATGGATGCCACAAATAATTTGTTTACAGTGAGAATTTTACTTTATAATAAAAGTAATAAATAACGCTTGTTAAAGTTTTTTAAGATTTTTATTGTTTAGGCAGGGCAAAACCAAGAAAGGTCCTTTTTCTTGATACTAGTTTTTCCTATTTAAACTAGTTAGGATTTTGAGACTATGGGTATTTGAGGCAAAAGAATATAAAGCTGAGTCATCCAAATTAGGAAATATAGGCTTTTGGCCTATTAGATTAAAGATAAAATTTTTGAGGCAAAACTGACCCATGTGGTAACAATTTGATGAATTGTATCCAATTTCTAATGAGTAAAATCTTCTCACCTTGGTGGTGGTCAAACTCATGTGGTAATGATTGGTTAATTTGCATTCTATCATCATTGAGTAAAATCTTCACACCTTGGAGGTGGTCAGATTCGTGTGGTAATGCTTTGTTAATTTTTACCCTATCAGAATTGAGTAAAATCTTCGCACCTCAGTAGTGGCCAGACTTGGGTGGTAATGATTGGTTAATTTGCACCCAATCATCGATGGGTAAAATCCTCTCACCTCGCAGAGGTTCAGATCCATGCGATATTGAACACCTCAAATTTGGCTGAGAAGTCAGAGTAATCCTATTATTAATATTTACCTTTTTAAGCCATTTTTTGTTATATGCCATATTTTTCAATAGCTAGGATTCCACCGAGAATCCGCCAAGGTCTTTTCGCCATGGGTAGAGTATCATTGATATCCACTATATTATTTGATGTTTGGACAGGAGATGGGCCAATCATGGTAGCAGATTTGGGAGCACTAATACCTTCAACATTCTTTTTCTTAAGCTGAGAAGGAGAATGTCTGACAGCCCCCATTCCTCAGGAAAATTATGCCAAATTTTGAGTAAATTTGCCTGTGCCAACCTTAGTGACCAGTCTGCATATTCTGGCCTGGGGGGAGCCAGTCTGGATTGGCTGGCACCAAAAGTCAAATTAGGGCACAATTCAGAGCTTGGACCAGGCATCAAAATCTTGCACCAGTTGCCTCAACTCTCCATAATAGATCTGGGAAGTTCAGATTATGCAAATAGCAAACTGAGAGTTTAGATCAGGTCTTAGATAACTCAGGCCAGCTGCCACAGCCCCCTGGGATGGATCTGGGAAATCTGAATTATTTGAGCAGGCTGACTTGGATGGCCAGGGTCCAGATTGGCACTGTCAACCTAGCTTGGGCCCGAAAATCTAGGAAAATTTATTTAAAGTTTTTTCAATTTTTGCCAGGACTTTGAGCATTTTTCTACCCCCTTCCCACCAGACAACTAGATCCCATTGCCAACCCCCATTTGATTAATCCTAAAAAACTTCCCCGAGCAATTTTCCCAATTTTAAGGCAACCGCCCTTCCCAGGGGCCATTGTTGGTTCATTCTCTTACTTTTTTATGCTTTGCACCTAATAAGCTTTGTATACCCACTCAGCTTGTCATGGCCTCCATCCGCCTCACTTTATTAATTAAAATTTCCAATGATCAATCTGAAAAATTCGCTGCTGTCAAGATCCTTATTCCAATGTTTGCCAACTGCACTATCCAGTCAATTGACCCCACCACACGGTGGAAGATCACAAATATTATAAATTAGCTCGTTCATGATGATAAACCCACTTCTTTGTCCAGTATTGTATGACCATTTAATTTGGACTCTCCAATCTGTTCCATAGTTGGTTTCCCTAAAGCCAATCCTCTGTTGGAACATCACCAGGGCACCTTTACTCCTCTGCCCATGGAGGTGGAACCCCTACCTAGTCCATCTGCTGATGGTCCAGCCTGACCATGGGGCCTGGAGCACCCCATTCAGGGAGAGCTCAGCACCAACGCTCTTTATGGGTTACATTCCCCTCTGCTCTCACCCCTGATCACAGGGCGACTCTTGTGCCACCCCTTGTTGGCACTCAAGCTCAATAGTTTGAATCTAAAGGCCAGCAACCATCAACCCTGGAGGAATTGTCATCATCCTTGCCTCCCCTCACCCTTGGAGTTGCCCCTAAAAGATTTGCGGTTGCCACATTGTAACCATATGGTTGCCTTGAGGCCTTTGGTAAAGTATTAAACTTTTGCTTCCCTCACATTCACAATAGAGCCCCGCTTATTCAAGTCATTTGGATTACTGTGCACATGACATTTTAGGCTCTCCACTGGGTGCACTCACCTTGATTTGGAGCCCATTATTATTGTTTTAAGCTAAATCCATTACTTCCTGGTATGTTTGAAGAGGATAGTATTCAAAACTGAGACTTTAAATCTGGTATCAGACGTGATACTAACTTTTTAACTACCTCTATATATTGTATAGAAAGTAACCCTCTAATATGGATATAAAATATACCTATCATTGATATTAGTTTATATCACCCTTTATTGTAAAAAGAATCTTAGTAATTGGTCTACAGAAGGAAATTAAAGTTAGATCAGTGTGCTCCCATTAGGTTGGGACCACCCAATTCTAAAAAAAGAAAGAAATCAAAGTTCATATATGATAAATCTATATACTTCATTTCTATTTAAATATAGCTATTTATAAAAGAAGATATGGATTTACAGGATGTTTTGAGTATGCTTGAAACCACTTACACCTTCTTGATTAAAGAAGAAGGTATATATAAATCTATAAATAATTAACATTCTAAAAATAAAACATTATTATTTATGGACAACATTTTAAAATTCTTTATAAATTGGTGACAGCATAAACTAAATGTTAGGTAGACTTAAAATATTTTGTACTAGACAGAGAGTAAATTATTCTGGGTTTTACAATATTGCTTCTGGCCTTTTGTGTCTTATATATTGTATATAATAGTTTTTTAACTGCATATCTTTTAAGTTACAAAGCATATGTTGATAAATAATTTTCATACTAAATCTGGATATAGCAGACCTTATAGTTTAAACAATTTTAAAGTATTTGAGGTGGGTCAACCTTGAGACAGATATACCACACCAAGAATTTTTTCTAGTCAATACAGGTTTCAAACTTGAATTGAACAAAACTGCAAAAGAGTGGAAGCAGGTATTACCCTGCCAGGCTAACCACCTTAGTTTAAAACAATTTTAACTTATTGTATTAAACAAGCCAAAAATAGAAGCAATAAAGACTTCTACTATCAACAAAATTGTAGTTATTCTTTATTTTAATTACTATCGCTATATAGATAAAAATCATTCTATGCATGTATGTATTTATTTATGAAACAGATTATCTCATGAACAATTAAAAAAATTTAAACATGACACAAATACTTTTCTTATTTTGGAATGGCAATAGTTTTTTGTTTAAAAAAAAGTTTTTAATAAAAGTATATATTTTATTCAAGGTGGGCATATCTGTGGGACAATACCACACCAATTAATGGTTAAATGGGAAAAACATGTTTAATGCAAAAGGAGATTAAATCCAAGTAAGCCTCAAGTTCAGCGTTCTGATAGTATAGGAACTCCAAATATCGCCTTGCTATTCACTATCATTGTTTGGGCCATTGATGCACAATGCCAACACATCCATAACTTGTACCATTACCCAAAGTTCATCTAATGGGGTCAACCTCAGAAGGCAGTGGTCATTAAGTCCATATTTCAGCACTTTTTAATTATTATTTTTAAAAACTTTATACCTTATTTAAGATAATATATAAAGTCAAAATGAGAGAGTAAATGGAATAAATGGATGTTTTAGTTAAAATAAAAGGCTGGTTCAGATGCCACTAAATGGGTAGCATTGCCAACTATTCCTGATCAGCAATTGCTATTGCTATCCATGGTTCTATTGTTGGTCTTGCACGACATATGAGCTTCATTCTAAGGGTTGCTTCATTGCATTTGTCAATCAATCTATTTAGAAATCCAGGCAATAGTCTTTATAGCACCCCAAGATTAAGCTCAAATAGCTTGGGATTCGCTTATTCTATTGGAAAGGAGCCAGATCATTTTAAAGATCAGAATCTTATAAAGGGACATTTGTGGCTCAACTTCTTGGCCACAATTTCCAAGTTAACTACCCATATGCAATTTCTTTTATTTAACCGAGGTAAGCTGACCAGGGGACAGACATTACCGAATATATGTGAAACTAAGAGAATAACTAAGAAATATAAAAATTGGGCACCCTAGGGTACTCAAGTTACCCCTGTTGCCAGCGGGACTGCCAGGTATGGGGGGTTGGTGCACTACTCCGAGGGGGTTTCCCCTGCTATGGAGCAGGTGTGAAGTAAAGGGTCTGTGTGGAGGAACCAGAGTGGGAACCATGATTCTATGAGCGCTTTTTGTCTTGGTCTCATATATCCATAGAGCCAGGCTTGGAAGTGCTCTAGTAAGTGGACATGGAATCTGTTAATAATCCCATGAATGGTTGGGACCGTGCCCTTGAACGCATCTAATGCAATTGTGTGTATTGTCCACATTGCAATGGGTATTATTAGGGAGCGGAGTGTAGATGGAATTGGTGACTTGATCTGGAGCGCGAAGATACTCTTTGATATCAAGAATTCCTGTTCGTTTTGAATCTTGAGCAGGCGTGCGACTTCCTGCCATATACTTTGGTTGGGGGGCATGTTTCTAGGCGGTCATGTAGGGATCCCTCCCCTCCACATACTGCACATGTTTTATGGAGGGAGTTGGAGCGGTCTGCCATCCTATAGGTCCTTCTCAAACAGCGCCAGGCGTTTGCTCTTATCCTTGGATGTAGGAGTGGGTGGTGTGTCATTTTCCACATTGCTTTCTGTGTGGTTAATTCATAGGGAATGTCCAGCATATCTAGGTATTCTATCCTAGCTATTCTTGGGGCTGTTGCGAGCATATCCCTCTGGGGGTGGTTTTCTGGGCTTCTTAATTTGAATTGGGGGCTGGGTCGTCCCCTTCCCTGTATAGTACCCATGTTCTCTATGGTCCATCCCATATGGCGGATAGTCGGAGGATATATTGAAATGAGGGGAGGTTCCATGTGGACCCGTTGCAGTAGGGTGCTTGGCAAGGTATGAAAGTAGTCTGGGTAGACTATGTGGGTTGGTTAATTTGAGCGCCTGTGCAAAGTTAGTCCTTGCTGCTCTGGACCAATGTTGTTGCAGGAGGTCTGGAGCAAGGATTTCCTTTATCCAGGTATCTAGGATGTGATTGGCATGGCTCTCAAAATCTATTAGTCCCATGCCTCCGCTTGAGCGTGGGCCAAATAGTGTTTCCATCCGTATAGGAGGGTGAGAGCCAGGCCACAGTTAGCATGGATAAGCGCGCGAATTGAGGCTATAAAGGTAGGTGAGAAGGCTATTGCATGGGCCTGGTACCACAGTAATGGGAGGATGAGCGAGTTAGCAACTGTAACTCGTCCTGTTAATCCTGGGGTTCTTCCCTTGAGGGAGGCGACGCGTTTGGATACCCGTTGTAACAGGTTACTTTCCATTGTCTCATTAGCATATCCCCCTGATTCTAGCCAGATTCTAAGGTGTCGGACAGGAGTGGTGGTGGGAGGTGTTGCAAAGGGTAATATAATTCTGTTTTTTCTTTGAGTGTTGGTGGAGGTTCTGATGTTGTGGCCCAATTGTTTGTGTATTTTCCTAAGAGGATGATTTCTGTCTTCCTTTTGTTGAGCGATGCATTGCTCACCTTGGAGTATCCCTCTAGAGTGTGTTCCAGCTGTTGGGAATCTTCATTGTTTGCTATAACTGCTACGCAGTCATCTGCAAAGGCCAGTATCTTGACTGTTGGTTGTCCTTGTGCGGTTATCCCCATGAGACGTGAGTCAGTTAACAGAGGAGCGGGTCAAAGCTGAAATTTTGTAGCAGTGGGCTGAGGGGATCCCCTTGTTTGAGCCCTCTGTGTGGTTTAATCTTGTTTGTTAGGAATCCAGGGCCGCGTACAGACATGGTTGCAGATTCTGGTAAGAGCATCGCCCATTTTATGAATCTTGGTGGGAGTATGAAGGCATTCAGACATTCTTTTAGGTATGGCCAGCTAACACGGTCATACGCCTTTTCCTGATCCAAGAAGACCAGGGCACCAGTTGCTTTGGATTGGCAAATATTTGCAACAGGGTGAATGTTGTTCCATATTGAACGCCCTGGTATAAACCCAAACTGGTTGGGTGATAGGACGTCAGATGCAATTGCGCCTAATCTAGCTGCTAGAATTTTTGTTAGAATTTTTGTGTCAGTGTTGGAAAGTGCAATTGGGCGCCAGTTGGCCAGGTCCAACCTGTCACCCTTTTTATACAAGGTTATAACATAGGATTCATGGCCTCCTAATAATAGGCGTGTTTCCAACAAACTCTGGTTCATTGACGCAATAGGAGGGGGGCGATTTGTTGAGAATATTTTTTGTAAAATTCGTAGGGTATCCCATCAGGCCCTGGGCATTTCCTACGTGGTGCACCGCGAATTGTTTCCCAAAGCTCCTCCCATGTGATAAGGGATAGTATATTGTAATTTGGTGGTGTACTTTGTATCTTGGCAGTTTGAATAAATTCTATAATTTTTTGTGGATCTGTTGGCATATCGCGATATAATTTGGTGTACTAGCAGTGTACTTCCGCCTTGACCTCCTCAGGGTCAGTTGCCACAGTGCCGTTGGTCTTGCGGACCTGTGTGCATGTGGGATGGTTTCCGTGGGAGTGGAATTGGCATAAAAAGTATGTCAAACAGGTTTCGCCTTCCTTTATGAACATACCTTTGTTCAATACTTTGATTTTTTGTTGGTGTTCAAAGATGAGATTGTTAAGTCAGGCTAAAAATTCTGTCCATTTGCGTCCCCAATTAGGGCTATAGCCAGATCTCAGAGTGTTTATTTCCAGGTGGTCTAGTTCTGCTAAGGTACGCTTGATTGTGGCTGTGTCCACGGTGTACTTGCGTGATGCAATATGTCAGGTTTTGTTGATTAAATCTTTTTTGAAATTTTCCCATGTTCCGATGGGATCCAAAGTGAATGGGGCTGTGAATTCTGGGTTTGTAGCCTTGTTTTCAACCCAGTCAGATATCTCAGGCAATCTTATATTTTCTGGGTGAAGCTTTCTCCAAGGCGACACCTGTGTGTGGGATTGGGTTGGCGCTAACTGCACCGTAACTAATCAGTGATCAGAAAAATTGATCTTTTTTGTTGTAGATTTAGAGATTCTTGAGTGGTGGGATTGTGGGATGAGGATGTGGTCAATACGACTCATTGATATGAGCATTCCCTAACGTATGTTGGGTCTTGTCATATGGGGAAGGATTGGTGAATTGGGAGGAAGAGCATCCTGTAAGCCAAGAGATGCCTTCATTGTGCGATATTCAATGTGTCCAGGTGGGTATCCCCTGTGATTAGGCCATCGATCTGTATTGGGGTTATCCCAGCAATTGAAATCGTCTAACATGATGATATCTGGTGGGAGGGTGAGGGTAGAAATTTTTTCAAAATTTTTTTTCTCTCAGTTGCAGTGCACGGTGCGTAGATACATGCTAACGAAATTTTTTCATCTTGGCATGTGATTGTTGCTACCAGGACTCAACCGTGCAAGTGTGATGATGAATTTGTAATTTTAAATTTTTTGTTGTTTTGGACTATCACCCCACAGTGAGATGTCCATACTGATTGTGATGGTGCGACCCTGGTTGACCAGATTCTTCTTCCCCTTGTAGGCAGTGGGTTTCTTGGATGGACAAGATGTCTACAAGAGGTTTTCGCAGGAATGCCAGCTTTTTGGCTTGGGACGTATGATCCCTGGCTCCCACAATATTTAATGTCCCTATTGATACTGGGTGCCCGTGGCGCCTCAGGAGCAGTTGGGAGGACCCTCTGGTCCTATCCCACCGCGGCTCATTTTGGCCATGCTCCACGTCTGTACTCCAACTCTTTCAATGCCATTGTTGGTTCCCTTGATCTGACCCAATGATTCAAGGGAATTGCGATTTTTTGCATTTGCATCAACTATCCTGCACAGGTCTCATGTTGATTTGATGCGGGTTATTGATTGGATTTTATATTTTTGAGGTTCAACTTTGTTGCATTGTACACCGCATTTTCACCCAAATTGCGGTTGCATTGTTCCTCAGTATGTGCATGACTGATGACGCTTTGTGACTCAGTCTGGTTACTGTGATAATTTTTGACCAGGGCATATTGTTCTGATTGGTTGGTTTGGTGAATATCTGAAATATCCTCCTTAATTTGTCCGTGGTTAATGGCGGATTCCGCGTGTGCCGCTGCTTCAGCTGCTGCTCTCTTGCGGCTTTTTGTGCTGCTTTACGCTGTTTACTTGTAACTGGGTCCACAATGGAGTATAGTTCATCTTCACCCCAGCGGAATGGGTGGTGGCCATCAGTCATTTTGACGAAATTTTCATTATCTTCGTCCATAGCTTCTTCACAAAAATCATTTTCCATTAAGCCCTCTTTACAGGGCATACATGTTCCTTGTGGCCCAGTGAGCCACAGTGGTTGCAAATGGGTGGTGCGCGTTCCAAGGTAACTCAGAATGCAGCTGACTGGCCCCCATCTGCAAAGTAAAAATCTTCTGCACGGGGAATTCTGGATAAATCCTCTTCCACTTCTGGGAAGGGGTTGATTACAGCAATAGCTTTGCCCGTGCACAGGTCAGGCATTAAGCAAAACCGCTGTAATTCAAGCTGTTGGATTTCTCCCTAGGCCACAAGACCTTTGCGGAGCTCCTCCTCAATTACCTTATGAGGAAGGTTGGTGGGGAGCGAGTCAAAGGAGATGAACAAAGTTTTTGCTTTGTTCCATCTGGTGTGCGCGGTGCGCACAATTTTTTTGCCCTCAGGGAGGGCAATTTCCACGCAGATTTTTGCTGTGGCATCGGCTTCATTGGCTGTTTCAAAACCAATATCAATCCAGCCGCGGCCCATGTTGTTGGTGGCTACGTACACTGCGTGAGGGAAAAGTGAGGGCTGTGCCTCACATGTTTTCTCCCACAGGGGTGGTGACTCATCCCCAAGGAAGAGTCTGATCCCGTGTTCCACCTTTGACAAAGGTTGGTTGAATTGAATGTACATGATTTGCACGTGCTTTACAGTAAATACCATAAACTCAGATGGTGTCTGAGTTTGCGATTTCTTTGCAGATTGGGTTCCTGGTCCCCCTCCAGGGCGTTTCTTGCCCTTAGTTGCACCATTAAGCGCACCACTTGCCGCGACGCTCGCCCATGTTGTATTATTTTTGTTATTAAAGTCGCCCATCTTTCATGTGTGTGATTATCCAAATTTGCTGTTCAAATCAAATCGTAGTAACTAAAGTGATTGTTACGAGAAAGAAAAGCTGATTACCCATATGCAATTTCAATAGAGAAATCTTAAAGTTAGACAAGTTGGTTGCTCAAGGTTTTTGCAATAAATAGGCCTTGGGAGGGATGCATACCTGCCAACAACCATTTTTCATAAAGGAGGTGCCTCATGGTAGACCAGTACCATTTAAAGTTGGCATAAAATAGCGATGGCCTGATTTGCTTCAGACTTGGCACATATTGGTTAGTTTTCTTATGGTACTCTAGGATGGTGTGCTTGCCAGACTTAATAGCCTGGTGGAGTATCTGCCAGGTGATCAAACGCTGGTTAAAATTAATTATTTGGAGATCAGGCCTGACACTAACTTTCAGATGTTGTGATTAGTTTTAGGCCCTTCCTCCACCCAGTTGTTTAGAATTTGGAGTTTCCTCATTGGGTTAGGCAATGGCTTTAGGAGTTGTTTTTAACTTGGATTAGCTCAGATTTATGATAAAGTTTTATTTCCTCGTCAGCAAATTCATTTCAATTTGATTTAGTCTTCTCATGTTGTTGAAATTTATTACCAAATTTTTAGGGAACAATATCCTGCCAAATCTGATTGACATCCCAGAATGAGGTTCAAGTGACTATCCACCTAGCTGCACTGCCCAGTTGCACAGCTGCCAGTAGTAGGGCTTTTCCACCAGGTGGGCTCTTTGGGTGGGCCGCCATCCACATTCTTAGTAGTGCAAAAAATGGGTTCCAGTTGGCCCTGACTTTGGGCTCATTTGAAACCACCTGTAAGGTCTGGGCAGCGCATATTTGTCTGCATCATGTGGAGGAATGACTTACCCCATATCCTCCATGTGTGGGTTTTGAAGTTCACAAGCCCATACCCCCTTACCACTTAGGCTTGAAAAGATTTTGAGGGCAATCAGCGCTGCTTTTTTACTTTTACTATAGAAAGGTTTGTATAATTGCCTTTGACTTTTCAGCTTTGTGCTCATCTGCAGTACGTGAAAGATGTACCAGAGTTTCTATAGAATAAATATGTTGATTACTCAAGCTTTTTTTACATGGTTTGGGCGCGTATGCTCACAGTAGGTCATTTAGCTTTACATGCTGAAGGGCACCGACAGCTTCATTTCCTTAAATTATATATCTTTTTGGTGTACAAAATTTACAAGTAGCGGAACATCTGCTTTGGGCTGAGTGGTGTCAGTCCAGATGAAAGATTAAATTTTGGACTGCCAATCTTTAGTATGGTGGTCTTCTCAATATTATTTTTTCATTTGATGCCAATTGATAAAGGGTGAGAAGCTCCTCAGCACCTAAAGGGCATCTGTTGGGATTTTTGCCCATATTCCCAGCCTGCTAGATTACCTGGTATTTCTAGGGGAAAAATTCCCTAAGGCGAAGTGAATTGGAAATCGGTTGACCTGAAGTTTGGAGGATCTACATTTGGGGGATTTTAGGATATTTATCTGGTCATATCTGTTGGGGATCAATCTGGATGTATACCTAATATCTCATCGTGTAGAGTGGCCAACAAAATAAGGGCATCTGATAGTAATTAACTATCAGGTGTACCAATTGGGATTGGTCAGGTTTCATCACTGACTGATTGGGAATATTTAATGAGTTGTAAGGCGAGTGATGCCACCTGCAACTAGCAAATCGATTGGTTGCTAGCCAATTATGGATAATTCGCTTGGATTGAGAGGAAAGCATTAAAGATATGTTTCTGACTCTTTTTTTTGAGGTCTTGAGGATGTCTAACGTCGGAATCCTAGTCAGGATGGGGAAGACCATCGCTACTAAGACAAGGAAGGGTGATTCAACAGCAATGGCTGCTGTTTCATCAAAGAGGTGTCAACTGAGGGTTAGACAGCTGAATCCCCTATAAATTTCCTAGAATTCACTATAATAAAAAACACTCAAGTACACTCAAGTAGAAAACAGTAAAAACACTGGAAAATACTCACTGATTGACACAAGTTTATGGTTGGGAAAGAAATAATAAAGATCCTTATTAGTTTGAATGTAGATTCGGTATAGATAGACTATCAGCAACTAGCGTGAAGATTCGTCTCAAGGATATTATTGCAGAAGGCAATAATTGGTAGACTCTCAGAGAAGAGTAGAGATCCGAGTGGGGATCTAGAGATGAAGGGAACCACAGCTAAGGGATTGCTGCCGACTGTGTGTTGGGCCAAAGGGACTGTCATCAGAGGATCTTAATGAAGATCAAGTGGACAGGATTTAAGGATTGAATCCCTAATAGTGCGAAGTTCAGTATTATTAGAAATACCGGCTGAAGCATTGGGCCTGAAGATAATTCTAACTCAACTATGGTTAATAATCATCATACTATTATCAGATTATATATATTCTATTAACGCGAGGTGCACAAGGAAACTGAACCTGTGCAGTAGAAAGATTACTAGGGTTGACCTCTGATAATCAACTCCTAAGAGTAAAATTTTTACAGCATCCTTGGAGCCAATACTCACACCCATGTCATCTTTAAAGGGCTGCATTTTGACCTTCCATTGGTTGAAGTGGACTAAGCCCCAGAGATTTACATCTGCCACTGCTAACAAGATGTTCATGGCAAAGTTGAAAAGGAAAGGGACTTGGGGACTTCCTTAGAAGAGGCCCTGTCTGATCAAAATAGTATCTATAAGGCTTTGGAAGCTAAAGCTTTAGTGGTTAGACCCAAATAAAAGTGGTATCCAGGCTAAAAAGTTGTCAGGGGATTCTGACCACTCTCAAACCACGTGCAAGAAAGGCCATGCTACCCAATCTTAGACCTTCTCCATGTCTAAAAAGTATGAAATAACCATCTTTGGATCCGCAAGTGCCCTACAGAAGCTTTTAGACGGATCAGATAGAGCCACAGATCATGCGCACCTTTATGAATCCACTTGGCCTTGTGGAGGGAGCGCTCCGCCGTTGTCATTAAGCAGTTTGATATATCTTGTAAGGATCTTGTAGTCAGCGTTAGAAAGGGCTATCAGGTGAAAGTTTTAAATGTTCCGTCAAGTGCTCTTCTTGTACAGAAGCACAAACCAAGTTGTATTGTCCCCTAAGAATTTGATGTTTGGTTTGAAGGCAGTATCTGAACAAACAGACAAGTTCCAGTATAATGCGGTCGCAGATAGCATTCAGCATCTCTATGTTCATGTTCTCAGGGCCTGGTGCCTTCCCCTTTGGTGACCCTTTCAGGACTCACTTCACCTCTGTGACAGTGATTTCAATGGTGAAATTCCACCTATCCTTGGCCAACCAGACCCCTAATGCCATCTTAGCCAGGTCAAATAGGGATCTGGTCACTGATCCACTTATTTCACAGTATTGGAAAATCTCACTATAAAAGTGTTTAATTTCTCGTTTAGTTACTTTATGGTCAGAGGATAATTTGCTATAGGAAATTTTAACTTGACATATCTTTTCATAAGATCAGATTCCTTGAGTCTTGCATATCTCTCTTTAGTAATCAGCCATGTAAGCTTTAGTGGCAGTAGGTGGCGTTCAGTCAGCATTTGAGGTCTGTTTTATAGAAAATTGGTAGTTTTTATGTATCTTCTGATAGTTACATCACCTCTTTTTTCTGTCCCACTGCAAGAGCTTTAGGGCAGTCAAGGCATCCTTCAGCCATTGCATAATGACATTTTGCTTGTAGGTTTTTACTTTTTTGTACTTGATGCTATTGCATTTGAGCTTTTTTGATTTTCTTCCAGCATTCAAGGTGATCAGTCCCGGTTTGCTGGTCCAGATAAACAATTAGTCACTCAAAACATTTATAATGATCCAGCACCATTCAGTGTTCCTTAGTGTCAATGGCAAGGTCTGCCACATGCGGCACTTTGAGATTTAACCAGATTGATGGTAACTTGTACAATTATATGGTCGTTCTCTGATTTTAGGCGAATCTTGTTGTTTGAGGTTAGTGGCTTTAGTTCAGTTAAGACCAAGATGTATTCCAGCAGGGAACCACAGCAGCTCCTGTTACTATTATATGTCCACCACGTGCCAATTGTGGGGTCATAATCCTCTTAACTATCATCATACACATCCTTGAAGATACAAAGTATACAGGCATATTATTAGCCTTCCTGTTAACCTGCTTGCACATCACTAACATGTCCCAGAACGTGTTTGTCCAACAGTTGAGATCTCCTGCCATTACTTGATTATTTTTCACCTCTGAGAAGAATATTCAAATTTGCGGTTTTACTTGGTACTTTAGAAATTCATAGACTGAAAAAACTCAAAGGCTTCTACCCTTGCCCCTGTTGGTAGCTTGGCCACTAGGATATGACCAGCGAATGACTCCTATACAAATTCCAAATCCATGTTTCTATTAAAAGTGACTATTGCAACAAAGTCCATACATAGGTCTTAATGCCCAATATGTAAGGACCATGTGTCATTTGTACCATTGTGGATTGAGCTCAGTATCAGTTTTTGTCAATAAGTTTTTCTGAAATAAACATTAGGTCAATGTTGTTATTAATGAGTTTTTAGTGATGTATTTTACTCACTTCAATCTGAATGATAACCATCCCCCTAGCATTTTTTATCAAATAATCACTCCCAGTTTCCTGACCAACAGGTATGAGGCTATTGGGGTGATGCACTGAGTTGTGGATGTACATTGTTTTTTCTACAGCAGAAGGCTCTGAATCAAGCTAAGGAGTAGTAGATGATCAATAATGACAGTTGATAGGAACAGGATCTTATTTGCGCCTTTTTGTGTGATGGAAACTCTGTAGACATCCCTTTTTTAATCAATCAAGAGGTATAGGTTTCAGTAAAAACGTGGGGCAAAACTTTGGAGGGTAAGATCGAGAAAATGTATCAACAGATGCCAGGTGACTCTCGATGTCAATAGGTATTTTTTAAGCAGATCAGTTGATTTATTATTTAAATTAATAGATTTTGGCTGCTTTCTGGCTGTGTATCATGACTGAATTCTGAAATTGGATTTTTGGTAGGATTTTTGCCAGCGGAGTGTTTATAAGTGGAATGTTTATTGGCGTTGGTTGCCACTTTTGATGTGGGCTTTAGTTTACAAGCTTTCTTAAGCTTTTTTAGTTATAACCTTTTGCTAGCGCTCCTCCTCCTTTTCCACACGCGTGGGTTGGATAGGACAACACAGGTTTAGGGCACGTCCCTTCATCCATCACATATGCCTCCAGATTTAGATTCATATATGACTTACCCTCAGCCTTGGGGCGTTTTGCTGCTTCATGTGCCTGTAAGTCCAGGAGAACGTCCCCTGTGTGTCAATTGGGACCTCTTCCCATTTCCAAGTAAAAAGGCTATGAAGAGGGTGGCTGTACCCAGCGCTCGTCTACCACATGGGTGAGGTTGCCCTGGGTGACGAGGGGTACAGCCACCCTCTTCATTTCCTTTTTACTCAGAAATGGGAAGAGGGCCTGATTAACACAGGGGACGTTCCCCTGGACTTACGGTGCCCATACCTCCTTATGAGCACCTTTTAAAAACTTGTGGATATTGGGTCATTTCTGTGACATCTGTGGGGTTACGCAGAAGCCATTTCTTGACCTTAAGCTGAAGGAAGGTTTATATATGTTTTTGGTTATCCCAATGATAGTATTGTAATCATGTTTTAATTTTAATTTATTGTGGGGAAGGCTGACCAGGGGATGGACACTTCTGAATGTAAATATGAAAGAAAACAAAACTTAGTAACAGGGAAGGCACCCCAGAGAAGCGAAGCTATCTCTTGTTGCCAGTGGGAACGCCACTATGGGGAGGAGGAGGAGGGAACGTGTAAAGGGGCCATAACCACAATTGAACATGTGTGGAGAAAAGGGTCTGAGTTGATGAACCAAACTGGGAACCAAGAGGAGACCAGCTGATGGCGACGTGGTGGGAGGTATCCAAACATCCACACTTGAAAGTGGTCCACCAAATGGGACCAGAATCTGTGGACAGCTTCTGGGAGGGTGGGGGTGGAGCCTGCGATGGCATCCAAGACAATCATGTGGATAGTCCTCATGGCGATTGCCACCACCAGAACATGGAGGGAGGGTGAGAGAGGGGAGACCATAAATAAAGCAAACATATCCCTAGATGAACTGAAGGGATGTGTCTGATCCTGGCAAAGCAGACGTTGCACCTCACGCCATATCGCTTTAGAGGTAGGGCACTTCTCCAGGCGGTGAAACAGCGTTCCATACTGGCCACACATGACGCAGGATGAGTGTAAAGCGTTAGAGCACTCAGCCGTATGGTACACCCACCTCAGGAAGCACCACACATGGGAACAGATATGAGGCTGCAACAGAGGGTGGTGTGCATATTTCCAGATAGTTTTCTGGGTCTCAAGGAAATAAGGGATGTCCATAATGTCCAGGTAGTCCACCCTAGATAGGACATGGCCGTGTGGGGATCAAGCCATTAAAATGGGTAGCCCCTGTACCTCCTGTGTGAACCGAGAGGAGGGGCGGCCTCTATGGGCTGTGTGTCCACAAATACGGATTCTCCACTCAGCGCTCTGCATGGAGAGGAGGATTCGTTTGAAGTGGGGTTTAGTACCGTGAGGACCTGTGGCCGATGAGTGGGAATGCCAGATATTTCATCAAGGAGTGAGAGTTCGATGGATTGGTAAGGCCCAGGGCATGGGAGAAGTTGGAGTGGGCTGCGCGGGACCAGTGTTGGGAGGGGAGCATAGGGGCAGTGACAGCCGCAATCCAGGTGCTAGGATCTTGGCAGCATGGGCTTTAAAGTCGAGCAGGCCCATGCCACCATGATGATGAGGGCCAAACATGACCTCAAGCCACACTGGCGGTGGGTGGCCTGACCAGAGCCACCCTTGTAGAAGGGCATACATAGATTTGAAAAAACCTGGGGAGAAGGCGATGGCGTGGGCTCCAAACCAGAATTTGGAGAGGATCATAGAGTTGGCTAAAACAACTCTGCTAGTAAGGGAAGTAGGGTGGGCTCCAAGGGAGGTGATGCGCTTCATCATGCTGTCTAGAATATGACTTTCCATTACTGCTGAGGCATACCCGCCTGCCTCCATCCACACGCCCAGATGGCGGACAGGCCCTATGGTAGGGCGTGGCGCGAAGGGGAGCACAAGTGGGGCGTTGTGGGGTGAGCAGGGAAGGCAAGCACATGTGCGAGTAGATGGGATGGGCTGGGCACTAGTCGCTGGGGCCAGCAGGTTTGATACCGACCAAGGAGGATGATTTCAGTTTTGGAGGCGTTCAGTGCAGCATTACTTGCCCGGGAATACTCCTTGATGAGAGCTTCAAGCGCGTGTGCATCTTGATTATTAGACACCCTGACCACACAATCATCTGAAAACACCATCATATTGACTGGGGCTTGGCCTGGTGCATGGACCCCAGTGAGGCGGGCATTCACGTTTCGAAGTAGTGGGTCAAGGCTGAAGTTATATGGGAGTGGGCTAAGGGGGTCCCCTTGGCGTAGGCCCCTTTGAGGGTGGACTACTTCCGTGAGGAAGCCAGGGCCACGCACTGCCATTGTTGCAGATTCTGTAAGCATTATCACCCAGCTGATAAAGTGAGGGGGTTAGCAGAAGTGGTGGAGGCAAGCCCTGTGGTATTCCCAGAATACTCTATCATATGCCTTCTATTGGTCCAAGAATATTAGTGCCCCAGAGGCTGTGGACTGGCATGCGTTGGCCGCAGAGTGCACATTGTCCCAAATCGACCTTCTGGGTATGAAACTGTACTGTTCTGGGGAGATGATGGCAGAGGCTACAATCCCTAGATGGTTAGCCATGATTTTAGTTAAAATTTTTGTATCCATGTTAGTTAGAGAAATGGAGCGCCAGTTGCTATGTTTAGCTTATCCCCTTTTTTGAAGAGTGTGATGGTGAAGGCCTCTTGCCCTCCTGGTAGAAGGCGTGTATCCAGAAGGCTCTGGTTAATGGAGGCAAGCAGTAGTGGGGATATAAATATGAAGTACTTCTTATAGAACTCATATGGAATGCCATCAGGGCCAGGGCATTTCTGTTTTGGTGCACCACGGATGGCGGACCAGAGTTCAGCTGGAGTAATCAAATTCATTAACTCTGGGTATCAGGAAACGGTGCAGATGTGAGTGCTATTGAGAAATTTTGCCATTTCAGCCGGCTGTATTGGATCAGATCATTACAACTCAGAATAATACTTTTGTAATTCAATTGCCACTTTGGCTGGCGTATCCGTGACAGAATCATCCGACCTCCACACTTGTGTGCAGGTTATGCTCTGGCGCGGTGCGAAGAATTTTTTAAAAAAATAAGCAGAGCACGTGCCACCCTCTGTATTGTGTTTGGCCCTGTACTGAACACATACTCAATGTTTGTGTTGCCTTTCAAGCGCGTTGAGGTGGGCGGATGCTTCTGCCCACTTCTGGCCCCAAGCAGGGCTGTAGCCTGTGGCTAGGATGTTGGACTCCAGGTGTGCCAACTCTGCCAGAGCGCGTGAGATGACAGCTGATGTAGCTTGTGAGCGTCTGGAGGAGAGATGGCAAGCATGGCAGATGGTATCTGCTTTGAAGGCTGACCATGTGTAAATTGGGTCCATGCAAAATGGTATAATAAACTCTTTTGCTGAAGTCGCTGATTCCACCCATGTGGAAAATCCTGATGACGTGAGTTCAGGTGGGTGGAGTTTGCACCAATGCGGAGCCCTAGCCACTGTGACAGGTAAGTGGTAGGTTATTGAGACCAGCCAGTAGTCAGAGAAGTCGATTTTTGATGTGTGGAAGTGGGAAATATGGGATTGAAAGTTCACCAGTGTGAGGATAAGATCAATTCGGGACATGGACCTTAATTGGCCATTGTGGATGTGGGGGCGCGTCATGTTTTTGAGCAGCATAGCTTGCCGCAGCAGTGCATCTAACAACCCAAGGGTGGCCTTTAGAACGTGAAGTTCTATGTAACCCTGGGGGCGTGGGTTGAGGAAGGCCAACGGTCTGTGGATGGGTTTAACCAACAGTTCATGTCACCAACTATGAAAGGGTCAGGGGGTAATGGAAGGGATTTGACTGATGAGAAAAATTCCTGATGCTCTCATGCACAGGTCAGGGCATAAATGTTGATGATAGCGTGTACCACGTCAGCCCACAAAAATGTGATAACAAGGACTTGGCCATCGAGGAAGGATTCAGATGATAAAAATTTAAAAAAATTGTTTTTCTGAACAAGCACCCCACAGTGCTCAGACCAGAAGGAAAGGGAAGGGAGGAGCATGGTTTTCCAAGCATCCTCAGAACCGCATGGACAGTGGAACTCCTGGATGGACAGGATGTCCACAGGAAATTTTTTTTAAGAAACTCAGTTTCCTAGCCTGGGACAGTGAGGCCTTGAGTCCAGCGATATTCAACATCCCTAAAGTGAAGGCTTCCCCCATCACTCCTTAGGTGCAAGGGGGTGGGCACCTGGGCCCACCAGCCTCCTCTGGATCCCCATGGGCCTCTACGGCAGCTTGGACGTTTGCAGCAACGCTATCAGAAGATTTGTTAATTTTAGCAGACAGGTTTGCATTGGCTTTTGACTTCACTTTTGGTTTCCCCACTGTTGAATGAATTTTTTGCGGTGTAGATGAGTTTGGTAACCTATGTTCATGTCAAAAAAATTTTCAGGTAGGTTGGAGACCAAATTGGTTCCAATTGGGCTTAGTTGCAAAGGTTGGGTGAGATCAAGTCACCCATCAGATCCTCAGATTGGGTGGCCCAATCAGCTTGGGCATCCCAATCTGATTGGTTGAGGGATTCCTGAGATGCTTCCACTGTGAAGGTTTCAATGTCCTCCTGGCGTTGAGAGTGTGGGATTGCGGAGACAACCTTGGCCGCTTCCTTGGCCGCAGCCCTCTGGGCCTGTTTGGCCTTCTTTCGCTATTGAGGGGAGACAGGCTTTACTAATAAGTAGCAGCCTTGTGCTCCCCTCGGGAAGGCCTCTTTGGTACTGGTGGTTGGTTCATAGTGAGCCTTCCCATTGGTCATGGCCACCAAGGGGTGCTCTTGGAATGTGATGCCTTCCTTGAGGGGGCATGCATGTGCCTTGTGGCCAAATGCGTCACAGTGGGTGCAGATGGGGGGTGCGCTGTCTACGGTTACCCAGAAAGGGTGGGTGGCATGCCCTTCAATTTTAACAAAAGTGGAGTGCGGGATCTAAGTTAGGTCCTTTGCGATCTCCTTGGTTGGAGTCAGAACTGCAATGGCTTAGCCGGTGCATAGGTGTGGCATCAGCATAAAGCGTTGCATCTCAAAGGATTGTATTTCGCCATATACAGTGAGACCAGCTTTCAGATGCTGCTCCAGAATGGCACGCTTGACTGTAGTGGGCAAAAAGTCAAACGTGAGGAAAATTTGGTTGGATTTTGTTCATCTGGTGCGCTTGGTTTCGATGACCTGCTGCCCTTTGGGGAGGTTGATCACTATGCACACTGTAGCAGCTTTTTCTGCTGCCTCCTTGTTTTCAAAACCGAGATCCAGCCAACTGTATGACATGGAGTGAGGTGCGACATACACCGCAGTCAGGAAATGAGTGTGCACATCCCCACAAAATTTTTCCCATAACGCTGTTTGTTGAATATCCAGGAACACCTGGACTCCATATTTCACCGGTGAGAGTGGTTGAGAGTGCAGCGTGTTGATGTACTGGTTACATCGCGCCTGCCAAGTGAGGTTTTCTGGGGAAATAGTAACCGCCAGTTTTTTACTTTTATCTAATCTGCCAGTTTCTCCGGGGCATTTTAAAACGTTGAAAGTTGTGGGCCTACCACTTGTGACTCTTACCTTACTTGCCCAACTGCTCCCTGACATGGGCGCAGACTAATCTACTCTGTGAGATTATCAAACTAAACTCAGACTTGAATTGAATAAGTTGCAAAAGTGATTGCAATGAGAGAGAAAAGTTTTAGTATTATAATCATGTTTACGGGGTAATTTCCCTTCTTGTGACGACATTGAGTCATCATATGACCAGTCTGGAAATATAATTAACAAACCTGCTTGGAATCTTCTTATTCAACATAGATGATGATGCTGAGACCCAGGATTTAATAATATTTGGGCAAGCGTTTTCTTGGCCTTCATCTTGTCACCATTTCATAAAGCACTTCCATTGTTCAGAGATGCGGGCACTTGGCAATATATCCACTGCTGGATTGCTGAAATCCATGATCTTCACTGTAGTATCATAACCTAGTTCAGATTAATTTGTGTACCCATCCACACTTGTGGTCTATTGTTAGCTTATATAATGTACCTATTGTGCAGTCTGATTGGCGTAATGGTCACTCCATTTTCAGATATCTCATATTACTAGATCCTGACTTTTGATAACTTTTTTGTGGGCAAGCTCACTAGGGATCTAGATGTTAGATTAGCAGTGCTCCAGAACCCAGTGGTGATTGTAGTGAACCCTGAAAGGACTTTATCAAGTATATGATAAATAGGATTAATCATATCTTAACACTCCTCACCAGCTGGAGGTAAATTTGGATTGCATACCATAGATAAGGCTTTAAAGCTGGGCAGTTTGAGAATCTGATGCTTATAAATGAACTAGTATTAAGTCAATATGGCTATCAGCTCCATTCCATGATGGATCTTTGTGTTGAGCGGTAGCAGAATTTATATGACTTCTTTTTTGTCAATGAAATTGGGGCCTTGGGCAAAATCTTTCCTTTAAGAATAAAGCTTATTGACTCATCAAGGCTAAAACTGCGGCTCAGAAAAACCTCAACCTGATGCATACTGATGCCTCACTTGATGATGCTGTGGGCCATTGCTGCACCAACTTCCAGTTCCTGAAATCCTTGTGCTTCATTGGAGGAGAAGAAAAGGCAATACCAATGGAAGGTGGCTTTGGGGCTGCACGCCAAATGGAGATATAGAATTAAAAATTTTGAGAGTGATGGAGTTGCATTGGCACCAGTCACTGACGGTTACATTGTCTCAACCTGCGTTGGTAAACAAGCATGCTGTTTCAGCTGGTACGTTACTTTCACGCCAATGTAAGGCTTCTGATGGAATGAAGCCTTTGGTGGCATAGGGGTCACAAGGGAGGGTTCCAGGAACAACTTTTTACAGTCCCAGGTTGCTATAAATCAGATACCAGTCTTTAGCCAGTCCTAACCAATTTCAAGAGTCATAACATCATGCATTACTGGCGCATCCTGAGGCAAGATTAGTGATTATCCAGGGCTTAATTTTAAAAGTAAGTACTGATGCATCCCAGTATGCTGGCTTGGCTAGGGTTGCATAAGCCCCTCCAGTCTGCCCATTTGTCCAAGGGGAAGGAGTAGCGGTGGAGGGTTATGTAAATATATTTATTACACCAAATTTCCCTGTTGCAAACTAGGTTAATGCTGGACCTGTTATAAATCCATTAATTCATTTTGTTGGGAGTGAAGCCATTTGCGCTCTAGGTAGGAATCTTCTAGTGGCCAATCCTGGAAGGGCCTCCAACTTACATCCTTTTCCTTTAGCCAACTGTCTTTAAGTAAATCAGATGCTGTTGCCAGTGGGATTCTGGTAAACAATCATTCAATGCTTTGGTAGCCACGAAATCATCTGCAATTCATGTCATAGCTTCCTTAGGAAAAAGGTTGTCTTATATCACTTGAGCTCCTTATATAGGCAGAGATGGCATACATGCACAGTCTAATGCATTCAAAGAGTTCAAAAAACATATGATGTAGGCATTTAGTTCCATTTGTGAAAGTCTAAACTCTTTATAGATGGTACCCAGTTTTAGGAATGTTAGCTTTACCATATTCTATGAATTTTTGGAGATTGATGCTGTCTTCAAGACAGGCTTTAGTGTCAGCAGGTTTTAGATCCTCAGGTATTGTGGCTTCCACTATGTGGTGGCCAATAGAAGCTTCATCCAAATAAGAACGTCCACAGTACAAATGTGTGATGCCTTAAAGATGGACTTCTTTGTATATTTAAGTGCCAAGCCATCTCTTGGATGCTCTTGCAGAAAAAATATGTTTGTGCCATAGTGCAAATGTAGCTGGTTCTTTTCCTATGTGATCCACTTAATGGCTATTAAATAAGGAATTAAAGGGCTTCTGACTGTCTAATGTCACATTTAGTGACTTCTCTACATGCAAGCATGTCATTCTGGCTCGGCATATAAAAATGGCATGTAGCTTGCAATTACTAGTTGACTCCTAATTCATATCAGCAGACTTTTTTTCCGCCAAAACTTTTGTTTTTGCCAATTGCAATTGCAATTTTTTTCTGAAATTTCAGATGTCCAGACCTGGACATAAAATTATTTCATCAGTGTTTTAACCCAATAAATTGGTAATCAGATGCGGGGTTTGAATGGCGTCAGGGGCAAATCATTGTTAGGTGCTTATAAAGTTTTCTCGTTTAAATCAAACTATCTTTGTTAAAATCAGCGTGGGCAATTAGTTATATCCATAAATTGAAGAGCTAATCTGGGTGTTGTATTTCTGGGGAGCCTTGCCAGACAGCGCTTTGGTGGCTTTTCATAGGAAGATAATAGGGGTGGTGAGTGCTGACTCTGTCATAGCAGTGACTGCCTTTTGTCCCAGCTGGGTGTGGATTTGATAACCAATGTTTGTGCCTCTGAAATAATATCAGAAAAGCTTTATTTATGTTGAATGTGGGAGCAGATACCAAATCATTAGCATTTGATTGAACATCATCACCATTAGCTGTGAGTCCTTTTTGTAGGACAATCCTCTGGTGGAAGTAATATCCATTGGCAGTTTACTTTGGTGTGAAAGTTGAATGTCTTGAAGCAGGCCTTCCACATCTGTGTGCTGGAACTGATGGGTTGGGTTCCCTATTGTAACTTTGCATTACTTAATGTGTAGGTAAACTGCTTTATTGGTACAGTAATTTGTTAGCTGGGAAGATACTCTTTATAAACTTTTTGCTAGTCACTTTGATTCACAAAAGGAGTGCTTAGGCGAAACCCCATACTTCATCACTTGGGCCCTCTCCCACAATAAAAGTTATATATAATTTCTAAAAAATATAAGATTCTTATGATCATTACTTCATTCTTGGCTGAGTGTTTTTTGGCACTATTTGTTTACTTCAATGGGTTAATAGGTTTTGATAAGTGTATGGTAGTTTATTGTTTGTTTTATATGTTCAATAATTGGTTTTAGATGGATGATTGATTATTTTTGGATAATCAAAGGTCAATGCTTTTTGTTAAGTGGTTGATAATTTAGTTAAATCAATATGTTCAATTGGTTTTTCTTCATGGTTTGTGGTTTTTGGTTGATTTGATAGGCTTAATGGTTCCAAGGGAATATTTTATGGTTTTGCGAATTCATTAAGTTCAATTGTTTTTGCTGAATAGTTCTGGTTTTTGGTTAATTCAAAAGGTTAAATAATTTTGTTAAGTAGCTGGTGGTTGACTATATATTAATGGCTTATAAACTTATAATGGCCATCTACCAAAAAGTAACTATATTGATCAAAATCAGACAAATTATAAACCCAAACAAAGCTGAAAAAATAGTCTAGTATAATAAAAAGCTTATTAAACATGAGCCCTAGTTTTGTAAAAAAGTGCTTGTGTTTGGGATAGACCCTTAAATTTTTTTAAAGGCAAATGCAATAAACAAAAATTATCAGTAAATGATCGATTATGACTGGGAAAGAACCAGCAGCCTCAAGATTAACAGGCTTACATGACAGCCAATTGTGCCACATGAGCTAGATTTGATTTCAAATATAGTAATTTAAACTTAGTATACCAAAAGTCAAGTTTTGAAATGAAAATTTAGTTTGGATTTTGCTGAAAGCTTGTATATTATAAATTAAATATTTTCAATCAGATTGTTACTGTCTTAAACCTGAATATATCCTTAGAGAAAATATTCAGGTGCAGAGTATACTATCTTTCTCATCAGCCTAGAATATCTGTATGACGACACAAGTACCCTCATTTTTCCCCTCTATTGATGTAATTTACTCCAGATACTAACAGATGAAACTAACCCCTTTATATGCTTGATGATGTATAAGGTATAAAAAATTACTAGCCTCTGATTTTATATATCTAAAATAGTCTGAAAAAAGTGAAATATTCTTATCATGCTTGATTGAATGAGGCTAATAAAATCATTACAATGCAATATGTATAAAATAAGCCCAATAAAACAGGATCAAAAATCACTAAACAATTTAAACCTGACAAGTTTTGCTCAAAAAACGTATCAAGTTAGTATATTAATCTGGGTAAAAATCCAAATACTGGTTAGACTGAGACATACCTCCTGACCAGAGGAAGGTCACAGTGAATGATAGACCTTTTGGTAACAATCCAGAACATATCTGTATTCAAAAATTTTTCTAATAATGGTTAGTTAATACTAAATCAAGATAAACATGAGACTTATTTTAGATAATTTATGTACACATAAATAATGTGATAATGGTTAAATATTTTAGAAAGAAGTCTGGGTTCATCTTTTCATCTAACAAGAAATTTAATCCTTTAAAACTTTTTTATTAGGAATAACATGTAGCCCTAAAGCCTCAATAAAGTTGCTTCATGATTTCTAAATCAACTTCATATCCTAACAAAAGCTCTGCTTATATATTTAAATAGGTCTTTTTTATCTCAAACCTAAATTAGCTATAAAGTACTAAAAATTTACTATGATTTTTATATTGTTAGAATTATGGATATCTGCAACATAAGAAGATTTCAACACTTAATTTCTACATGTGGTGCTCACTACAGGGGCCCTGTAAACCACTGAATACAACTACTTTCCGTGCATCTGGAAGATAATTCCACTCTAAGCATTACCCATTGAGTGTTATTTGATAATAATTGGATGATGACAGTATGAGAAGCCAACCTGCATTCTTTTTAAAAGATGTTCTTTTACTAGAGCCAAGAACTAATGTTTTGATGAGTTACCTGGACTTCCACTGAACTTCTCAGGGACTAAATACTAAAATTCTGGATCTTAGAGATAAAGTATCCTACAAATTAAGACCTTCTGTATACAACTCTTTAATACTATCTACAAACCTAGACCCTCCTGGATTCATAAAGTCAAAAAACAAACATGAGATGTACCTCGATGTTTTTCACTTGGATATGTATCACTTAGTACACTTGTTGGGAGTATACAATGAATAGCTCATTATCATGTCATTACTCAAGAAGCTTTGATACAAGCTTATAATAATCTCTACCATTGGCTTCATTAGATATAGGGTTTCATGAACTAGAGTAGATCAGAACTAAAATTTTATGATTAAATTCCACAATTGAATAACCAACATTTATTTAAGTATTAGAAATGTGTTGAAGAAGCTATGAGATATTCTATACCAAACTTGATGAATCTGCCACTAAAACCAAAACTTTTCTTGAGTAATTTTGCAATGGAACTCCCTAAGCATGAAACAACCCACAGAGATCTTTTCCCAAGCTTCTAATTTACAACAAGATGAAAGCTATAAAGTTTTTACACTGAGGATAAACTAAACTAGGAGCTACCTCATTTTGAGGCACTCAGTCTCAGCATAATAAACATATCAGGAACCTAGTTTAATTTAATGGCTAAAACTAATCTTCTAGAGAAGGATTTGCAGAAAAAGATTTCACTTTCTAATGTAAAGTATATGGTCTAACAATTCTCAGAATATGAAAATAGCTCAAAGTTTTTAATTACACTGAAAGAGATAATAACTTCAAGTCGTTTACAAATACCTAGACCAAGCCAAAATTCATTATGATCAGTTAAAGGTGTATTTTAAGTTAAGATTCTCAGCCCCACACTGACTCATATAGTAAGAAGTATAAGAGTAACCTTAAAATAAAAAAAGAAATTGATATATATAGGTATTCATTGATAACCATATGTACCTCTACTCAAAGCACACCAGAGACATGAACGCCTTGTTCAAAGCCTTGAGACTAAAAAGCTTCACTTAAGGAAGTACTTCTCTTTAAATACCGTCACAACTTTCCTCTAATGATATTGACATTCAATTGGATCATCTTCAGAAAAAAAATTTTGAGTTTTACTTAGTATTGATTAAGTGGATTTACAATCTGAGGTCATTGGACCTGATAAAACTGCCATATATTCCATCAATAATGTTGAAACTTTCCCTTTTAAAAACAGCTTTCAGGAAAAGACACACCTGCTGAGACAAAATTGGCTCATTTTTTTACATGTTAATATGAGTATGGAATGAGCTACATATATCAGAAAGCTAAAATGTTTTTTCTTGTCTAAGAGATAAGGCCTATGAGATTATTGTAATTCATATGGACAATTCATACTTGGGATAAAGCTTTTCAAAATCTTTTTTAACCAAATTATGGCATTTGAAATTCTTGCAACTCAAAATAGCTTTTACTTTAAGGGCTTAATGGAACCTTACTTTGATTTTGCAATTTTGGACTTTTTTATTATAAAATTTATAGATAATCATATTAAAAAACTAATATTATGACTTAAAGTGAGTTTCAACATCCTTATGGAGTGTTCTTTCCCTTATGTTCATAGTATTTCCTCATTAAATGGTATAAAACTTCTCTAAACCAATCATATTCTTACCTTGGTTATCTAAACAGCCTTTTGAGCTGTGTTTCATGGCTAGTTTTTACTATAAATAAACTGATTGTTGTCCAAACCTTGGGGTTTTAATTTTCTGTTTTGCTGAGATCTTATTGGATTTTTGGGCGATGTAGAGGGCTTTACTTCATTACATCTAACCAAGATCAAGCTTGCCTACCTGAAAATAGACAACATTTGAATGTCCTTATGCCTCCAATGTGCCATCTTCAACCATCTCTGTTGAGTTCATCATGCCTGACAGCCATTATGCCGCTGCACCCCTCCACACTTCCCCTTCATCTTTTCCTATGGCACCTGATTTTGTTATGCCTGAAAAACCTGCCTCCAGTGTACCCACTGCACATGACATCTGTTGCACCTTCTTCCTCTGCTTTCTGTCAGGACTGCAACTCTCCCTCTGTCTCCCCTCACTTCAGCTATCCCCACTGCACCTCTTCTGTAGCTCATGCTGTGCCTGCTTTCTAGTGTGTGACAGTGCCCTCAACCACCTCTTCCACCCATTTAATACTTCCATTTTATAAGGGGGATGTCATAATCTGGGTTTGCTATATTTTTTAGAACTAGTGATGCCCAACCCAAAAGGGGGAGATGCCAGAAATCTTTTTTGAATGAGCCAAACAAAGAAATTTTTAATATGAAACCAAAGTAGCTCTTAAGCTATGAGCCTAGGAAGCCATATCAGAAGGTGAGGAAGCTTTGGGGAAACTTTTGTCCAGCGTTTACTTTAACTGGCGGACAATGGCGGACAACATAGGGGTTGGGGCATTAGTGACACGTGGCATAAGGAGTTATAATTGTGGGTTTTCATTAATGAGGATGGTGGCATCCATCACCTCAACGTATTGAGCAAGTTGATGCTCAGCAAAATGATGAGAGCAGTCAAACAAGTAAAAGACTTGATGTGCTGGCAGGCTTGGGGATATTTGGGGTCAAACATAGAAGTTTTTGCCACATCAATGCAAGTACAGCTCACTACAAAAGTGAGCTCCTCAAAATTTTATTTCGCATCCTCATCAAAATCATGGGGGAAATTTGGGATGAGAATACCCTCAACAAGGGTTTCATCTCCCCATGGAGAAGTTGGTGGAGGAGTGTGTTGTCTGGAGCAGCTCCTGATTCTACCGCCATTTTGGTAGTATCTTTATAACTAGGGAAACCGTTTTTAGATCTAAAATGGCAGGGATGCAAATTGGGAGGATTTTCAAAAATTTCTCCAATTTGAAATCTGCTTGACATTAGATGGCTGGTTACTATAAATCATTTAAGGCACTCAAATGGATTTAACTTGGCTAATGCCAGGCCAGCCACTGGAGCCTGTGCAGCGGTGAACCTGATTGGCTGTGAACAGTTGACCACAGCAACTCAGCCAAAACTGTCTCAGCCTTCAGTTCAAGATTCTGTAATCCAAATATTTTTTTAAAAAAATTAAATTTATATTGGCTGCTGCTTTGGAAGCAGTGCCAGAATTAGCTGAGGTTGGGGGGAGGATTGCACCCCACTCAAAAAATTTGGGTGAGGACGCAGCCAGCACAACGCCAGAAGGAGGAGCAGCAGAGGCGGAAGTCATGGGGCACTTTCGCTTTGAATGATCTAATTTGAAGCACAAGGTGCATATGGCGCGGCCATTTTTGACACGTGCCCAAAAAGTGTGATCAGCTTAAGATCTGATCACAGTGTGGGGGAGTCGTGAGGTGGGTGTCACAATGGAAAAGGCAGATTGTTGAAAAGGCGTGAGGCCTTGCCAACTGACTTACCCTATTGGAAGCCACAAACTGCACGATGGGGTCTGCGCCAAAAACAACCAAACCATCCATCAGTTTTTGGCGAAGGCATTCGGGAGAGAGAATCAAAGGCACCCTGGAAAACTGGACCGCCAAAGTGGCCTCATCTGGGAGCTGGGTTCAAATGGTTGAGAGATTTTTTTATAGATCAATTGCAGCTTGGCTGCTGCCACTGCATCAGATTCTGAGCGGAAGCCAAGCTCAAAATACCCCTTAAAGCTGCAGAAGTCAATATAGCTGGCAAGTTTAAAAACGGCCATGGCCATCTCAATGATGGCTGCGCTGGCATATGATAAAGGATTCACATATTTGAACCAGAGGCCAAAACTCAAATTGCTCCATGAGAGCACAACTTGGGAGCTTGTGAGGTGGTGGGCCAAGTACCAAGGTGGACATAACGCCTGGTAGCTTTGGGAGAGCTAGCAGAGCCAGCTCAGGCGCACTTTGGCAGTGGCTGAAAGATGCCAGATGTCGGCGCACCACCACCTAAAGCCAAGGCAGCAGGTGTCAATTGCATTAAAATAGTAGGTTTTAGCTCATTTGAGCGGTCATTATTTTGTATTTTTTTAAAATCTGAATTTGGCTTTGATACAAGTATCAAAGCAAAAAAAGATTCGGTTTTTCTGAATTTTGACACTTATAATTTTTGTGACTCAAAAATAGCACTTAACTTATGGATCTCGGTGAAGTCTCTCTTGGATTTCAAATTTTTGTACCTTTAATTAAAACAATAAACTATAATCAAATTTAAACTATAATCTGATGACTACAAATGATCTTTGGCGCCATTCTAGAGTGTCCTCCCCCAAATGTGCATTATATACCCCTAAAAATTGGTAAAGTGCTCAATAAAACAAGAGGACCCCTATCTTAGTTGCCTAAACAGCTTTTGTGACGCATTTTGCGGCTAGTTTTCCCCTTTAAATAAACTAATTATCATCTAAGCCTCAGATACTTCTTTTGGATACACCAAGCTCATTATAATGTTTTAATAATGTAGCGAACTTTGGCCTTTTACATAATTAAAAGAATCCATTGTCAGCAAGTCTGTATCTAAACAAAGCGTGAGTAAGAAAACACAGTACTATATGCTTAAGCCTTTGAAAGGGATATACAGTGGCCAACTTAGCCGAAATAATCTATATTGAAGTTCTGACCTCATTGACTTCAAAGATGCTTACACTTGACAATGATATTGCCAATGTTATGAGTGGTTTCAATCAACAAACTCAATATTTATGCACATTAATTCTGTGAAGCGATAATAGAAATGACTGTTGTTCTAGATAGGCCTTATAAGTTGTTTCCAATTTTTCTTAATCCTGAAACCACTTGAGGAGCTCATTATAAACCCAGAGCCTGTAAATCAAGGAACAAAAGCTCAAATAAAAAGGGGAAACCCAAGTTTAACCACTGATACGTGTTTTTACTTAAAATACAAGTTACAGAAAAATCTTAACAAGAATATTAGGGGAAACTGTTGGCTTAGGGGTAGGTAACCCTATTTCTGACAAACTTTTAGTACATGACAATCTTCCAGATTCAACTGAACACATAACATGTATCTAAAATACCCCTGACAATGAATCTTAAGGGGTTATGAAATATTGACCAATGTGTTTTTTGAGCACTAACTAAAATTGAAGTTACATCCTACTTAAATGACTAACATTCTAAAACTCCATGGGGCCTAAAGAAACTTACCTCAATTAAGTCCTTAGAAGCCATTAAATTGTTAATGCTTCTAGTAATGCTATTTGATTTATTTCTTTATTGATTTGCCATTATATAATTTACACAAACTGCTATCCATAAAGGTGAAGTATCCTGAGACAGGTCAGAGGCTCAATTTTTTGTTCCACCTGAAAGAAGTTATTGATTTTCCTTACAGATTTGGAGTGATAATTGCAAGAAGTTTAAGTTGTAATTTATAGAGTTTGAGATATGGACATTCTTTATACCAGATCACCAATCAATGTCATATTTTAAAACTCATCAAAAATACCAATTTGGCGTCTGACCCAGAATGATCCAAAGAATATGAAACAGCAGGTCTTAACTACACCCACTCCATAGGCAACTACATCTCTTTACTATTCATATTAGCAAAGTTGTCATTTAAGCACCTGAGGTATCCTTACCAAGACTAAAATACTCTCATTAGCACACATTTATGATAAAATATAATGGCACTATATATGATAGAAGTACTCCTCTTACTCATCAATCACATAGTAGATTTGGTTTGAGCTAAAGATCCCAACAAGAAGATGTATTTGTGTCATATTGAGTACTCTGCTTTTCATTTTTGTGAAGCTGTATTGCCTGAACAATAAGCTCCAAGCAGTTATTACTAATCCTTTACATAACAAGGTTATCAACCCACAATACCTTTGATTCAACATATAGAAACTCATTGCCAAATGGCGCCCAAGTCTTTTTTTACAAAAGGCAAGCCCAAATGGTTCAATTGTCATGTAGATGACTTTACTATATATGATAATCTAAATTTAATAGAATCTTTTGCCAAAAATGGCAACCTCATTAATGATATTAATTTATACATAGAAAACCCCAATCATCTGTTAATACTACATAAATGGCCTAATATATAATAAACTCTCCTAATCAAGGTATTATCTATGACATTAGATGTAATAATTCCTGTGAATTTCTAAGGGTGTAAAGATTCCAAACTTACAGACAAACAGTTTAAGGTTTATACAAACACTTAACGACAGTGCAGAAATTGGTTAGGTATCCTATGTCCAACCTGAACATGATAATTTTGATGGAGCGGCAATGAAGCTACAATGCAAACCATATAGAAAACAGTGGGAGAGATAGTGTAATATACTAAGCTTCAGCGGCAAGCTGACAGGGGTTAAATTATTTCATAATCCAGCCACTAGACTAAGGAGTGAAAATCTGCTATTTCAATAGAAAATTTATTTTCTTTTTTAGTAGTTTATCTAGATATTCGCCATTGAGGAGTAGCAATCCTCATATTGTTTTCGTTGTATTAGTGGTTAAGAACCTTTAGAAAAACCTTCACCAATTTTGCTAATTGGGGTGCTCAATACAGGGCACACAAATTCAATTACACCACTACCTCTCAACCTACCTCAACCATGTCAAACTCCTCCAATCCTAGCAAAGATACTCCCCATCATCCCTTCAATAATATATCCAATTTATTGAGCGCTAGTTCAATGAGTTTAAGGATTTAATTATTGGCAAACTTTACCATATTTAGGATGTGATGAGTAACTATCACCCAAGCATACATCCATTCCATTTTATGAGACAATAATTATTTCAAAATGAGAGGAGAGCTCATTTCCTGCGCGGCGCCAATAAAAAATAATTATAGTGATCCTTTTTCATTCAGTTACATGATGTACTAGAGTAACATGGATGCCTGTAGGGCAAAGAAAACTATGAGATAATAACTGCCAAAGCACCTATCAAGCAACTAATGAACATATGAAAATAATTTAAAGATAAGAGATGCTGCTGTGAGATAGATAAGCTGACAGGATCACCTGAGGAGCTTGCTAGTCACATTAGTGAAGAACATGGTTCAACACCTGACGGCAGCTCCAGTGATGAGAAACCTTCTCTACATTGGAAGATCGCATATTTTTACTAGATGTTTACACACTCAACGCTTTCTACATGATAGCTTACTAATGGAAAAGGCGCCCCTTTGTACACTTCCACTGCCTCTTGCCCTGACTTACATTTTTTAGCTGAAAATATCCTCATTTGTATTGAGTACACTTTATTCCAAGAAGAAATAGTACATACCCATTGATAACTTCACTTTCAATTAAAAAGTGTATTTATAAGAGTTCTTCAAAAAGATTTGAGCTCACCATAGAAGGAATATTAAACTGGCACAAAGCCAAGTTAATAATCATTACCCTTGACATCAACAGCGCTGACCATGTCATTATTTATTTTGAAGGATAACTCTGTGTCTTATCAGGATGTTAAAAACTGTGTTTAACTTTGGGGGAAATAAGAAGATGGCCCAAATCAAGGCCAACTTCACCATTGGGTTTCAATGTGATGAGAACCTCACATACTTTGCTGAATTCTTCAATTGCTTGTACATGCTTTAGTAGGGGCTGGGATTCTAGAGGGGGCCAACTCAGCTATAGCTATGAACTCTTATTTGAAGCCATAATGAGAGCCATTAAACGTGATGGCTCCTGTCCTATAAGGGTATGTTGGTCTGAAAACTTTAATACCTAACTGTGCTGCATTTCCCTCTACTTCCAACCCCCAAACGTGGAACAAAATTTTTCATCCCTACCAGTGTGCCAATCCCCTCTCTCTAGAGTTACTCATATTCCAACCACAAGCCTTAGATCTAGAAATGCTAAGTACATTTTGTGACGTGATATTTCTCTCATAAACTTCACAGCCTTTTTAAAGATTTCAATAGTTATTTTGAAAGGACTAAGAAGTGTATGTTGCACGTGGTGCAACTGAATGTTGAGGACTTGGGAAAATACTTTGCTGAGTATAATAAAGACTCTTTATCTCTGCTGAGACAATTTCACCTGTTCCAATACAATGCAGCAAGCCTTCCCTGCTAGAGCTGTAACTCTCACAAATGGCTGTATATGTACACAGCTACTAATAATGCATGCTTCGCTCTGACTCACCCACAGCTATGATAAGGAATTAAATAAAAGTCCTGTTGCATATAGAAAACCTATATCTCTCACAACCATTAGGACTGTCCATTTCAGATAACTACTGCTTTTCCACCAATACTGCCACGTCTGCTAGTAAGCACACACTGGCCCTATACAAACTTGATAAACTCTTTCATAAGGAACCTGACACATCCCATGACGCTCTATTGTGTCATGTACTCTATGATGACCTGTATGTAATAACGTCCATTGAGATTTCATAAAAAGCTTTCATACCAATAAGGTTCATGGTGAATTATAGACAGAGAAACAAGAATTTACCAAATGAGCTGCGTTACATTGCCAATTCTCCTTCTCTTTAGGAGGGTAACGTGGTCTTATCAGAAGACATAAGTAAATAAGGTTATGTTATTTTTGGAACAGCCTCAAGCACTTCCTTAATAAGAATTCTCAGAACACAAGCAAAAACAAAAATAATAAATTATAAATACAAATACAAATACCATTTTTATTATATTGACTACTATACTAAGTTTACTTTTATTCTTTTCTTCTTTTTTATTCTAGTTTTTTTTTTTTGTATTTTTAGAGCTTTATGTTTATTTCTTAATCTTTTATTTTATTTATATTTCCTTATTTTTGCCAACTACAAGTAAGCACACATCTCCTGAACCCCTTCTATCCCTCGCTACTAGTTCTTGAAACACTAGTCAAGGCTAAAATAACTTGACGCTCCCACAACGCTTTTATTTGCATCAAATACCCCCTTGATTGGATCCTTATAATGAATTAGAAGCACACTTCACATATTATTCTCAACAGATAAGTGGGACATAGCAGAAGAAGCTTTTTGTTGAGTCAAAGGGAAATATAGGAAAGTTGGGTAGCTGAACAATAAGATTCACGTAGCTTTACTATTCTTTGACCTAATAGGACAATCAAACTGCAATATTATTAATCTAGCAACGAGAAACCCACAACTGGATTGCAACCTTAACTATAAAAGAATTTAAATTCAAAATGTCTATTTGCTGAGTAGACAACTCTATCAATATAAAATAATCTAGCTTCAATGGGAGTTTCATCTTATTCAATGAGCTCATTAATACACTAATTCTAATCGATATGTATCAAATAATATAGTAATACTACACAAACGTCTTAATAAGAGATATGATGATCCTAATTAAGGTATTCACTATGACATTGGATGTAATAATCTACTTGTAATTGGATAAGTTGGAAAAAAGCCCTTACTTATGGCCAGATAGTCAACTTGTTTCACAAATACCCAATGGCAATGCAGAAATTGGTTAGATATCCTAGGTCAACCCCAAACAGAATAACTGCGCTGGTGAAGCATAAGATTATGATGAAAACTTAAAATCAGCCAGTGGGAGAGGTGGTGTAAGGTAAGAAGTTACAGCGGCAAGCTGACAGAGGGTTACTCTTGACAGCAGTTCTTTGATGGACCAAGAAGCGCACCTCTGACATTTTAATAGAGATAACTCCTCATATCTTGTTACTTTACTTATATCTGCCTTTTGATTGTATTAATCCTTATATTGCCATATTGTTTAATGGCGTATGAAAACCTTTTATACATCCCACACCAAATTTTTTACCTGCAATACCTGTTGGATAATGCTCAAAAATCTATATACAGGTGCTTTAAAGGCGTCAAAAGTATTAGTTTAAACACAATAGCGACTTCTTAAAGGACTATTAATTTATTTAATTAAATATAAAATTCAAATTATATTTAAAAAAATATCTGGGTGGAAGGATAACTTTATTAGTTATAATTGCAAAATACTTATAAAGTGTGATAAAGTGTACACTTTTTGCAAATGGCTGTCACTTACAAGGATTGATCTTGTTACAATGGTATACTGGAAACATCATTTATAGTAAGAGTAGCTCCTGATGATTTATTAAATGTTCTGAATATTAGAAGCCCTTCTTGCTCATCCTAATACTCCTTGGGTAATGAGGTTATTTTTTAGTCTGGAGTTTGTTATTATGGTTAGATGTCATATTGAGGTTACAATATAATTCAGGTCTGTAAGAATCAATTTCCAATTCAAAATTTTTTGACTTATCAACAAAGTTACTTCAATATCCCGCTAAAGGTCATGTGTTGATGGAGGAAAATTGAACTGATTGACAACTGATCAGAATTAACAGGTGTAATAAAATACTCAATCCCTTGATTATAGATTATGTAGCATGGTCCTGGCCAAAGAAAATTAAGTTTATGGTCTTTTCCTCCAGGTTAATGGTGACAAAACAAAATGACTTCTTCAAATTAGTACTCAAATAGTGCAACTTTTTAAGTATTAGCCTAAAGACCTTCTTTGAGAACAGTGGATGAGATAAATTGAAGCCAATACTATGAACATAGAAACTCTTTAGTTAATCTTTGCATAGATAAAATATCTTTTAAGTGGTAGAAAAATATATAATGGGTTGTACACTCAAGAGTAAAATTAGATCTCACCCATAAAGGGCGTTAAAAGGGATAATAACTATTATCCAATGCTGTTTGACCCTTTAAACTAACCTTAAACTTGTAAGATATAGATTTCTTTTACTTGGTCTCCAGGAGGCCATTTTTGAAGTATAGCCGCATATTTCCATTGTCTTTTTCTACAGCTCCAATGTTAGCGAAATAATATAGAGTAGTAAATGATTAATAAGTAACCATCAACGTGATAAGTTATGCCACAACTTGAGAAATAATGTTATTTCCATTATTAAATATTAAGAATCTTAAACTGCCAGTTTTATGAGAAACTGTTTGAGGAGAAAAGAGGCAGTGGCTTAAGTAGTAACTACAGAAACTAAAATGGCCTCATTCCATTTATAAAAAAATTAATGTCTAAAAAGATAGCAATGACCATACATGGCAGTAGGAAGAAGGTCAATTTATTAATACTTAATATAGTTGAAGATTTATTAAGACCAAAAACTAATGTTGCAATTTGGGATTATTGATGTTTTGTTTTTGGCAGGGTAGATATATGTCAAGTGCATCATGTATGGTTCCAGATAATTTTTAGAAGCTTTGATACTTGAGCCATTAAGGAGTTTTATTAGAGGCTACATGACCATTAAGTTGGTGGGTTTTGTTACTATATTGGTACTAGCAGAGGGACAGATAAATGGAAATTACTCAGTACCAAGTTTTTTAGAAGCCTATCATTTGATTAAGTATCCAGAGCCATTTTATATAAATTTATAATATTACCTTTTTGACTCTCTATTCCAAAGTTCAGGTTTACCAACCAAATTAGAAGCATGATTTTTTAGTGATAAATAAAGTTAGTACTTTTAACCAATATAAGCTTTTGACATTTTGATGTATTACAACAGCATGATGCATAAAAGAAAAAAATAGTTCTGGAGTTTTAGGGCCATTTTATAGTCTCTCATCTGGGTGTTTCTATTTTTAAAGCCAGTCTTAATATGGCATGATATGTTATAATTGTAAAATGTTTTCTGTATTAATAGAGTTGAAAATCTCTGATTGCTAATAACAATGCAAGGCATTGTCTTTCAATTACACTATAGTTACATTCAACTTTGGTGAGGGATTTTACTATAGTAAATAATAAGATTTTCTACAATTTAGTATCAAGCTGAGCAAGTATGGCTCTAATGGTAACATTGCTACCATCTGTAAATTTTAGGAAAAGGTTATTGGAAGTCAGGGAAAGCTAAATTTGGGAGCAATAGATATGCATGGCATAAGAAGTCAACTAATTGTTGTTAGCTTCTTTTTAAATGAAATAAACTTTCTTATGAAATAATATACTAAGGGATCTGCAATTTCAGAAAAATGGGTGACAAACTAGCGGTAATAACTAACTTTTAAAAGATAATTAGATTTTTGTAACCTTTTTAGGGGCAAGCTTGTCCCACATAGCACTCACTTTGTCTTACAGGGGCAATATTCTTTCCCATTTAATTTTATGACCTAGAAAATCCATTTTTGATTTTAAATAAAGGACATCTGGAGGTTATGATTTTGTGTGGCCTGACAGAGACATTCAAACACCTTCTTCAGGAGGTTTAAATGTTCATTAACCTTGAGGGAGCATACAGTTACATTGTTCAATCAAATGAAAACAAATAAAAGTTTTTAATTACCAAACAAGTCATCCATAACTTATTGAAAAGAAGAAGAGGCATTACAAAGCTCCTGCGGCATCAGGGTCTGCTCAAATAGCCCTTCACTAGATATCAAATTGCATTGTAGCAAGTTTTAGGCCAACTTTATCTTTCAGTACCATTGGAGAGATTCAAAACATAAAAAATTGAGTATTTTATTATAAATTGGAATGAGTCATCTATATAAGATAATAATTAAAATTCTTTAGAGTAATGGCATGAGTATTAATAAATACATGACTACTATATGCCCTTCATATTTTTTTAATTTAAAAGAAGGGTAAAGCATAATGATCTTGAGAAGGGTTTAGTCATTAAATATTGTAAAAGTTGTTTTAGAGGAATTGAGACTTGGGACTTCTTACCAGACTTTAGTAAGACATTGCTGAAATAGTGGGTATAAGTCTTTGCTTTATTTTGTACCTCCTCCAACAACCCAAAATTTCTCAATCCAGTGAAAATATTTTCATACTCTTCAATGAGCGCTTCTTAACTTGTTGCTGTTCTGGACTAAGAGAATCTCCATAAACTGACTTCAATTTAAGAAACAAATGGGTTCTTATAATTCTAATTGGCGCAATTCTCCATATCACATGATAGAAAAATAATACCTCTAACGAACTGGGTGCGCATAGGCAATGTGATTATTTTGGTTTATCTCATGGTTAACTAGTGAAATTAGCTAATAACACAGATATGGGCCCATTATAAGCAGGATCAAAGATCCTATGGCATGGTAAAGCCTATAAAATGAAGTATTGACCTTACCTGATAACATAAAAACATAAATTTTTAGAGCTAATACTTTTAGTCTGTATTAATTAACACCTGAGATTTGGGAGGAATAGTTATATGTTTTTTAGTAAATAAAGGCAGATCTTCTTCTGAACATACATAAGGGGAAGTAAGTATGGTTTTCAGTCCCAAAATTCATGATATGAGTCTATTTTTGAATTTATTTTGAGGAAGGCTGACCAGGGGCGGGCACTTTTAATATAGTGATCAAATAGTAATGAAATTTAACTATAAGTTGTAAAGGACACCCCAGTTGGCTCTTAGCCCCTCCTGTTATCAGCCAGGACCACCAGGTTTAGGGCGATGAGGGAACTCATGCCAGCTTTCATGCCTGGTTATAACATAAGTGAAGGAATTGATATTTATTTAAGAACAGTTTGGGAACCCTTAGTTAAATAACCTTCTGTTACTTGTGGTCATATTCTTAAACAACCATGCCTGAAAGTGTTCCAATAGATATGAACTGAAGCGATTGATCTTCATAAAGGGTTTGAGTTGTTTCAGAAAAGGAATCCATGACCACTGTATGGATTGTCCATGTTGCAAATGCTACTATTAGCACATGAAGAGATGGATGAATGGGTGATTAAGCTTAAAGAAAACATGTTTCTACACAGGCCAAGAACCTCTCCATTATCTTGACAGATTAGGTGAATAAACTCTTTGAAAATAGCCATAGATGGTGGACATTGCTATAGGCGGTGTACTAAACTTCCATATTGACCACATACTGTGCATGAAGAATGGGTGGCGTTAGATTGCTCTGCAGTACGATATACTCTCCTCATGAATCTCCACATCTGAGAGTGGATCTAGGGTTGAAGTATTGGAGGGTGTATATATTTCCATATCTTCTTTTGGGTTTCTAAGTCGTATGGTATGTCTATTATATCCAATTATTCAATCCCTGCAATGGTGTTTGTATTACAGTGTATCACGTTGTTTGTAACTATTTGCCCTGAATTTCTTGCCTTTAGATTAAATTTGAGTGGCCTTGTTGGTTATTCTGTACGCTTAATTGTATTTCACAATCTGCCCTTATCATGGATAGAAGTATTTTTTAAAGCTTATTGGGGTGCCATGTGATCCTGCAGCAGTTAAGTGTGATGCTAGACATCTAATCAGCAAATTTGGTGATTGTTGTTTCTTAGGCGGAAGCGTATGAAAATTTTATTCCTGCTGCATGAGCCCAATGTAAGTTTGGTAGGTCTGGTCTAGTTACTTAAACTATCCAAATTTCAAGTAATTTTGTTGCTTGTTATATATAATTTTTTACCCCACATCTCCTTTATGCCTAGAGACAAATAAATTTCTAAGATGTACATGGGTTTTATTGCCAGACCAAAGCCTTCCCAGTATTAAAGCATATATTGATGCAAAAAAGGATGGTGGAAAGGCGATTGCATGTTCTATGTACCAAATGACTGATTATATCTTGGAATTGGCAATCACAACTTGTACTTTTAGACTTTTTTGTTGTCCACTTAGGGAGGCTTTGCAATTTGTAATCTTGTCCAGTAGATGATTCTATATCATGTTGTTTGCGTATCCTCCTGACTCAAGCCATACTCCCAAGTGGAGGACAGGTCCAGCTTCTAGCTTGGAAGTAAAGGGGAGTTCAAGTGGGGTGATTGAGGAGTTTTGCCTATTTAATCTGGTGATGAGTTTCTTTGATGGCTTATTCTGCTGACCAAAGGTGGATAGCAACCTGAAGTCTTGATATTTTCCTAGCAGGATAATTTCAATTTTATCAGCATTAATTGATGCGTTGCTGATGATGAAGTATTGATTGTTTCTTAAGTTTATGAGAATTATGATTGTTGGAGATACCCACCACACAGCCATCTGTAAATAAAATCATTTTGACTGATGGTTGGACACTTAAGTTGTTTGAAGTGATGCGAGCATTTGTGCTTTTTATTAACTTATTAGACTAAAATTATTTTGTAATGGACTTAAAGGATATCCTTGGCGAAGTCCCCTCTATGAAAAAAAAACTAGATTATCTAGTAAATCTGATCCTAGCATGGCCATGGTGGTTGATTTGGTAAATAAAATCACCCAGTATATGAACCTGGTTAGGATTTAAACTTGTGATAGTAGGCTCTGAGATAAATTTTATTTAACACTGTCATAAGCTTTCTGTTATTGTAGGAAAACAAGTGCTCCAGAAGCTTTAGATTGGTATACATTAACAACTATATGAATAGTGTCATATATGAACCTTCTGGGAACAATTACATATTGAGAGGAGGATATCACTTCAGTTGCTATTTCTCCTAGCCGTTTTTCCATGATTTTTGTGATGATTTTAGTGTCAGTGTTGGTTAGGGAAGTTGGGCGCCAGTTGGATAGGTTTAATCTGTCTCCCTTTTTTATTTAGAGTAACTGTGTCTGCACCTTGATCTCCAGGTAGAAGGTATGTTTCCTTAATGCATTTGTTCATGTATGCTAGAAGAATGTTAGATATGTTATTAATGTTCTTTTATAAATTCCATAAGGAATTTCATCAGAGCCTGGGCATTCCCTCTTAGTGTACTGCGCACCACTCCACATAATTCTTCTCATGACATTAAGTTACATAAATTGTTTGTTTGGGTTGTGGTGTTTATATGTGCGCTTTCAAGGATTTTGTATTTTTTCTAGTTTGACTAGTTTGTATATAAATATATATAAATTTGTGTAAAATATGTGTACTTCAGTTGTGACTTCTTAAGGCATTTCCGTTATGGGTGATACTGGTTGGAGAACCTGTTTTAGGCTCCAGTGTTTTTATGAGAAAAATTGTCAGAAAAAATAACTTGAACATGTTTCTCCAGCCATAAAAATTGTGCTTTAAATGGACTCTAACGTGATGTTAATGTTCTCTTACCAAAGCATTTAGTCATGCAGATAATTTGCCAATTGCATCCCCATTTAGGTATGTATCCTGTGCGCAGTGCATAGTTTTCTAATTGGTTTATTTTAATCAATGTACGTTTGATGACAGATAAGGCTGCTCTTAATTTTTGCAATGCTGTGTGTTTGATCTGTTGTATCATTGCTTTTTTAAAATTTGATCAAGTTGAATTGGGTCCAAACAATATGGTATTGTAAAATCCCATATTGAGGAAATTTCCTCCATCCAGGCTGGAACTCTGATTCAGTTAAATTTTATGGGCATATTCTGCACCACCTGGATGCCTTTGTGATCGTTTTTGACGGCGTAAAGGACACCAAAACAGTGATTAGAAAATTCGATTTTTGTAGTTTTAAATTTAAAAATTTGGAGTCAGAAAATTAACGGTGCTAAACAAGGTCTTTGAGTGACATATATATTAATTTACCTTTGTGAACATGAGTTCATGCCATGTTCTGTAGGAGAGGTGATCGTTTTGGTAATGTATCATATAGTCCCAAGTTGGCTTTTAGCATGCAAAATTCAGCGTGTCTTTGTGGTACCTCCATTATATGTGGCCATTAATTAGTGTTTGGATTACTCCAGAAGTTCATGTCTTCCATAAAGAAGGTATGGGTGGGGAGAGGGATAAATGTCAACTCCAAGAGAAATTTGTTAATCCTATGCGCTTTTCTGGTACATATAAAGTGGCTATTGTGTGCAACTCTTCTTGACAGAAAAGGTAATGGCTAGTATGTGGTCATTCAAATATGATTTCTTATTAATGAATTTGAAATTTTTGGTTTGCCTGTACTATCACCCCACAGTGTTGTGACCAAAATGATAGCGTTTGGAGGAGCATGTTTTCCCATGTCTCCTCCTTCCCTTGTGGACAGTGGGTTTCCTGTACCACCAGGATCTCCACAGGGTGGTTGTGCAGGAAACTCAACTTTTTGGCCCAGGACGTTGAGGCCTTGAGTCCCACTATGTTCAGCGTCCCTATCTCCATTGAGGCTCCTGGTGCGCCTCAGGAGTGGTTAGAAGGGCTCGCAGCCCTACTTCCTCGCCCTCTTTGCTCACATTTACATCTTTAATATGTGTGCCATATTGATGGGTTGACACTAGGGTATATTCATCCCTTTTACTATTGCTGATTCGTTTCCATTTTTTCTTTAGAAGTTTTCATTTTTTTATTGCGTTGCAATGTTGCATGACCTCATTGGATTCAGCTGTATTTACCAATTTCAATAGTAGACAATTTTTCCCATTTTGGTTGTAATTTGTAATCTTAGGAGGGTGTCCTTTCCCTATGATAATGAGGTTGCATCAAAATTGAGCTCTCCAACTCCTTTTAATTTAGATTAACTTCTTGGTTTTCTCTGACATTTGATTGGCTTAGTGTTGCTAGTTCTTCCATATCTTCCTGAAACTGTTTGGTAAAATGGAAAGATCCACCAATGGCTTGGCCTTGGCCGCGGCCAACTTGTGGGCCTGTTTGTCCATCTTCTGCTCTTTCATGGAAATAGGTCAACTAACTTATATTGTCTGAATCATCCCCAGTTATATGCTTGTGTGGTATCTGTAATTTTGGCATATTCTGAGTTATCTTCTCCCATTTCTCCTCACAGACTTTCATCTCTCTTATAATTGCTTTCATGGGACAGGCATGAACTTATGTCCAAATGAATGACAGTGGTTGCATATGGTTGATGCACTTTTCACTGTTGCTCAAAATAATTGGGATTTTTTCCATCAATTATATAATATGCAATATGAGGGGATCTTCACGAGATCCTCTGCTACCTCTGGGTTCAGCGAAAGTATTTCTATTGACTTCCCTGTGCTAAGGTTCAGCATTAGATGTGATATTTGCATTTCAGAATGTCTAATTTCTCCGTAGTATCTCAAGAAATACTGGAGATGGTGCTTGACTACCAAGCGTACAAGTGTTGTCAAGAGGTAGTCAAAAATTAAAAAAAGATTTTTGGATTCCATTTAATATGTGCATTTTGACTGTACCAATCTTTGGCCTTCAGGAAGGTCAATTACTATTCTGACCTTGGCTTCAGCATTTGCCTCTTCTGCCATCTTAAACCCAAGGTCCACCCACCCATGGCAGATAGTGTGGATTGTGATGTACATGGCGTGCAGAAATGTTTTTGGTTAGGCTTCACTGTACTTTTCCCAAACTGACAGCACAAACCTCCCCAAGAAAGTTCTGATACTTTTTAACTGATGAAAGCGGTTGCAGTGGGATACTTCCATGTAGCAGCATTATTTTATTAGAAATTTTAACAAAACAAATAGGGTGCAACAGCTTGGGTTTTTTATTTTTTGCTATTATTTCGTTGTTTTCTGTGCACACGTTGCCTTTGGGCGGTATAGCTCCAAAGCTGATACAGTTTAGCACGTTTGCCCAATCTTTTTTATTGTTACTGTTTATCACACCTGGTTCAAAATATCAATTTGCTCTGTTTTCATCAAATTATTTTACTAATAAGTGAGAGTAATAGAAAAGATGAGCTTGAACGCACTATAAAAGTCTGTTATAAGTTAGAATATTCAGAAAAGGCCCCAAATCTGGTTAAAAAGTGGGGAATTTCACAAGAAACACATGTCATTTAAGTTTCCATTTTTATATGGACATTTTGTGATACATGATATACTTTTATATTAATTAAAATTACTAATTTTATGAATATTTTTTGCATCGGTATTACTTAGAAGCTTAGTCCCCAAAAGAAGATTATAAAAATTTACAGTTAAGTACTAAACCAGACTCTGACACAACTTATTTTACCAATGTGATGGATAGAGTAAGAATAGGCCTCTAAGGATTTGATATAAAAGGAGCCTGCAGTATCATAATCTTTGGCATAATTCAAATCATGTGCAATTTTTACCCTCTTATAAGCTTAGAGTAATTCACATTGATGGGGGAGCATGTATCAATGATGGCTAGCTTTATCACTTTATTATTACTACTTCAACTTGGATTACATTATTACCAAAATATGAAATTATAACAGAGATAATAGAATGAGAGGCATCTACCATATAAAAGGATAATATGGAAAAGCAGAAGATTAATAGGAACAATTATCAACTAGTATTTTAAGGACATCAATGTCTTTTGGAGCAGAAACTACATAGCAATTATTAGAGGGTTCAGGAACTTAAAGTTGAGGCAAATAAAAACCATCAACATAGGAAGCCTAGCGTTCTATGCTGAATTCCCTTATTTGACTCATCAATCTGCTTCCAATATTGTTTTTAACTTAATGACCATGGAACCCACAGTAACTGTATGGAACTCATATCTGTTTTTATATTTTAGGGGATACCACATGTGTATTGGATCGTGGAATGGCTGATGAAGGTGAATGCATTGCCCTATTAGAAATTTTCATTAGGGCCTCCTAAAACCAAGATTTATTTGATATTTTCCTCAAGTAGTTCAGAATAAAGTAATAGTTGTGTAAACGAAGAAAAGCACTTATCACAGAAGATATATAATCATTAATGTAATGTGTTTGCATGTAGCTAGTATATAGGCATCATTTTAAACAACTGTGTAATTATTTAATAGGTCCCTTCTATTGAACTAATGATCATAAAAGCTTGATTCCAATTAGATAAGATCAAATCACTTCCAAACCCTTTAGTAAGGGAGGTCTTATTTTGAGTCCAAATGAAGCATATCTTTTTTATTTTTAGCACTAGTGGTGCCCAACCCAAAGGGAGAGCCGCCACGCATCTTTATTTTAAAATAGGCCAAACAAAGATATTAATAGAAATAGAAAAAAACTAATATGGCACCTCAGCAAATAGCCTAGGAAGCCATATTAGAAGGGGAGGAGGATTTGAGGAAACTTTTGTCTGGCGCCACTATATAAGGCAGGCCATGGCAGACAGCATTGGGGTGAGCATCAGTGACATAGGGCATAAGAAGGTATAGGTGTGGGTTTTCTTTGTTTATGAGGCCAGCGGTGTCCATAGCCTCAACTTATTGAGTAAGCTGATGCTCAGCAAAAGTGATGAGAGCTGGCACACAAGTAAAAAAATTGATGCGCCAGTGAGTTTCAGGATAAGCGGGGTTAAAAGAGAAGTTTTTACTGCATTGATGCAAGCACAGTTCACACTAAAAGCAAGCTCCTCAATTTCATATTTTTCATCTTCCTCAAAATTATGAGGGTAATTGGGGATAGAAATACCCTCAACCAGGGGTTCCATTGCCTCATGGAGTTGCTGGCGGAGAAGGTGTAGGCAGGAGAATCAGCAGCTTTGACTGACATATTGACTATATTTTTGTAAGTGGGATAACTGTTTTTAAGGACGAAATTGGTGGGGGAACAGTTCAGGAGGATCAACAAAAACTCCTATAATGCAAAATCTGGTATAACGGTATACAACTGGTCATTTTTGTCGATCCAATTTTGACTCTTGAAAGGATTTAACTCAGCCAATGCTGGCCCAGCCACCGGAGTTAGCAAGTTGGATGCACCTGATTAGCCACAAACTGTCAACCTTGGCAGCTCAGCTGAAATTGGTTCAGCCATCAGTTCAGGTTAACGTAAATTAGCTAAATTTTTTAAAAATTCTAAAATTATGATTGGCTGCGGCTTTGGAAGCCATGTCAGATTTTTCTGAGGTTATGGTGGGAGAATTGAGCCTGACTCAAAAAATTTGGGTGTGGCAGCTGACGAGCCAACACTGGAGGGGTGAGCAGTGGAAGCAGCAGAGGTGGAAGCAGTAGGGCATTTGTGCTTTAAGTGATCAATCTCAAAGCACAAGGGGAAAATGGTGAAGCTGTTCTCAATGTGCACCCAGAATGGGTGATCAGGGGCAGATCTGATCACTATGCGAGGAGGAATTGTGAGATGGGTGTTGCAATAGAATGGGTGGATCATTGAACAAGTGCACACCCTTGTCAAATGATCTGCTCCATTCAGAACCATGATATGCAGCATGGGGTCTGCACTTTAAATGGCCAAACTCTTTGTGAGCTCGTGGTGGAGGTGTTTGGGGGAAAGGTATGAGGGCAACCCAGAAAACTGGACCACCAAAGTGGCCTCATCGGGAGCTGGGTGCAAATGGTCAGAAGGAGAATAATTTAAAATTAATGGCCGCTCAGATGCTGCCATTGCAACAGCATCAGAATAAAAACTGAGGTTAAAATGCCCCTTAAAGGGGCGGAAATCTATGAAGCTGGCAGGTTTAAACACCGCTGTGGCTATCTCAATGATGCCCACGCTTGCATATGTGAAGAGATTAACATATTTGACCCAGAGGCCAAATTGCAAAATGCTACATGGGAGCACCAAAGGGCTCTGGATCACCGCGTGGGAACTTACAAGATGGTGGGCTAAGTCCTGAGGGGGACATAATGCCCAGTAGCATTAAGACTAGCAGAGCCAGCCCAAGTGCGCTTTGGCAGCAGCTGAAATACGCCAGATGGTGACACACCACCCCAAGCTGGGGCAGCAGGCGTCAAAAGCATCAACATTCATAAGTTTTGGCTCAATTGAGAAGTGATTTTTTGTATTTTTTTAAAAATTCAAATTAGCTTCTATTTTGATGTCAAAGTGAAAGAGAGAGTTTTATAACTTCGAATGAAGAATATCTTAATAAGTGTGGTACTACAATGTCTTAGGCTAATATACTTGGGCAGGTAGAGATGTTTAATACCTTTTGTTTATCAAATCCAACATACATAGCTCTTTAATATAAAGTAAAAAAGTTGTCACTTACTTTTTTCTGTATCATATTTATCTTGAAAACTTCAAAATAAATTAAGGCATCAGATAATACATAACATCATATTAATTTTTTAGGTTCAGAAAGTTCATATTAAGGCAAATTTATTGAGTAAAAGTGCAATAAACTTTATGATATAAATTTTAACTAAAAGTTAATTTTTATTCAAGGTGGGCTGACCTTGGGACAAATATACTGCACCAATAGGAGGGATAGGGAGTAGAAAGCGAAGATATAGGGTTGGAGGACAAAACCCAAGTACTATGGGTAAAACCTTCCTGCGCATGTTATGATAGGCTGGGATTACATGATCTAGCTTCACTAATTCGCCTGGTCATAACAAGGCATGGTGAGAAAATCCATATGCATTGCTATCCTCTTGGCACAGAAATACAATTTCTTCCATGATGGGATTGGAACCTGTGTCGTGAGGGGTGATAGTGGGACGCCCATACCAACTATGCCACACCACCTTTAATGATGTGAATTAAAAAGATCACTTTAAAAGCGGTGACCCATTGATTAAGTTGTTATAACAAATATTCATGATCTAAGTTTCAAATAAGGATTTAAATTCAATTTTCTAAATATTGAGTACCCCACATATAGCATTAAATAGATCAATAGAGGTGGTCAAGGAAGCAATTTGAGTACCTTGAGTAGTTTAGTTTCTTACATATAAACAATTTATTATTGTCCTAGAAAGTAAATTAGGTGAGGAAAATCCAGATTTAGATGCTGGCCTTATAACGTTAAAAAACATTGTCTAGACATAACTCTTACTCAACCTCTAAGTCTTATACTCTTTGTTTTAGATGAGTTAAAGTACTGAGTCAGGAATTGTAACCAAGGATAGTGTTGTCCAAGTGGTTTTGGGGGACACAGGAGTAATCAGAATCAGATAGGTCAATATTTGCACTAGAAACAGTAGGTCCAGGATTAATAGAAAGGGAACAAAGATGTCCAGGAGCTCTGGGTGGACCTTAAGGGCCAGTTAACCTTGTCTAGTTTTGTTATCATTGACAATATGAACAAAATTAATTTAGAAATTCGTCAAGAACTCTAGTTCCATACTTCTTTCTCATTAGGTCAATAAGGTTTCTATACCATCTTTAATATTAGTAATTCATTGATTAATTGGGTTAAAGCCTTTAAATTGTTGAGATACTTCAAAACATAAGGATCCTACAACACCATTATTAATTCAAACAATTTGACTTGTAATTTTCCTATCAAGCTTTATTGTCTACTATTTTCTTTTATTTATCACAGCCAAAGTTGGAGGCAGTATCATATAAACTGGCATGTAATTATGAAATTATTGGCCAAAAGAAATTTTACGTTAAATTTCCAAGTGATGCTTTCCAAAACAGTAGCAAATAGTGAATAGCTGGATGCACAATGTGCCAGAAATATTAATCATTATGAGTCAGTCTTAGCACAGCGCTGGCCAATACAGCAGAGGAATATAAATGCATCATGATATTGAGACTCTAGAGGCTTATGATCAATTATATTGGCCTCCTGTTGGATAGCCCTTAAAATAATCCTTCAATAGTTGCAGTAAAAATTTTTAAATTATTTTGATGTACAGAGCTGTCATTTATGTCAATGTACTATTTCATTGAAACTTGAAATTACTATTCATTGATATTGAGAACAGAAATTTACTGTTGTCTGTTCACCCATTGTGTAATACTCACCATCCCTCAGAGGATGGCGAGCTCACACAAGGTTTATTAATTATTATAAAAATAATGCTTTCAACTGGTGGCTTCAGAAGCAAGCCTGACAGGGAGCACCATAGTTAATTTCACTAAAAATTTTATATATATAGGCGCTTCAAAGGCTTCAGAATTATCAGCAATGATGTACTAGAGTTGTCATGTACACATGACATAATAGTGGGGATCAACCCCAAAGATAAGGCTGGGCGCCTGGAGGCCCAAAAGGTGAAGCTACAGGGCCTCCCAGACCTGAAGCACACCCTAGACCAGCGCTGGGTAAGGGCAAAATATGCCCAGGTTGGTCCTAGTGGGGTGCTGAGTGCCCAGCCCCTGATGTCAGGCCAAGCGTTAAAATGAACTATCTACCAAATAAAGGCGGATGGTTCAGTTTGGTTAGTTGAGGAACGGGGATTTGAAACCCATTCTATCTATGAAATAATGCGCTTGGGTCAAATCCAACTTCAATTGATCACTCAAGTGAAGTCAGTTTTGGCCTATTCTACTAACTCAGATGGCAGTATCGCCCTATTGGTGAGTCGCTGCTTGGACCACTGTGGCATAACCCCAATTTCCCCATCTGAGCTTAAATATGTTTTCCCCCAACCAACATTCCTTGTTGGTCGACTTCCCAATTAAAAATTCCCCCATTTTCCCATTTTTTAAATGTTATTACCAAAGTTTATATGCACATACCCCTTCAAGGAGGTCTCACGCTCCATTCAATTTGCCATTCTGAACACAATCCGATTTTTCATAAGTGCACTGCTGGTTCTCCCAGGTCCCCTCCAACCTGGTCCTTTTACCTATCCTCTTCTTGTGCACCTCATCGTTTTTGGGTGTTTCCTGATCACTTTTTGGTTTTAGTTAATATTACTCCAGCACCCTCTGCTGGGCGCTAGTAGCTTTAGTACTAATGGCTAGTTTCCATGCATTGGCTCTGTGCACCAAGCACCTCCACGCTTGAAACAGGAGATTTACAGACACTCTCCTTACAAGAGTCTTCTTAAAGGATTAAAACTCTATGGAATTAAAATTAAAGATTCAACATTTTAGTTAATAGATGAGAGATTTTGGTAAAAAGATAACTTTACTGATTAGAATTAAGAAATAAGATATAGGTTGTGACACTATGTTTTATTTAATTAAAATGTTACTTATGATGAAAGATCTTTACCATTGATAAAATCAGAACGTCCTTTATTGTATTAGTAGCTCTTAGTGTTATCAGAAACGTCTTGATTATTGAAAGATCTACTCACTCATTTAGATACTCCTTGGGTAGTGTTTCTCTTTAATCAGGTGTGTGTTATTATAGAAATATGTAAATAATAGATACAATAAAAATTGGGTTTTTGTGTAATAATTTGGATTTGGAAGAATCATTTGACTTTTTGACAATAATTTTACACTATTCCATCTCCTTGAAACACACAAAAAAGCTACCCAATCCAAACAATACAAATGATAAATTTACTTATATGTCTTAGAGAAATTAGAATCCATTATGGTGAACAACTAGTGGTTAATACTAAGATCATCATTGCAATACTTCAAAATTTGTCTTTTTGACATAACAAGCTCTGACGGAGTTAGCATATGTTTCCCAAGTTCTACCCAGTATATAAAATCCAATATACCAAAACCTAATAACATAATTTTTGGAAACCTTACCATATATGAAACCTATTTCAATAAGCACAAAGAAATAGGAAAAGGCGACCTAAAACCAATCAATGACATTGATAAATTCTATTATACTAGAACACAACTCAACATGGTTTTTAGTGAACAACTTAATCTTTAATTTAACCAACATTCAATTTCTGATGAACTGATTTTCAGAAAGACTTATAATCTATACTCCTTTCTGGAAGCTTATAGTGACATCTTTCCAAGGTCATACCACAATTATGATCACATGAAAATCTTAGTCACAAAACTGATGTTAGTGGCGCTAGTTCAATTAGATCTAAACTTACTTAAATCTAAAGTTGGAGAGCACCAGATGAAACCAGAGACTAAGAAATTAGATTTATACTAATTTTATTAGTTTATTAAAGCCCAAGGTCTTCAACCCTTCTACTCATTAAAAAAGAGTCTTATGGTAATTTAGTTGTGATGTACTATTAGAAGTTAAACACCTCTAGAAGAATGAATCAGGCCTATCCTAAACATCAATGATGCTCTTGATCAACTTCCAGATACAAATTTTTCATGTGATGGATCTGTCTATTGGTTACTGGAAGAGGAACCTCTTCCATCAAGATCAAGAAATGTGTACTCCTATCTGAAGCAAAGACCTTTTTCAGTTTATTCAGCTCCCATAAAGTCTTTGAAATGCCCCACTAAATTTATCTCACTGCGTTTTAAGTTATTACAAGACCTTAAGACAGTTTGTAAAATTTCTATATTAATGACATCTCATTTTTTTACAATCTTAGAGACCATTTAGAGCTTCTTAAAGGATTTATATCAATTATGTATTTTCAATGTTTAAAATTAAAATCCTCAAAATGGTCATATTTTCAACGTGTAAAAATTTCTTAAACGTTATTTATCATGATAAGGAATTTAGCTTCTCTAAATTTAAGTTGAATCTATATATATGCCTGATTTTAAATACCTTTAAGATATCAAAGTGTTTATAGTATAATGAGATACTGCCATCAGTTTCTGCAAAGTTTGCACAGCTCATAAAACAATTGATATGTTTATCAAAAAACTCCCTTTTTATTTGGGATCAGAACAAAAAAGCAGTCTTTGAGACAATGAAGAAGTTGATTAAAGAACAGCCTATCCACATCGATGAATCCCCCTTGGGTTGGGACCATCTAGTACTAAAAAAAAAAACAGCCTATCCTATGCGCCCCAGTTAAATAAAGCCTTTCATTATCTTTGACAACGCCTTAAATATACTATGGTGGCTATTCTGGCCTGGAAGATGAGTACGGTTCCCTCACCTTGTGCCTTAATTCAGCAAAATGCTTTCCAAGGCTGAACTCAACTATAGAGCTGCCAAGAAATTATGTCTTGAAATCCTACTTGAAGTCAAAAACTACCTCCCTTTTGTATTTGGAACCAAATTACAATTGTCACCAACCATGATACAGTAAAGTGGTAACAAAACAAGTAAAATCCTAAAGGAATAGTTCTTGGTGGGCTTTAACGCTTCATAATTATGACATGAAGATTGAGCACCATGATAAGACTTATTACATGAATATATATGGACTTACTCGCCTGCAACTATTTCATCTAATTAACAGTGCAACCAAATATTTATGAACTACTAATGCCTTTTGATTCCTGGAATGAAGAAGATGAACCAGTCAAGTAGATGCTACAGTGGCACTCCTGAGGTCTCAAGATTAAAGCTAGGAAGATGTAAAATATAGCAGGCATTATTGCTTACTATGCCTATGCCCTCAAGAATGAGTTACAGTGATTGTGGAAGACCACACTACCCTTAGCCATGGAGAAGTGTTTAAGACTTACAAATGGACTAAGGATTATTAAAAGGAAAAAGCAAACAATGATTCTATTGTTAATGTCCTGCACGCCTATTTATCATGCAAAAAAAAATCCTTGCATGAGACAAGATACCAATATCAGCCAGACACAACCCAAAGGCCTTTCCATACTATCATTTAAACATAGTAGGCATGTATCCACAAGAGACCATCATAAACCATTATATTTTGTAATAATTAACCACTAACAAGATAGAAATTTTGGTGTTTCTCCTCTAAATTAAATCGCCAAGGCCACAGCTACCTTAATACATCACCATATTTCTCACTTTATGGTTGCTATATGGTTCCCAGATTCATCTATCAAAATGGAAAGAATCTTGAACTCTTCAGGACTAAAAGGGCATCATCTCTAGAGCCATGCCACTAAAAAAGTTACTGATCTAGGTCACATCCTATATGAGAGATGGGTGGCGGCTGTTCCCCCTGATAAACTCACCCTTTTTCTCAGTCAAACCTAATCTAAGACTAATAATAATATTTAAACAACAGAGCAATATGCGCTAAAAATCAAGAAGCTCTGTGTTGATTTTTATAACTTTAAAAAGATAAGATACAAGAGAATTATCATCCAAATAAACCATTACTCAACTATTAGCATCCTTAATTTAAAAACTTAATATCTAAGGTAACCCCAGATGATAATACTTTACATGGTGAAGTTTGCACTAGAAGAAGTTCAAACTAAGATTTTATACAACAGGTTTTAAACATGTCAACTGTTGAGTAATTGACTGGACCTAATTGTCAAATATTTGATCATATCAGATATTAGCAATTATGGATCAGGTATATCTGAACTTGGGATTTGTGGCTTAGCGATTTCACTTAATAATATTTGACTATGATGACATGGGCTCAAGGGCTTTGTTGGTTAGGTCAGACTTAAGTTAAGTTTTGACTTAATGACTCGGGCACGTGGGCTTTGTTGGTCTATGTCAAAATTAGTTTTTAATGTCAGTTAAGTTTTTGATCAAATTAATTACTAATTAGTGATACAAATCACCTTGGTATGTGCTGGCAATTACATGTGAAAGAGAATCGGTTCAGCTATCTGCAGATGCGTCCAAAACGCCATCTTAAGAATGATTACAGTATTTACTCCAACCCTGAGGCTGAGCATGATGCCCTGAGTCAAAGTATTTGTAGACGTTCTTACAAACATTTTACGTGGCCAAGTGCCATTGAAAATGGGACGTCATGGGTAAGATGTGGTGAACATCAAACACTATAAAAAACCCTCAAGTTAATGCTAATAAAATACATTCAACTACTGGACTAGTTTATAATTTAACTTATAAACTTTTTGCGTTTAGTACTCTATTTTGTATCAGTCAATATTTACTTGGAATCAGTAAGATCAGGGTGGCGTGCCATCGTCAAAGTAAAATGACAGGTTATACAATTTGTTTACTACCAAGAAGATATATCTTGAATTTTAATCACCATCCTGTCTATTGTCATCAAGCAATAGATGCACGAAGCTTCATTCTACATCTAAAGAAGAACAAGCCCTCTGAAGCATAACCAAAATTCAACATCAACAAATACCAACTTTTTAAGTAGATTCAAACAATTAAAACCAGGATTGGAAATTAAAACCTTGAGTTAAAAAATTGGCTCTAAAGTACTTTGTTAGATAACCTTTTCCATTTCAAGCCATACAAACTTTATTAAGCCCTACCCCATTCCCTTGGTATATTACCCATTATCTTGCATCTTTTAGGTTGAACAAGTATTTACTTGAGGTAAGCCTGCCAGGGGACGTACATTAACGAAACTAAAACTAAAAACTAACGTAACTAATTGGTTCAAACAAAACGCCCAAATGAACGAATTGAGTGATGCACTTCAAACAAAGCAACCAACCAGGTGGGCAGCGGAAACCGCTTATCTCTCCATGGTGGAAGGGGAGGGGGATTGGGGGGCTCATCTTTGGCAGCAGCTTCTTCCTAACATAGTAGAGTGCATGTCAAGGCAGACAGTAAGGGCGTTGGGGCATCTGTAGCATGTGGTTCAATATCGCTAATAATTGGTATTTCATGGAAATCGTCAGCTAGGAAAATGACACTGTTATATTTGGCTAAAGCTTGTTCAGCTTTAATGCGGGCGTCTGGGAGTTTAATAAACATGGTGATGTTGGTTCAGGTAATTTTAGCTTTTGGGTTCTGTGCTATATTTACCACGTTCTGGATAGCATTGTCAACGTTTTTGTGTAACTGTTTTACTGTAATTTTATATTTTTGAGTAATACTTTTGGGAATGACAGGAGGTGGAATTTCTCCTATGAGCATTGCCACTAATTTGGCGATAGCTTTATGAAGGGGCGACAAACTGGTGATGAAGCTGCTTCAACTGCATGCTGGTGATCACTGCAAAATGATTCAGCATTTGGCTGTGGGATATATAGTCGTGGGGTATATTTGGCGTCCCATTCTGCATTAAAGAACTGCTCAATTAACAGAGATGGTTCTTCAATGAGCTTACCTGATTTTTCAATTTCAGCCAAAAACTCCCATGTGTTTTGGTTGAATTGAATTGGGGAGTCAGCATATGGTTGAGGTTTGGTTGATTTGTTGGATGAAGCTTGGGATCAAACTGGGATCCAATCTGATGTTTGATTGGATGAATCATGTGTGGCATTGGGGTGAGGAGGAGGCTGATTGGTGGCTGCAGGTGCAGCTGCAGCTTCCAGTTTTGGGGGAGGGGGAGGTAGGATTGTTCCCCATACCAGAACTTGTACGGGGTTGGTGGCAGATTTGAGGTCAGTGGATGAGTCACCTAATCCGTCAGAAGTGGCTAAGGATGGGCACTTGCGTTTTGAGTGGTCCAACTCAAAACATAACGGACAGATCATCCGCCTGCCTTTGATGCGGGCCCAAAAAGGATGGTCAGGCACTGAAGGAAAAATGGTGTGAGGGGAATCAACACGGCAATTTTATTAAATTAGTGTTGGTCATGGCACATGACCAAGGCCCAGTGAGGCGTGTGGCCCCATTTGGGACCACAAATTGTAAGATGGGGCTGGAGCCATAGGCTATCAAACCGTCCATCAGCTCCTGGTGGAGCACCACAGGGGGAGGTGGGCGGGCAGACCAGCAATCTGGACCACCAAAGTGGTGTCCGTAGGGAGCCAGGTCCAAATTGTGGGAAGAGGGGTACCCTGGAATACCAGGAGCACAGTTGCCGCAGTGGCAGCATCAGCTTTGCAGATTAAGCTGAGGTTGAAATACCCCTTATAGGGGTGGAAATCTATGAATCCAGTGGGTGTCATCACTGCCTGTGCCACCTTGATAATGGCTTGGTTGTGGTATGTGAATAGTTTCCCATATTCGACCCTTAGGCCATAGCGCATGTTGCTTTGGTGGAGCACCAGGGGCAGAGAGGTACCACTTGGGTACAAGCAAGGTGGGCATCAAGATACTTGGGAGGAACAAATCATCCCATGGGTTTGGAATGACTGGGTGAACCAAACCAAGCGCATTTTCCTGACAGATGGAAAATGGTAGGTGGAGTTTTGCCGCTGCCCCACACTGGAGCAGCTGGTGGAGAATCTGAGGACATTGGAGCGAAACCACAATGTGCAATTATGATTTGCTTTTATTAATTCATGTAGCTTTACTCAGAAAGTTACGCCGAGTGAAAATGCATCTTTTAGGTTGTTGGGCTATTTTTACTTAGTTTTTAGAAAGAATAAAACTCAATATTCCTGAAATTTTCTTTCCGCCTGAGCCCAATTTTGAGCAAATTTTGTAAATTTACAAAACTGAAAAGCAATTTAGCTAGATGCGCCCCTGACCCACTGAAGTCCATGGCCCCTTCGCCTGCTGCTCCAGTGTGGGGAAGCGACAAAACCCCACCCAGCTTTTTCTGTTCAGGAGAAAATGCGCTCAGACTGGTTTGTCCAGTCCAGCCAATCCTTAGGTCATTTCATTCCGCCCAAGGATCTCGCCTTTCGCCGTTCATGATCCCAAGCGGTGCCCCATTGCCCTCTCGTCCTGCCCCTCTCTTTCATGTTTTTGGCCTTCAGGTTGAATATGGGAAGTTGTTCCCATATGCAGACAAACCTATAATTGAATTATCACAGGTGGTGATGCAACCTGATAGCTTTATTGATTTTCACCCCTATAAGGGGTACTTTGTTCTTGGTTTCACAAATGAAGCTGATGCTGCCACTGTAGCAACTGTGCCCCTGGTTTTCAAGGCACCTCGATTCCCATAACGCGCACCTGGCTCCCCACTGACTCCATAATAGTGGTTCAGTTCGCTGGGTTGCCTAATCACCTTCCCCCACCAGTGCTCCATCAGGAGCTGATGGCAGGTTTGGCAGCCATGGCGCTGACCCCATCCTTCAATTTGTGGCTCCAATGGAGCCACACGCCTCACTGGGCCTTGGGCTTTTACCACAATCAGCCCTATATTAACAGATGTAGCTGACCATATTTCTCCATGTTCCTTCATTGCTTCTGCCCCTGACCACCCATTCTGAGCTCGCATCAAGGGCGAGCAGACCATCTTTACGTCCTGCTTTGAGTTGGACCACTCAAAGCAGAGTTGCCCCTACCTCACTGCCTCTACCGCCTCAACGGTATCATCCACCAACACCTCATCTACTAGCCTCCCTGCAGCCAGCTCACTATGGGGGGAAATCTTACCCCCACCTCTTCCAAAGACTGCTGCTACTGTTGCGTTTACAGCAGTTAATAAGACCCATCCTAACTCTGGAGCTACCAATGCTCCCACCAATCAGGATTTGGCTTGGACAACAACTTGCTCTTGAGCCCCAACCCAATCTCTAGCCTCAGCCATCCCTACTGAGGAAAATTGGACTTTTATGAATTGAACCCATGGTCCATATTGAATAAAACTGATAATCATGTAATGTGATTGAAGACTCCAAACTCAACATTAGAGAATTTATCCCTACATTATCCCCCATTGAGACTCTTGGCACTTTTATGTCCCACACCTAAATGGCAATTTAATATGCACCCAACACCATTTTGCTGTGGCAGCTGCTGCCCAACCCAATAAAATTTTCCTCTACAATATTATATCTTAAACAGCGATGAAACTGTCTAAAGGTCTCTCCCCTCCCATTCTTGTCCAGACTTACCTCAGAGCAAAATTAATATTCTCCAGCTACATAAACATGCTTCAGATGATGTTCAGTAAGTGGTTGCAGTTTTGTAATTCAAAACAAAAATAACCTGAAATAACACTACTTTAGTTCCCTAACTTCCTGCCATCCACATCTAAGCAGAAAAGTGCTTTTCCACTTACCTGAGCGCCATATATGACGATGATAATTTCTACAACCAATTGGTCCTCTGTGATCTCACCCCATATTGCTGATAAACCCATGCCCTTGCTCTCTGCCTTGGCACGCACTTTGTACAATGAGGATACAATGGATGAGCCCCCTGATCCCCCTTCCCCTTCTGCCATGGTGGGATAAGCAGTTCTCCACTGTGCCACCTGGATGTTTGTTTATTTTTTTCATTTGTGTTTCACTGCTCATTTAGGGCGATTAGTTCAGGTTTTTTGGTTTGGTTAGTTTTGATGCTTCAATTTTGGTAATGCCCATCCCCTGGTCAGCGTACCTCAAATAAATTTAAATTTAAAACTCAATATTTCTATTTTAATTATTTTCAGATTAATTACACTCAATATTTAAATGTTAAGGCCTATAGAGGGGCTAAATAATAATGGTATTGGTTCCAGTGGTGGATATGCCACTTGTGATTGCTGTGTTAGTTTCATCAACAAAAGTAGATAGTAAATAAAAGGACTATTTTACCCTGTATCAAACATGCAACTATTCTTTTTTGCCTTTTAAAATTTTCAAAATCACATAAATTATTTCTCTAACCTACCAGAGTGGCCGTAACTTATGACCTGAAGCTTTTGTCCTGGGTGTTAGAGAATCTTTTATGGAAGCCAGGGTTTTTGTCACGCCAATTCCCAAACATTATAGTCTAACCTATAATTATTTCAAAGAATGAGTTAGTTTAAGTTATTTTGGCTGTGGATCAGGTGTTCGCAGAGCAATATCTATTTGGCCTACTAAGCGGGTCCTCAGAAATTAGTTATGGAAACCCATGTTAAAGCCTAAAGCTTGTGCCCTCCCAAATGTTGAAGCCCATATATACCGTCCAAGTTCACCTGATTTATAGATATTATATTCCCTTTTCCCACCTTTCTTGCCAACTGATATGACTTGTCTTGACTTGGTAGACACAAACAGTGCTTTGTTGGTTATTTCATCACCACATCACTGTTAAAATTGGCAACATAAAGTACAAATTTTTGGGACTAGTTGACTTACATATAACCACTTGTTTATACTCTCATTACTACTACAAGGTGTTCCCTACTACTACTAAGGAGTTCTTGTTGGTTCACGCTGAGATTCATGTTTCTGAATACTCATATTACACTGATGATACCTTGAACAAGACCTTAGGGAAGTTAGCAATACCTGTAAATCCTAAAATTCCAAAGGTAACGCCTTTTCAAATCTCACTGGTATAACAAATGAAGCACAATGATGCTTTTATTTTAATTTACAAGGATCTTACATGCACGCTCCTTATATTGCCCTCAGATCCACAATCAGTCCCTTTGTCAAATGCTTGGGCTTAAGAAATTCCCTTTTATACATAACAAGTACCAGAATGAGTCAGAAGCCTCCCAAATCATGAACTTAGGACTAAGTTTTTGTCTCATTATGACTTAAATAAATAGGACCGTGCTTTCTTCTTCTTTACCATTCATATTTCAGTACAGTAACATAAGGTGTCAATTAATACCTTTGTAGATTCTGGAGCCAAGAAAATTTATATCGATTTTAAAGTGATGCAGGCCTTGGACCTTGAGATCACAGTGGGTGTACCTGTTTTAAGAGCTTTGCATGTCCCAATTGTCACACACTCTCTATGTAAGCCACTTCATTTTGTAGCTCATGAACATGAGTTCTTGGAAATTTTTTAAAATTCCTAAGCCGTTTACTAAAGATTTTGATGGTAATTTGGTGGCGCCATCAATTGGTGAGCATTTGCTAAAAAATGAACACACTAACCTTTACGTCTAACAACCCTTAGGTGAAATATCTCTGCTCTAACATTGACAATATGGAATTTTAATTGGCGGCAACGTTGGCTATTCCTCTACTGGCGTTGTGCTTTACATACCTAGCATGCTGCAGATACTTGAGCCCTTCAAGTCTGTGTTTTATGTGTAAGGTGCTAATTATCTACAAAGTTACTCAGAGTTTAGTCTGAGCTTCCAGATGTCGGTTAATCCTTTAAAATTAGCTGCCCTTTGTATATTTAAACAGCTAAGAATTATCAAGATTTATAAGTTTAGATTGATTTGGCAACAAAGGGATGGATGATAAAGAAACGCTTCTCATTCCATTCATGTGGTTTTTACTCATAAACCTGATGGTACCCTGAACCCTTGTGCGAATTTAGGCACTTGAACATTAAAGTCACAGTTCCATAACCACTATCCTTCAAGGCCGCTATTCACAAGTAATATCTAAATTAAAGTCTGTACAAAGGTTGACCTGGTAAACACTTTTCACCAAGTGTAGGCAAAGTCTGGCCTAGAATGGATGAATCAATATGCTCCCATTTTGGAATTTCACTATAAGGTAATGCCATATAAACTAAAAAATGTGCTGGCAGACTCTCAGCAGTTCATTTATGATGCTCTAGGTGATCTCAGGCTTACCTGTGCATTTACTTATGTTGATGAAATTCTTGGCATATCAGCTCTTAATTAAAGCTAAAGTTAAAAAATGGTTTTGCAAGCTGTAAACTAGTGGAGAAGTCAAAAAACGAAAATATGGGTAAAAATAGACTACCTATTTAGTTAAAAAGCGTTAATATTTATAAGGAGTGTGGGGACTTGGTGCCTCAGGGACCTTTGTGGCACATTATGATCAGGATCTTTCATTGCCTTCTGGATTGACCGCCTTGTCCGCGCCCACATCATTCTGCATCGCCCTCATGACTGCAGCGGTGGGTTTGTGCCTCTCAAGGAACAGGAATTGGGGATGTAGTTCCTGAAGGCATCTCCTTTGATTCTCTGCACGTGATGCTTCCTGATTAAATTTCGTGTCAGTGCCTTCTTGGTAAGGTTCTAATCATGCTGACTCAAGAGTTGACATAATGAGGTTTGATTTGGGAGTAGGGTTTTGAGTTGTTCATGGTCTCAAATCCTGACAATTCCCCCCTAAAGATCCTGTCAGAGGGGCTATAGGGCTGAAGGAATCAGACATGTATTCGATTCATCACTGTCTCCTGATTGATGTTGGCAATGAAGTACTCTGAGTTCACCTTATGAATGAACTTTATAAGAACCATACCAAAGAACGTTAAGCTTGTTATTCCAATCCTGAGTCAATGGTGATGAAAGAGAATGAGGTCACCTAATTGAAAAATTGACAATGAAGGTCAGTCAAAATTAAATTGGGATGTCTCCCTTTCCTGTGGTAGTGACAATGCCTTGCATGGCTAGAGCCTGAAGCAGGACAATTTTATCAGCTAAGTCCCTCATAGTTAAATCAGAGTTCTCAGGTATTAAGGTATTGAGAAGGGGCTGAATGCTACTTGATAAATGGGGAGCACGCCCATATAGAGCTTTATTGTAGGACATCTTGATAATTTAATAGTAGTTTATTTTGTAAGCAAGCAAAGCTCTGGGTAAGATAAGGATTCCGTCAAGTGGGTTTGAAGTGGCCATCTTCTGTAAAATAGAGACAAGGGTTCTGTTAAAACGTTCCATTGCCCCATTAGTTGATGGGTTTTAATGAGCGGTGAAACTCTGGTTAGTTCCAAAAAAGCAAAGTTAATTCTTGGACTACCTGCAAGGTAAAATTTAACCCATTGTCCAAAAGTAAAGTTTGTGTGCATCCATGCTGGGTGAAAACGGATTAATAATGAAATTGAGCCATTGATTTAGCAGTGGCAGTGGATACAGAAATTGCTTCGTCTCATTTGTTCAAATGTTCCATGGCTAAGAGGATATATTTATGTCATGCAATCTGGTAGGAAGAAAGCCTACTAAATCATAGCTAATGATATTAAAAGGACCTGATGGGGCAATGACTGAGTGCCGATATTAGGGAATGGCTTGATATTTGGATAAGCATGCCATATATGCTCCCAGGACTTCTTGGATGGTTTCTACCATTTGGTCCCAGTAGCAATGTTCCTTTATTCACTCGTGAGTCTTCTTCAATGACCTTTGTCCCATGGTTGCATGTCCTTCTAGGATAACGTTGGTCTGAGAAGAAGTATGGTTGTAGGGGGAGCAATTTCTTATTGACTTTCTTATACTACATTTCTTCCTTGATCTGAGTATACCAGGTCAATTTTTGGAGCTTGGCTTAGATCTCAGGAGTTACAACCCCAGCGTTCTGGCTGATTAATTAGGTTGTAAGATCAGTCCACCTGGGAACAAAGCAGCTAACACCGGCAAAAAAAAGAGACCATCCGCGTTTTGGTAAGTTGCTCCTGCGCAGTGGACTATAGTGAAATTGTAGTTCTACAGCCTTAGGGCCCATCTGGATAACTGGCCATCTGGGTCCTCCATTTGCTGCAGCCATTGTTCTGAGGAATGGTCTGTGATGATAGTAAAGAGGGTGCCATAAAGGCAAATCTGGAAGTACTTGATTTCTAATAAGCCAGGCACTCCTGTTCAGTAACACTATAGATCTGTTTAACATTTCTCAAGGTCCTTTTAAAATAAACTACCAGATGATTAACCTGATTTTCATGATTCTAGGCCAGGATGGCCCCAACGGTGACATTGTTCGCATCCAGGAATAGCAATAATAATCAATCATAATGCAGATAAACTAAAATGAGTTTAGCGCAAAGAGTGGTCCATAACGCATTAAATGCATGCTCTTGTTCAGGCTGTTACATAAAAGCCACATTTTTACTCAGGAGATAGAACAGGTCTCAGTTAGGTCATCAAGCCAATAATGAACTGCTGATAATAGCCCACCATGCCCAATAATACCTGAATACCTCTTAGGCTCTGTGGCTCACCATCTTCTTAATGCGTTGACTTTGTCTGGGATGGGCTGGGTATCATCTTTCAAGACCTTGTGTCCAAGGAACTCCAGTTCTGATTAATAGAATAAGCACTTCAAAGGTTTGAGCTTTATCTAACTTTTCCTAAGATAATTAAAAACTTCCTGGAGGTGTTCCACATGACTATTGTGGTCCTCAAAAAGACGGTGATGTCATAAAGGTAGACAAGAACACAGTATTACTTTAGGCCCCCAATGATCTCGTCCATGGCGTGTTAAAAAGGTGACCAGCGCGTTGCAAAGGCCCTGAGGCATCCTCATGGGTTTTAATAGACCTTCGTTGGCTATGAGCACACATTTGGCTCGATCTTTAGGGCGAGTTTTACCTTCCAATATTGCTAGAAAGATCCACTGTGGAACTTTATTGTGCCTCAGCAAGCAAGCAGAGAGAGTCATTAATTCAGGGCAAGGTATAAGACTTTCTTTGTGATGGAATTGAGCCGGTGGTAGTCCATCATCACGTGATGGCTTCTATAATTCTTATAAACTAACAGGAAGGGAGAGTCTCAAGGACTTCGCGAAGGCACCAATAGTCCAGCTTTAAGTAGTTGCTTGGGCTCTATCGCCACCTGGGCTTATTCAACCTTACTTTTTTGGTAAGGTCAGGATTGAATGGGGAGCGTCCCCAGTGTCCACATGGTGAAGTACCCCACTCATTCTTCTGAAATCAAAGGTAGAGGTTTTAGAGGTCTTAGTACTCCTTTAATAATTCTCAAGCTTGGCTATGTTGTTCCCCAATGAGCTCTTTCCTGATACAAGTGTCAACTTGAGCCATGATGGGGGAGTTTCCAACACAAAATTACTTAGACTTCTGATTCTGAAGATGTCATCAAAAGACTTTATTGGGTGAAGGCAAACATAAGCAGCTGGATTATTAGATCCTACTATCATATGTTTGTCAGTAAGGTTGGACAATAACACTTATATATATGGCATAGTTGAATTCTAAAGTTTCTGGACAGGTTAGGATCTCTTTAACCAATGGATTATCTATACCCTGAATCTCCAGAAAGTATCTGGAGGTGATGTTGATTTGGAACCATATGTCAATAATAACCTGAGACTTTGGCAGTATAGTGGTCACTTAGGCATATAGTTTGACATGCCTTCATGGCCATAAACTGCAGGTGGAAGCATTTATACTCAAGAGCCCCTCACCTGATACTTGGTCAGTCAATTTGGCTTTCACTATCTGTCAGTTCTAAAGTTCTCTGGACTGGCGCCTAGGTCTCGGGTGGCTCAAAGGTGGAAAATTCGGAAAGAGCACTGAGAAGGAAACGGAAAAATGGGTTAGAATACTAAATACTTTACAAAGTCAAAAGGTTTCTATATTTATAGGGTGCATTGGGACTCAGTGCCTCCAGGATTTTCAGGGCCTCATCCATTCAGGATCTTTACAGATCTTCCAGAATGGCCTCCTCATGGGCATCTTCAATGGATTGTGTCACCCACCTGACCAAATGGGTGGAAACGCCGCCCCACGTGACTCAGGAATAGGGAGGGAGGATCCTGAAATTAGTTTAGCTTTGTTAGGTTTGACAACCTATACAGCACAGCCCAATTTGGAAGTGGGGAATTCGATTCAAATGTTATCTCAAATTCTGACAATGCCCCCCTTGAGATCCTGTCAGAGGGGGGAATATGGCTGCAGGAACTGACCATGCTCCTGATTTACTACGGTCCCTTGGTTGACATCAGCAATGGAGTACTCAGACTTTACACTATGAATGACTTTATAGGGTCCAGACAAAAGTACATCTAGCTTATTTTGTCAGCCTCCAGATCAATGGTGATAAAAGAGAATGAGGTTATCTATTTGAAAATTTGGTAAAGAGGGTCATCCGAGATTAAATTGGGATGTCTCTCTTCCAGTGGTGGTAATAATGCCTTGAGTGGCTTGGGCTTGAAGCCAGAAAATTTCATTGTCTAGAGCCCTCATAGTTAATTTGAAGTTCTCAGGTGTGGAGGCTTTGAGCAGTGGCAGATGCTACTTGGTAGCTGAGGTGCCCGCCCATATAGGTCTTCAAATGGACATATTCATGATTTGGTGATAGCTCATCCTGTAGGCAAGAAAGGCGCTGGGTAGAGAATGGTTCCAATGGGAAGGATCTGAGGTGGTCAACTTTTGTAGGATGAATTAAGATTTCTGTTACCACGTTCTACCACCCCATTAGTAGATGAGTGGTAAGGGGCTGCGAAACTCTGGGTAGTGCAAATAACGAAATTAGTTCTTTACTACCTGGGAATTGAAGATCAATAAATTGTCCAAAAGTAAGGTCTGGGGGCACCCGTTCTGGGTGAAAATGGAATGAACAAGAAAAAGAGATGTAGCCTTGGCAGTGGCAGCGGGAACTGAAATTGCCTCGACCCACTTAGTTAAGTGGTCTACAACTAGGATAATATACTTGTGGCCATGCAATCATGTGGGAATGGGACCCACCACGTCGATGCTAATGACATTGAAGGGCCCGGTTGGGGCAATGACTGAGTGTTGAAATCAAGGGTTGGCTCAGTTACGGGATTGGCAGTCCATATAAGTCTCCAAAACCTCTTGGATGGTTTCTACCATTTGGTCCCAGTAGCATCGTGACTTCAGCCATTCGTGAGTCTTCTTAACTGCCTCATGTCCCACAGTTGAATGGCCCTCCAGGATGACATTGGTTCAAGAGGAGGGTCAGATATAAGGGAGCCACTTCTTGTTGACTTTCTTGTAGAGTAGCCCATCCTTGATTTGCATGTCTCGTTTCATTCAGCGGAGTTCAGCCTGAACCTCAGGAGTTTCCAATTCTCATTGCTCAGGCTGTCCTATCAGGTCATGTAGCCAATCTTCCTTGGGGGTCAAGACTGCTAGCACTGGCATCTGAGAGAGATCATCAGCATTCTGGTGAATTGTTCCTGAATGATGGATGATGGTGAAATCATAGCTTTGCAGTCATAGAGCCCACCTGCCTAGCTGACCATCAGGGTCTTTCATTTGTTGAAGTCACCTGAGCAAGGAGTGATCTGTAATAATAGTAAAACGGGTACCATAGAGGTAAGGCCAAAAATGTTTGATGGCTAGTAGGGCGTCTAGATATTCTCTCTAGGTGGTACTTTAGTTCCACTCAGCTTTACTTAGCGTCTTACTAAAATAGGCCACGGGGTGGTTGACCTGGTTTTCATCATGTTGGTCTAGGATAGCCCCGATGGCAACGTCTCTTACATCCATGAACAACAAGAAGGGTTGGTCAAAGTGAGGGTGAACTAGAACGGGTTTGGTTTATAGAGCCATATGTAAAGCGTTAAAAGCCTGTTACTGTTCAGGCCGCCACTCAAAAGGTACATTATTCTGCAGGAGATAGAACAGTGGCTTGGCTAGTTTGGCAAACTGTGGGATAAACTGAAGGTAATAGCCCACATTGCCAAGAAAGACTTGAATATCTCATAAGCTTTGGGGGCGTGACATCTTCTCTATGGCATCAACTTTGTTAGGTATAGGTTGGATGCCACGCTTGGAGACCTTATGTCCTAGAAACTCTAGCTCAGGATTGAAGAAGGAGCACCTCTCAAGATTGAGCTTGACAGAGGCCTTCCTAAGCCATTTGAAGACTTCCCTGAGATGCTCCGCATTTCCATTAAAGGTCCACGAGAAAACAGTAATGTCATTCAGGTAGACAAGGACTCATGAGAGCTTCAAGTCCCCAAGGATCCCATCTACGGCACGCTGGAAAGTGGCTGGGGCGTTACAGAGGCCTTGGGGCATCCTGGTGGACTCGATATGCCCCTCATTGGCGATTAGAGCACACTTGGCTCAGTATTTGGGGATGATCTTGACCTGCCAATATCCTCTGGCGAGGTCCATGGCTGAAAAGTACTGGTAACCGGCAAGCAGATGGAGAGAATCGTCAATTCAGGGCAGAGGATAACTGTCCTTCTTGGTGATGGAGTTAAGTCATTGATAATCCATCACCACCCAGTGCCTGCCGTCCTTCTTTTGAACCAGCAGAAGAGGGGAGGTCCAAGGACTATGTGATGGGACCAGGAGCCCAGCGTCGAGTAACGGTTTGAGTTCCACCATCACCTGGGCCTCCTCAACCTTGTTTTTTTGGTAAGGCTGGGATCAAAAAGGGGAAGCATCCCCAGTTTCCACATGGTGGAGGACTCCGCTTAAACTTCCAAAATCATAGGTTGAGGTTGAGAATAGGTCTGAATATTCCTCCAACAACTCCTGGACCTTGTGCCACTGCTCATACAAGAGGTTCTCTCTAATATTAGCATAGATCAGACTAACAAGGGTGGTGACTCCAAGCCAAAATCCCTCAAGTACTCAAAGCTTTGAACATCAGCAACAGCACCTTTTGGTAAAAGGTGGACATAAGCGGCAGGACTGTTTGGACCTACAACTTTGGGTTTGGCAATAAGGTTGACTAGCAACACTGATATAGATCCAAAATACGCTGGATCAAGGATCCTGGGGCAGTTCAGCACTTCTTTAGGAGATGGGTTGTCTATGCCTTGGATTTCCAATATGTATCCCACAGGAATGTTGACATGTACCTTGAGTGTCAGCAATGACTTGGGACTTTGGGGGTACAGTAGTCGCCCTGGATATATAGATTGGCATGACTTCCTGTCTGTCAACAGCAGGAGGGGGTAGTTGGACTTGAGAGCCCCTGATAATATACTTGAGCCAATCGATTTGGCCTTCATTCTCCAGTAGACAGGCTCAGGATTTGACCCCTGTCTTAGAGTCATGAGTAGTTTCAAAGATCAGAGGGACTCGATGTCCTAGTAGGGAGAGGAAGCCACCATCATATCGGAGCACCACCAAATAGTCTCAAAGGAACTGAGTCCTGAGGAGCAGGTCATAACTGGGGTTGACTAGTGCAACTGCAGGGGTTTTCACAGCAAGCTTTCAAATTGTAACAGCAAGGAGGAATAAGCTTCTATAGATCGGGTAACTGCGGGCCAGCTGTGCCATATTCCATGTAGTGGGGTAGGTCCAGAGCGATCTTGACCTGTTTTATCAACTTGGATGATATGATGTTCATGGGGGAGCCACTGTCAACTATGGCGAGGACCAGAATATTGTGAACCTGGATGGCGACTCGGGTAACAGACTTTCAAATTGAGGTGGTAATGTGAGGAACATGGAGATCATCAGAAGAAGAGTAAGCAGTAACAACGTCTTTATTGTCATCAGATACCAAAAATCCTTCTTCTGGTATGACAGCTTTTTTTTCATTCAAGGAAGATACTTGAGGCTGTGTAGGGATGTCAGCATGAAGCGCCTCGTCCTTCATGCTGATGGCCCTTTTTCCGCCTCCTTGGCAAGTCGTTTCCAGCAGACCTAGGTACTATGTCTGAAACCATTACAGTAGGTGCATCAAGGTTGTGGATTCTTCTGGTCTTCAACCAAATGGACCCTAGGGCGATTAGAGGGGTATGTAGACGTAGCCTTAAAGTGTAGAGTCGAGGAAGGAATCACGTTGAGTGCTTCCTTGATCTCTGAATACAGGTAAACCCATTCTTCTGCCCGATCATATGCATATGAACTTCAGGATAGGATCCTAAGGCAGAAATGACGGCGGTGATGGTGTCATCTAGGGTGATATGATTAATCATCACCAAGGGTTGTGCTTGGGCATAAAAACGGTTGACAAACTCCATGGGGTTTTCCCCTTTATTCAGTCAGATACCCATGAGCGCTTGCTTTTGATTGCCCATAGTTTGATTGCAGCCAAACTCTTGTATCAAGGATGTACGGACCTGTTCCCAAGTGTTACACTCCTTCAAATGGGGGGTCATGATCTCCTGGGCGGTGCTGTTTAGGCAGGAGTGGATATGCTTCACCTTATGCCAATTGGTGGCCTCCTCCATGGAACTATCATAGGCGTACAGAAAGGAGGCGATACTCTCCCATCCAGGGGTGAACCTTTCCTAAGAAGTAGGTTTAAAGTTAGCTACTATGGGAGTGGAAAGGGTGTTACCGCTGGGGATGGGTACCGGCTCTGAGATCTCAGTTTCCACATAATCCCAGGGAGCCCGCTGATCCAGCCATCGCTGTAAGCCTTCTAAGTCCTCTTGGATGTATTCCCAGTTTTGGCTGAGGGTGGAAGCAGAAGCCTTATTGGCAACTTGGTCCTTAAGAGATTGGATCTCGTTGCTCTGAAGGTGGAGCTGGCTTTTGAGGGTGGTCAACTGGGTTTTGAACCCTTGAAAATTTGTTCAAGTTGGGAGATATGAGCGTCTGTAAGCTTAAAGAAGGCACTGAGGTTATCCATCTCATCTGACAATACCTCAATAGAGACCCTGGGGTTGAGGGGGACTCCATCCAATTGGAGTTTGCACCCCAGCGCCACATTTTGGCTTTGATCATGTAGGGCAGCCAGTGCTGTTATCACATCCCTTTGCTACTGGTCTCCAGGTTCACCAGATGTTGAAGGGCCTGAGGGCCCTTAAGGTCCGCGGGGTCCTTTGGGTCCAGATGGCCCTTGACGCCCCTTGGGGCCTTCTGGCCCAGCACTCATGAATGGGTAGTCATGAGAGGCCAGCTCTTGGTAGTGCTGTTGCAGGGATTGTACCAATTTTTCAACTTGGAGGAGACGCTGATTCCAAGTAACCTCAAGTAGCTGAGCGTTTTCTAAAACTGCTCTTTGAGGTAGCCAGAGATTCCGCTGTCTAATACTACAATTTAATCCCAGATTTTTATTGATCAATCACCAGTTTATCAATAATGGCTTCGCGGTTATCATGAGCAAAGGAAGAGGTGGCTTCATAGAAGTCAATGAAGTATGAGCGTAAATTCTGGATGAGTCCCAGTTGCTGGGAGACCTCCTGATGGTGTAACCCGACTAGCTGAAGTAGGCAATGGATAGCTGGGTGAACAAAGTTACAAAGGTAGCATTCAGGCCCCAGGGCAAGTTCCCCTGCTGGTAGTATGGCTGAGGCATATAGGTCCCACATTTTAGAAGGTACGGAAGAGGCACAGGAGCAGCTGGAGCTGGCGCCTACAGAGTAAATACCATAGATCAGTTGGTGGATGACATGATTGAGGTTTTCGTACTGGAGTTGGTATTGGCTCCTGTCAAGGGAGGGCAGTGAGAGTTGGAAGTTGGCCTGAAATTCTAGCCTCTCTGGCTGTAAGGGTGGCGTTGCATATTGCGAGGTACTAACCCATTCTGTAACGCTTCTCAACTGACCAGTTGATTGGTCTCCAGGGCTGCTAGTATTTTCCATTTTTTGTGATAGACGTTTTCACTTCGGACAACTCAGAGCCCCCTGTAGTGAGCACCACTTTTGTCAGTGCTACAGTTCTCTGGACTGGCGCCGAGGTTTTTTGGTGGCTCAAAGCTGGAAAATCGGAAAGAGCACCAAGAACGAAACGGAAAAATGGATTAGAATACCAAATACTTTAAAAAACAAAAGGTTTCGAAATTTATAGGGTGTGTTGGACTTGGTGCCTCCAGGATCATCAGGGTCTCATCCGTTCAGGATATTTAATGATCTTCTGGAATGACCTCCTCATGGGCATCCTCAATAAATGTGTCACCCACCTGACCAAATGGGTGGAAACGCCGCCCCACGTGACTCAGGAATAGGGAGGAGGATCCTGAAATTAGTTTAGCTTGGTTAGGTTTGACGACCAATTTGGCACGGCCTGATCCAGATATGGGGAATTTGAATCAATTGTTATTAATTCTGACACTCTCTAATAGGCAAGCCCAACTCTTGACCTCCGTTTTGACATTGAGAGAGGTTTAAAACAAGGAGAACCTGATGCCCCAGCGGGGACAGAATTTTTCAACATATTTCACTACAGCGGAGTAGTCCTGGAATTCTGAGTCCCAAGGAGAAGTTCATGGCTAAGGTCATCCATTGCAACATCAGGATATTCATGGAAAGCTTCATAAAATGGATAGATAAGTAAGAATAAGCCCCTATGGACTGGGTACACTGCGATCCAGCTATATCATACTCCATGTAATGCAGAAAATATGGAGCAACTTTAGGAGTTTCATCAGCTTGGATAAAATGACATTCAAGGGAGAACCACAATTGACAAGGCATGGACTGGGATCTTATAACTTAAACAGTGACATGGGTAATCAAACTCTTGAACTGTGGATGTAGAATGAGAAACATAGGAGATTCATCAGAAGAAGAGTAATCAGTATCAGGTTCTTTATTAATGAGTACCAAAACTTCTTCTGGTACAATAACTCTAGGCTCATTAGAGGTCACTGATTGTTCTTGGGGAAAAATAGGTAAATCATCATGAAGTGCCTCGTCATTCATGCTGGCGGCCCTTTTCCCCTCCTCTTTGAGTCTTTTTCAAAAAGTTTTGGAACTGCGATGGAAACCATTGCAATAATTAGTATTAAGGTCAAAGTATATCTGGTTTTTGGTAACATGGACTTGAGGACAGTTGAATAGACAGAAGCTTTGGCCTTATGATGCAGGGTCAACGCAGGCATCTCATTAAGTACTTCCTTAATTTCCCAAAAGCAAGTAAAACCATTATTCTGGCCGATAATGTGCATTTGAACCTCGGTATAAGACCCTAACGCGGAGATGACTGCCATTATGGAGTCGTCAAAGGTAATGTGGTTTGTGGTTACTAAGAGATATGCTTGGTCATAGAAGTAGCTGATGAACTCCACAGGGCTCTCTCCTTTATTTAGAAAAATACCTATGAACGCTTGCTTTTAATTGGACATAGTTTAATTGCTGCTGAATTCCTAGAATAAGGCGTTACAGACCTGTTTCTATGTGTGGCACTCTTTTAGATGGGGAGTCATAATCTCCCAAGTGGTGCTATCCAGGCAGGAGTGGATATGCTTCAACTTATGCCAGTTGGTAGCTTCTTCCATTGAACTCATATAATCATATAGAAAGGAGGCAATACTCTCTTGCCTGGGGATGAACATCTCATTAAAACTAGGCTTAAAATATGTTACATTAGGAGTGGAAAGAGTATTGACACTCAGTATTGGTAAAAGCTCAGAATTACAGTTTTTACAGCCACGGAGAGCCTTCTGATCTAACTGTCATCTCAAACACTTGAGGTCCTCTTGGATATCATCCCAGTTTCAGATTTATGGAGGTAATGGAGACCTTGTGAGAAACCTTCCCCTTTAATGCTTGGATGTCAGAGAACTGAAGAAGAAGCTGGTTCTATAATTTGTTCAAGAATTTGTTGAACCCTCAACTGGTTTGCTCCAGCTGGGAGATGCTATTATCAGTGAGCTAGTTGAAGGAGCTAAGAATATCCTTTTAATCTGAAAATCCCTCAATGGGACCCTACGACAAGAGGGACTCCTTCCACCTGAAGTTTGCACTCCTGAGTCTCATCACAGATTTGATCCCTTAGGGCAGCAATATCTGTCAGAACGTCCTATTTTCAGGAATCTTCATGGTCGCCAGGAGTAGGCACTGCAGGACCAGAGGACCCTTGAGGCCCATGAGGACCTTCAGGCCCTTTGGGCTCTTCTATCCCCCTAGGCCCCTCAGACCCTTCACTTCCAGTTGCAAGGTGTGAGAGTCTAGCCCCTGATAGTGCTGCTGGATTTTTTTCACCATGTTGTCACCTTGGTTGAGGCGTTGATTCAAGGCTGCCTCGAGGAGTTATATACTTTGACGAAGCTGATTCTCTAGGTAGCTGGAAAATCTGCTATCTAACAAAGTTAGTTGGTTGTGGGCTTTGTTGATTAACTAAAAGTTACTGGCAATGGCTTCCAAATTGGCATGGTTGAATGAGGAGGCTACATTACAGAAATTGACAATGTGGAAGTGTAAGGTTTGTGTAAGCCCTAGTTGTCAGGAGACTTCATGGTGGTGTAACCTGACTACTTGTAGGAGGTAATGGATGAAGATATGGATGAATTTTGGAGATAGCGTCATTCCCCAATGCCAATTCTCCTGCTGGAAGTAGAGCGAGGTGTATAGATCCCACATCATGGATAACACCAAAGAAGTGCGCAAGTAACTGGAGCGGCCTCCCACAGAAAAAAGCCATTTAATACTTGCTAAAAAACCATATGGAGGATCTTATATTAAAGTTGATATTGATCACTGTTGACGGAAGGTAGAGTAAACTGGAAAGTGGCCCAAAACTCTAAGCTTTTTGGATGCATGGGCAGTACTTCATATTGCAAAATGCTAATCCATTGACTGACACTTCTTGACTGATCAGTAGGTTGAATTTCGTGACTATTATTATTTTCCATTACTTGTGTAAAACATTTTCACCTGGAAAGCTCAGAGCCCCCTGTGTGATCACCACTTTTCTTGGCATAACAGTTTTCTTAACTGATGCTAAAGTTTTACAATAGGCTCAAATCCGTAAACTAGTGGAGAGGTTGAAAAGCAAAATTATGGGGTGAAATTAGACTAACTATTTAGTTAAAAAGCGTCAATATTTTTTAGGGCATGTAGGGACTTGGTGCCTAGAGACATTTGTGGCCCAGTATGATCAGGATCTTCCACTGCTTTCTAGATTGAACACCTGGTCGGCGCCCTCATTGTTCTGCATCATCCTCATGGCTGCAGTGGTGGTTTCACACCTCTCAAGGTTTAGAATGGGGGTGGGATTACTGAAGGCTTCTCCATTAATTCTCTGCACATGATGTAGACTGATCAAATCTCATATAAGTGCCTTCAGGGCAAGGTTCCATATGCGCTGACTTGAGAGTCAATTTATTGAGGCTAACTTGGGTGTAGGGATTTGATTCTTTTATTGTCTTAAATCAGACAGACATCTTAATCTAATCACTTGAAGCTGAGAAACACGCTAAGGAATTGATAGCTGTGGATGCAGCTCTCCAAAGGCGTGTTATTTTGCAAATTTTCTAAATGCAAGTTCTAAAGAATGAAGTGCAAATATTGAGTAATCTAGTTTAAAGAATGGTCACGATATTATGCTTTAAAAACTAAATGCCATCTAATCTTGTCCTTCTCCTTTGGCGCAGAAACAACTGCACAAGTTTCTTAAGTCAGTCACATTTTTTAAGTTCTCACCAGCCATCTCTGATCTTGCGTTACCCTTACTCCATCAGTTGAAAAAGCACACCTTTTCTTAGACTCCAGAAAGTCACCATGTGTTTGAAGCAATAATTAAAATTCTAACCACCACTCCAACTCTATTTTAAGTGGTGAATAAAATCCCATTTATGTGGCTTGTGAAGACTTCATCTTGAACATGAAAAGTCCTTTTATAAGAGCATAAAGGATGGGAACACCCAGTGACTTATTTCCATGAAATCTTTTAGTGTGATGGAGTGCTTTTAGGCAATTTACAATAAAAAGTGGCTGCCAAAGCCTAATTTTTGGAAAATGACGTTACCTTTTACTGGGTGACAAGCATATGGTAGTTATGCACACAGATCATAAATCACTCGATTTTACTACAAGCCACAGATGCTGGCACACAGATAAACTAGGGATTACTGAGCTTCCTTAGTTTTAGAATGAAAATAAAAGTTTATCAATGAGTCCACCCATACCTTGCTAGATATCCTTAGTTGCAATCTGCTTATGGGTCTTCAATTTATTGATGACTATGGGTTAGTCAAAGTGATTCTTCAAGAGCAGATAGTGACTCTACTTCCATCATCTGATGCCTTAAAACTAGATTGGGCTGCATTAAAGATCCAAACTTCAGGTTTCCACCCTCCCTATTGTCCCACCACTGTTTCATAGACTGTTAATGGAGCGATTTCAAGCAAGCAAGCCTCCACTTTTAACTGAAATCAGAGTTTCCTCCTTGAGGCTATGTTGTCATCAAAGTGTCCTGATTTGAATGGTACTGATTTTTTGACCAAGATTGAAGAAGAGAAGGCCCATCTGGATGGCTTTCCAAAAAGGGTAAATTATTATACCTCTATTTAAAACTGGGTACATTCTGCCCTTTGTTCCTATGTCATAAGAGGAACATCACATTCCACCACTATAGGACATCTTGGCGTTAGGAAGTTTATTAATGAAAACTCTTAGTTAATACTGGAATGGTCTCATAAAATATATCTTTTGAGTGGATAAAAGGTTTCTTCGTTTGCACTCATTCCAATTTAGTATAGATAGGCCATAATGGTCTACTTACCCCCTTTAACAAGCGGAAGGCCCATGTAGCTCAATCTTAGCAGATTTCATTGTATGCTTGCCAATATTTTAGGCTTTGCAGTGGTCATGATGAAGTAGATTAGAAATGTAAAATATGCACAAAACTTCCTTTCTTAGTGACAAAAACATTTTAAGACAATAGCTGCTTATTTTGCTCCATGTATTCTCACCGTTTGTAGTTCAACAGAAAGTGGTCAGCAACAGAGGTCCACAGTTAACTTCATGGTTTTTGGGATCTCTGCGTGACATGCTAAAAAGAGCAAGCCATGCCATTTTTTATTATATCAACCACAATTTAACATCCATACCCAACAAAAAGACTATCCATTGGAGCTGTACTTCAGTTGCTACGCTACAACCTCCAAAGATAAATGGGAAGAAAACTTTCTCTGGCTCAGTTTTCATATAGTAGCATCCTTTACTGGTCAACAGGGGTGTCACCAATATGCTCCACCTTGGGTTACAACCCTGCTTTTACCATTGGTCCCCAAATATACAGCAATATTCCAGTGGTGGACAACATTTCAGCTTATATTCAGACGGTGCACTAATTGGTCTAGAAACAGTATATCAAGTCAATTAATGACTCCAAGCAGTTTTCAGACAAACAATGCTGCACAGCCCCAACTACTAAATAGGCAACCTAGTTATGGTATATACAAAGAGCCTTCACCTCAAAGTTCCCTGCAGGAATTTGGCTTGCAAATGAGCTAGCTATTCCCTATTAACAAAGTTTGGAACAATGGGCCCTTCCACTTGTACCTGCCCACGCATTAGAAAATTAATGCTTCTTCCACGCTTACTCTTTAACTCTCTTCAAGGGCCAAAAACTTTCAAAATCAGAAACCATTATGATCAAAGGTACCCTTAGTTTAAAATGAAGGAGATATTGAGTTCACAGTGAATAAAACGTGGTTTACAATACTTAGTGACATGTAAAGATTAAACAGCTTATGAGAACAGCTGGGTACGTACCAGGAATTGTAATATCGTTGAAAACAATTCTCAAAGTTCCATAAAAGCATACAGAAGCACCGGCACCACCCACACCCAAGTTGGCTGACATTGCAATCTTAAAAGCTCTTAGCAACCCACAAAAAGTACGCCTTGGTGAAAGCCCCTGAAGGAGGAGTGAACCTTGTCCTTTTAAAAACTGGTAATTTAAGGTTCCTGGATGCATATATCAAGCTGGACGGAACTTTGCACCCCTTCAAAACTAAAAGGGCATCAACCCCAGATCCATCCTTTTACCAAGTTTACTGATCCAAGGCACACCCTAGATGAGAAATAGGTTGCAGATGTTCCCTCCTGCCCAACTCACCCCACTTCATAATCAACCCTTAGTCACAAACCCATTACTATCACTGAAATGGCAGAGCAATATGTGTTAAAGATCAAGAATCTTTGTAATGATTTTTGTAATTGTATCTAAAGATATAATACAAAGGAAAATTCTCCATCCAAACAGTTACTCATCCAGGAACACTATTAGTTGAATAAATTTGATGCCTGGGTTGATCCCAGATGATGCTTTAGATTTTGATGTTTGCACTAGCATAAATAAAAAAATAAAAATGATTTATAACAGGCTCCAAATTTGAAAGCAAATTAAAATTTCCAATGTTGATTTGGTTAATCAAAACTAGGATTAGATAGTCAGAACCTTAATATTTAAAACTGGCTTCAAATTAGATTGTTTGAGATAGTGTTTACCATTTAAAGCCAAGCGAACTTCTACTAAGCCCTTCTCTTTCCATTCCCTAGTTATAATGCCTAAAATCTTGTACCTTGTAGATTGTTGGGTTATTATCTTTATTAGTTTTTTAATTTACAAAAATCATAATTTTTAAAAAAATAAATCAAATTTCACTTAACAATTGTAAAAATGTTAAGGCCTATGGAAGGGCTAAACTCTATGGTACTGGTACCAGTAGTGGATATGCCACTTATGGTTGCTTTGTTGGTTTTTATTAACAAAAGTAGAATAGATACAAGAGCTAATTACCCTGTACCAATCATACAACTAACCATAAACTCACACAAAATCTGCCATATCACATACGCCATTCTTCAACCATAGAAAGGTGATACCTTAAAATTTGCAGCTTTTGTCTTGGGTGCTAGAGCATCCATGATGGAAGCCAGGGTCTTTCTTGGCACGCCAGTTCCCTAATAGTTGTCTCAAGTTTTTTGCTACAATAATGTGAGGATCTTTACATACAGAGTTAAAATATTATTGCTAACTCTATGGATCTAGCAGCCCTTTTGGTACCCCACAACCCTTTTACTAATGGTACCATGGAATAAGCTGTGGGAACCATAATCTCAATCTTATGAAAAATGACCACTTCTGTTATCTAACTAGGACTAGTATTTGATTAACGCTTTCATGGAAAGCCACATCAGTTACCATTGCATCTTGAAGATGTCATCTTTCCAAGGTTTATATATAGGTGAAAAACTAGAATACCTACTTTTTCTAACCAGAGATGCCACCTTTGTTAGGTACAAAAGACAAATAAGATTAATAAAAGATTGGATCAACATATAATTCAGTACAAGCAACTAGTAAGAAAAACTTGTCAAATATGATCAACAATGAAGGCAGAGCTATAAATGAGTCCAGGCACCATTACCCACATTTTAGATCTTAGATTTGTATTATATTGCCATAATTATATCACCCCAAGAAGTATTAAGCTTTGATCTGTCAGGAAAGGACCATAGGTTAAAGAGATAATAAAGGTAAAAGTTATTCCATCAAGTCTCTAGTTATAATGATTACTATCAACAGTGTTAATGCAATCTCTACATCACCATTCCTACCCCAATGTTATTGAAGGGGGTTGTTAAAACAGAAGCTAGGTCGTTATATTTTAACTGCACAGGTAAATACAGCAACAACTCTGAGTACTTTTTGAAGACAGTAACTGACCAAAACTTCACAAATAAAGTGAGATATATTCAGCAATAGGGTTTTTATTTATGTAAACAAGAAAGCACCTTGTATTATCAAATACTTCCAGTTGCTCATGGGATTGCTAAAGTAATTGACCAGATAAGCTGATCCCGCTTATACTAGAAAAATATCCCCTTTTTCGAAAATCCTCCTCAGATATACTTTCCCTAATATAGATCTCATTGGTGCTTTCCATTTTTGCTAAGCAGCCCTTAATAATGGTAGACTAAAATAATGTTATCTAAATTGAGGCAGAATTTGAATATCTAGGGCTCGAGGCATTTTCACAAAAAGGAGTGATATGAAAGTTACAATCAATTTACCATCGAGTGGCCTTAGTAAATATATTATCCTATTATGATTTTACACTGACATGGGTGCGTGTAAAATAGTACAATAAACTAAAATAGGAGGCAATAAAGTGATAAAGGCCACGGTATTAATGGCCAGCAATTAAGGGAACATGAGATGCGCCAGCAGGCATTATGGGATTTAAGGAATAGTAACCCAATATATTAGGCTACTACATATAGAAGCAGGGAGCATGCGTGAGGCAATTACTGGAACCATCAAATCTGCTATATAATTATTAGATACTAATAAAATTAAGTATATAGAAAAATTAACACAAAGATGGCTAAGCCATTTACAACATTTAACCCACTTGATTAAACATTGGGATGTAGAAATGTGAGGGATCAACTAACTACTTGAGAACTTGGGACCGTTGGCTCAAACTCCGCTGATATTTATTCAAGAATTGGTATGCGCATAATTAATTAAATGACCTTTAACAGGGTCTTTCAAAGTATAAGCATCCATGGATGTCTTCTCAATGATCTCAAAAGGTCCCTTCCATATGTGCTCCAACTTTCTAGTTCTTCCAAATTCATGATTATCATAATACAAAATGAGTTCCCCTAAAGTATCGTGAGGTAGTAGCCGCTGGCCTGCGTTATCTTTTTATATTTATTTAAGGCAAGCTGACAGGGGACGGACATTACCAAAAGAAAGAAAGTAAATATTGACATGAAACCTGAGCAGGGTCAACTCCATTGTAGACAGTTTTTCTACCTCCAGATTGGGACTCAGATTTTTCTGGTTACATCATAAGTAAGGCTTTCATGTTATTAGACCTAATAACCACTAATAGCTTCCTTCAGCTGGCACCCCAATCAATCTTTGAAGGATGGGAATCAAACCTGCAACCTTCAATTTGGTATCCATATGCCCTACTGACTTGCCTTCCACCCCCTTGGTCTGCGTTATCTTGTTCACAAGATCATTATTTCTGTGCTACTGCATTGGAATATGAAGCACTTTGTAGTTGGACTAAAATATGCATCAGCATTTCCAAGTATTTTGTGGTAGTCATATTTTTTGGCTGACATAAGGATATAAAATTGAGCGAAGCGCCAGTGGTTTCACATAAAGTAAAGTGACTGGAGAATTCCTATGGTTAAAGGATATGATATATTATAATCAAAAATGGCGGAAGGCCAGAATGGTTCCAGCTGGATGCCTTCGCCATAATTATCTTATGCAATATCTAAAAAAGAGTATTGTTTAATCAATGGTTCTGTTAGTCTCAAGGTGGTAGGGTGTAGACAATACCCTAAATATACCCATTAAGTCATTAAGTTTGGATATAATATGAGATGTGAAATTGATCACATTATTATCAGCAGAAGTTGAGGGCATCATGTCAATAAACAATATCTTCTAATATGAACTTAGCCATCATCATAGCGCCTAAATCCCAGACAGCTTTGGCCTCCACCCATTTGGTGAGGTGATTAATGACCACAATTGTATGTTTAAACTACCCCAAAGTGTTTGACAGGGGGCCTACAACGTCAATGGAAATGGTATGCTTAGCGAAGTTGGGTTTAGCCAGTAGATAAGAGTTGGCTTTCTGGTAGGGACCATCCACCTGGAATTCCTTACAGCAGTATAGGGTCTCATGAGTGTCAAATTACATATTCTCCAATAGTGGTGCTGTTTCAATAATTTAACATTTTCTTGAAATTGCCATGACTCATCACTTTGTAGGCCCCATTAATAATATCAGTACGCTCTGTTGGTTGGGGTTTACAATATTGTTAATTGTTGTGGATTTTATAAAGCTTACTATTTTACAACATTATTTATTTAATTTTTCTAAGGAATGCTGAACCTCCAATGGTTCATTGTCATACTTTTAGTTCAGCATAAAGTCAAACAATTCATAAGCCATGTCATCCACTAAGTCCATAGTAGGCAGCTGAGATAAACCGTTGTCTTTTTGGTGATTTACGCCATGTCAATGCTAAATTTATAATATTGAGCCTGCAATATAAAGCCCATTGGACCAACCATCCTTCCAGCTGTTTAAAATTATGTAACCATCACAGGGAGGCATGATTAGTTATTATAGTGAAATGCACCCCATGGATATGAACCATGAACTGTTTTATGTGTAGATGACCTTTAGACACTCCTTCTCAGTTATCATATATTTATATTTCTGGTAATCCAAAGTCTGACTGTAGTAAGCCATGGGGTTCTCACCCCATAAGAATCAAATTTTGACAATAACATCCCAATGCAATGAGAGATGCATAAATTTTAACAATAAATGCTTTTTTGAAATTAGGTATATAAACAGTGGAGCTTGGGTAAGGCAAAGCCTGAGTTTATCAACGGCTAGCTGACAGTTCTTTATCAATCTGAAAAGTACTCAATTTTTAAGGAGGTGAAATAATGGTTCATTATCTTACTAAAATTCACTAAAAACTAGTTGTAATAGCTAATAATTTAAGAAAAAATTGAACGTTTAACCTGCTGCTCAGTCAAAACATGTGTCAATAGCTTCAACCTTTGATGAATGGGGCTTCAAGCCATGCTTATCAATAAAAAATCACAGATATTCAAGCTTCTCACAGAAAAATTACATTTACAAAGCTTGATTTTTGATCAGCCTTAGTAAGCTAGTGGAAAAATTTTCTAGGAGTTTCAGATGCTCATTAAACATTTAATAGAAAACTTTTATATTATCTAAATAAACTAAGACGCAAGAAATTTTATAAATCGCCAAAGATACTATCCATAGCTTGATGAAAAGTTGTGGGCGTTGCGCAACCCTTACAGCATTATTATAGGTTAGTAGAGGCTCTGGTCCATAATCATGTCACAAATTCACTGCTCCTCCTTAGGCAACTCTATCTGCCAATAAACAGAAATTAGATCCATAGCTGAAAAAGTATTGCGTGCCTCACAAGTGGTCAAACGCATCATGAATTCAAGGTAAAGGATAATAATCCTTTTTAGTATTACTGTTGAGCTTGAAGTAGACTATCGCCATGCAATTGGAACTGTCATTCTTCTTATTAATTAACACCTTGGAGGCCCAGTACTCTTGGAGGGCTCTAGCATCCCATGTTGCACTATCTGACTAATTTAAGTATTAAGCAATTCATCTGCCACCTTGGAATATTTAATTGGGCAAAGGCAAATTAGTGAATGATTTCTGGTATTGATATGGTGTAGTATGTCATGTGAACAACTCAAATCACAGTAATCCTTTGAAAAATTTAACCTTATACACTTCAGAGAGGGCCAGCACTTGGTCCTTTTCACCTCATTTAGCCCGTATAGGCTTTCCTGAGGTGCTAGAGAGCAGATTGATTGCTCAATATTGACATTGAGGACTAGTTTATCAAAGTGCCCTAAACCATATGTTGTTTGGACTTTGTCAACTGATAACATTTAAGCAAATGCAATAATCTGGTGTCAATCTATCTTAATAGGGTACTAAAATATATTATCTAAGAGCACATGAATTTCGCCATGATCAGGGAGGATAATCCCAGGTGCAGTGACAGGTTCCAAATCAGAACATCAGAATGATGTGAATAGTTCACCATATAATCCTTAAGGAATTTCAAAAAATTATGTCCCCATTAAAATCAGATGGCCCACTGTAATGGTTAGATTATAGTTAGCACATAGCAAAATCCCCATAGATTCTGCAATATAGTTATGTAACTGCTGCATATGGGCCCCAATCCAAATCGTATGCCACAGGCAATAAACTCTCTTATATACTAGGTTGACAAACCCTTTGAATTCAAGGCAATACGGCCTCATTTTTATGATTGTAAATTAGCTGAATAGTTTTTACAATTATTTCCAAAGTATTTTCTTCAAAATCAGCCTTGGATCCATGAGTTCTCCATAAATGAGGTCCCAATAAAGAATTGTAAATTTATTTGGAAAAAGTTAACAAGAGCAGAAAACACTAAGGAACCAAAATGCAGTGGTGATGCGTTATATGCTTTTTCTGAGTTGTGTTCTGGGGGCCAGTGGTACCATAAATTTTGCAATGATCTATATCCAGAGCTAGGCCCAGTCTATTCACCAGTTTAGTAAACCAATATTAACCTTGACCCCAGTGTCCACAATTTCACAGACTTTAACTTTATACTACTATTAATATCAATATAAGTGCATTCAGAAAAATAATCTCCCCTGGGTTTAATGCTAGGACAACAAAAGTGTCCACTTAACTTGAAAAGTTTGAATCTCCAGGCCTATCTGGGGGCTAGATTTCATCAAAGCCTCAATCAGCAGTGCCATTTGGACCTTATTCAATCAATGGATATCGCCAGAAGTAATGGGAAGCTCTTGTAATAATAACTGTTGCATGTACGGCTTTGCTACTATTTTAGCTAAACTCAGCTTTTTATTTCTCCAGGGAATCATGGTCCCCAACAACCATAGCTTCATCTATTACTTGCTGAACCGCTGGAGGTGAGGTGGCTTTATCATCCTTCTTCCAGACAGAAGGTGGGGTGAGAGTTTTTTCATATTTGGGGTTTTCAAAAGATGAGATGTGAAGATCCTTGTTCTACTCCACCAGGATTTTTACAAAGTGCTCCTCTTTCATGGTGTACACTGAATGAACCCTAGGCGTAGAACTTACTCTAGGGCAATGATTGGCATAATTCCTTAAGTTCTTGAAAATTAAGAATTGCCCTGATTAAAATCAGGCTTTCAAAATGAGGGCCATACGCCCAAGTTAATCTTGTGTGAGAGATACATAAGTCAGATTGATTGCACATCTCTTGAAGACTCGAATTTGGTGCTTCAAAAGTGATAGTGTAACAACAACGGCAATTCATCATATTGGTGATATTATTCTTTTCATTCAGAACTGTTCTCAAAACACAATAAAAATTTTATATGGCTTGAGGGTATGGTGAAGAGTGATTTGGGCATCAAAATCATTTATCACGTTAGCCTTAGATAGTGTCTGCAGCTCCAAGTAAAGATATTCAGAAAAAACTTAAATAGATCTACATCTTTTAAAAGATATTAAGAATTATTTTTATGAGTAATCATTCTATTCAGCTCCGCCAAATTTCCTTGATAAGAAGGGCCTTTGCGTTCAAGTAGGACTTGCTGGACTCCTTAAACTTAAGCTTAACTAACACTTGACTCTTGGAGTCCAACGAGTTCATTACTGTTTCCAATTCAGCAGTATCAGGAAATCCAGCCATAATAATCTCAAAAATACCAAAAAAAAATTTCACATTAACCTTCTTATGTAATTTTGATAAACTATCAGGGTTGACAAGAAATCAATTTTCATGGATACAGGGATAAGGGGCCTGCAATGTCCCTATCTGAATTTTCAGGTTACTGATATGTGGAGGGGAAGGTACACAACTTTGAACTTCCATATTATCAGGGTGTGTGGAGGCTCCAACAGTCAGAACGGAGGGAAAGACATCATGCAGATTATACATAAACCGCGCTCCATTACCCACAATATCAGGTTTATAGAAAGGGTTCCTTTAGCAACTTGACCCAGAAGATAATGGCAATTACTCTAATGAATCTTAAACTTATTTGGTTCATTATTTAGAAAATGGCGGCATTTTACCTGAACCATGATTTCTCTATTAAAAAAAGTTTGGTTAAACATCTAAAATTACACTCTCAGGCAATAAATTCGCTTGCTAGTGACCTTACTGATTGTCCCTGAACGTTAAGTTCCACATGTAAAGATGCAAACTCCTGATTCAAATTAGTAATGAGCAAACAGCTCCGACCATATTTTTTATTTAAGTCTTTTATTTGGTGAACATGACCCAATATGATATCAGTCAGTAGGCCAGTGTGGGCCTCTAATTCCACTCATAACTAAAAATTTTGTCAAAATGATCTGTAAAGGGCTCTGGGATTGCTATCCTGTTTAAATGGATTCATTTTAGGGAACCAACTGCCAAGATAAGGCTGGGCGTCAAGAGTCAAAAAGGTCAAGCTACAGGACCTCACTGGCTTGGAGCACACCTTGGATCAACGATGGGTGCAGGCTAGATATGTCCTGGTTGGTCCAGGGGATGTTCGTTATGCCCAGCCCTATGTTACAGCAGTGGCGTTAAAATAGACTAGTTACATTATTAACAATGACGGTTTGGTTTGGTTGCTCAAAGAATGAGGGTTTGAAACCTATTCAATTTTTACCATTTCCAAATTGGGACAGCTCAGCTTGCAATCAATCACTAAAGTTTATTTTATCTTGAGCTATAGTACCCTGGCTGATGGTGGGGTGTGCCAATTGGTTCTTTTAGGCTTGAAATTATTTTCCCTGACTGACTACTCACCTCCATTTTTTAAAGTATGGTTCTTGAGACCAACTTTCCTCATTAGTCATCTTCCTTATTACTAAAATCCTTTTTAATTTACGTTTTAAAATGTTAAATTAGGCGAACCTGTGCGCAGACCTCTTCAGGGTGGTTTCTAACAACATAAGCCATTTTATTTGCACGAAATTAATAACTGCATCTAGTGCACCGCTGGGCCACCATGGTCCCATCCAGACCGAGGCAGTCAAGCACTCCAGCCCAGATCACCACTTAGATATGGACTTCCCTTTGGGGTCCACCTGAGTCTTGCTGTTTGTTTGCTATCTATTCATATATAATGCGTTGTACACCCTTGTCCTGTGTTACTTTAGTCCAGCACCCTCTGCAGGGCTATGCTCACCATAATACTGATGACTAGTTCCCAGGCGATGTGGCTGTGCACCATGAACTACCTTTCTGAAAACAGTAGAGTTATAAACACTCTCATGACTTTAGACAAACAACATTAATTTTATGCGCACTTATATTATCCGCGTGGGGCTTTTGCTAAGTGCAAATTGGGTGAGCCATCTGTTGGTTGCAGCTGTAATTAGGGCTCACCACCGTTTTCTCATTTTGCTGATGGTTGGAGCATCTTGGCGTTATTCTTGCTACCTCCAACTGATAAGTACCCACCCTTCTTGCTCATACATCGTGGATTCAGAAGTTTTATAATCTGAGGGTCATGATTCCCTGACTTCCCCTAAAATTAATGAAACTAACATTATCAAAATGATTTTTCTCAGCACTGCATTTGGATGGTACAGTAGAATCATTGATGAAGAACCTGGTGGTGATGGCCTTGTATAATGATACACTACCCATCACCAAAATGTGTATGGGGTTGTTCACAGCTCAAAGCGCGTTTTATAACGCTGTTTCCTTATATAAAATAAAGAGACAAATATCTTCTCTTATGGCTCTGATATAGAAACCATTTAAGTATATAAAATCACCCCAGAGAACCCGCGCTTGACTCCTACCATGATCCGCAGAACACAGGCCGTGGTAAAAAGGAGTTACTTTACCAACACAAAAATTGTTTACTCAATTGCTGAAGATATGGTGGGATATGTGACCTCAGTAGTAAGAGTGGCCAACCATCCATCATCATTCTATGATGCGGAAACATACCCTGGAGGCATGCTTATGCATGAAGAAGATTTTTATGGTGAAGTGCCAGCGTTGTCTGCTATGAATAAAGACAATTCTGGATTTTTTTGACTATTACATTTCATCTCCTTTAAGGAAAATCAGCACTACCATTTTGGTGGATAAAAAAGCTACTGAGAATTTTATTGACCAAGGCCTAGCCGACTAACATGAGCTGAGTTACTTGCCAGATAGTATAATTAGGGTAAAGGCTTCCCAAGGTATTCCCACGCTGAAAAAATGAGGTTAGTGAATTATCAAGTTGGTAAATACATTTGGCTGACCGCTTTTAAGCTATCAAAAACCCTCTTGTACCCTTTTTTATTTGGGTGTTGAATGGTGGCGAAAGTTTGACGTCAGAACAACTTGAAAGACAAACCTTGTCCTTAAATTTTATAATGGTTATATATTAGTTGTCCCTTTGTCTGAGACTAATTCTCAGGGCGATCTGCCCACTGGACCAATATCCACACACTCAGTATTGCTTCATTGATGAAGAACTCTCTGGTGGTACCTTTACCTTCCTGTTTGGAGGAGTTAGAATTTTTTTTGATGCGGCTTCAGCCAATGTACTACCAGCTCATTCAGAGTTTGATTGCAAGTTCAAGATCACCGTTGATCTGATGCGTATATCTTCCACAATTTACCCTTTGAATTTATAGGAGGGAGTGGCATTAGACGTGGGGGTTAAGGAGCAGGTGGCCAAAGGCACGATTTTTCTGCGTACCTCCCCAGTATGCTCCCCACTTCTCTTTGTAAAGAAAGCTGAGGGCACTTTACACCCATGCATAGATTATACAACCTAAAAAATATCACTCTACCAGATCTCCATCCCATCCCATTGGACTCTCAGATTTCTCGCTATGTGGTGAAGGCTCAAGTCTTCTCCAAACTGGATTGCTTATATGCATTCAATAAGATCCAGATAAAGAAGGGGCAGGAGTGGCTCACCGCATTCTACACTTAAAAAAATTTATCAATTTTGGTTTATGCCCTTTGGGCTTAAAAATGCACCTGCTATCTTCCAACTTCATATAGATGCATCCTTGAGGACCTGCTGGACGTGTGCGCAATGCCTACATGGATAAGATTTTGGTGTATCTCTCTCTGCTAAGCATCACTTTTTGAAAATTATTTCAGCCTGAAATTTAGCTCCACTAAAGAGATTTACGAAAACTATTAGCAAATATGGCGGGAAACCCTGCATAAGAACCCGCAGGCTCTGCCAAACGAGCCAGCACCACCCCAAATGAAGCAACCCTCGGTTACCCACCTCAGGGTCAACCAGAATCACCCGCTCTCAAGCAGCGGCCATGAAAGCAGGCACCACCCCCCAACCTGGAGCTACTTCAACTAGGGCCAGTTCACCTGATCGCACTTCTGCAACCTGCACACCTAACAGCTCTGTGTGCGCTGCCTCTCACCAACCCGCTGGGCCCCCTCCAACCAAGGAGGCCATCACCCCCGCTGTTTTAATGGCGTCTGCTCAGTTGAATGCAACTCAGCCCATCCAGGCATTCACCTCCCCCATTGTGTCAGCTAATTCAGCCCCATCTATTATTGCTGACGCCGTGTTTCTGGCTCCCTCCATGAGGGGCGATACCCAGCTACCTGGCCCCCAAAGCCTCAGATGTAAGGTTGGATTAGCTGCACATTCTGGTTCACTAAGCACCAAATTGGGACAATCTACTCTTCCCAATGAGGATTCAATTGGTTCGGATTTTAAAACTTCACACCAGTTCCAATCTCACCCATCCCATTTAAACCCCGTAATTGGCACTTCTCAAGTCGGCACTTTATCTCCATATGCTGAAAACGACCAATTCACCAATCAGCCAGTTAGTTTTGCCCACGAAATCACAGCAAATACTTGGGCTGAATTTACCCAAATAGATTGTGATGGTAATGAAACATCGCCCTCCTCCCAATTGGCTGGATTTAATTCCAATCTGGATGGGCCTCCCCAATTTAGCGAGGCCCAAGAATCCGCCCCTCAATTTAATATGATGCCAGCAACTGCTGTAACATTCCAGCAACAAGGGAACTCCACAAACTTGTCCAAACTACCAGCTCACACTCAACCCACGATTGCAGCCCAAAGCAAACATAAACGTACCAAAGGAGCCATTGGGGCGTTGCAAAAACCTATGGCACCAACGCTACCCAAAGCTGATCCCCGTGAAGTGGCGTTTATTGTTAATGTTAAGAAGAAATGGGCCAAAACTAGAGCGCAAAAAGCTCTACCTCGCTCAACCCTCTCCCACACAATTCGCCTCTATTATGGGCATAACCCTGTTGAATTCTATATGGAGGATTACTTCTCATACTTTGCAGCGATTGCGGAGACATTCCCAATTAACACCACCATTTATGAATCAGTGGAGGGCCACTACATCGATGTGTGCTTCACTGAAGCTGCCCTTGCTGACCATGATGCCACCCTCCAGGTCATTATTCCGCGTGGATCTCTTCGCATCTCCCGCACATGCTCTCACCTGGAGAAAATTTCATGGGTTACTTTTTCCAACCTACCAATAACTGTTGATCCTGAGTCTCTTAAACTGGCGCTCCATCGTGGTTTAATGAAGTTTGGGTCTGTTATTTCAGTGGACTTTAGCGTCCCCTCTTACTATGCTCCCACTCAAAGACCTCGCACTGCTAGGGCGTCGTTCATCCCCTCCCCCACTGTATCCCTCAACATTGAGGTTATTCCTCGTGTGGCGGTAGCTGGGGCATGCCCTGAGATCTTTTTTGTTGACCCTGATCAGGCGCGCCCCCAGTGTTCATGGTGTAACGCCCTTGGACACTTGTATAGTGGCTGCACAGCTCGAAAACAAGCCCTCTTAGCCACCACCCAGGGGCCTAAACCAGGCCAAAAATGATCCCACGTGGCCGCAGCAGCAATTCCACAACCCACACAATGGGTTCCAGTTCAAGACCTGTCCCCTGAGGCCTTACGCCTAGCAGTTGAAACAGCTAACCCCACTATTGGTATGGGATACCTTCATGCTCATGACCCCTTCCAGTGGGCACCCCCTCCAATCTCCCAGAGTCAACTCCCTCTCTCACCAAGCGCAAGGCATCTCCCACAGGGTGCCCCTCGTCAGCCACCCCCACTCAGGGCTCCGCAGCACCCCCACCAACCTCCACCAGCGATTTATCATAAACCCTCAGCTCCCAATGGAGCTATGCCCACCAGCATGGACTGGCAACCCGCGGCCTGCGGTAGAAGTGCCACCTCAAAGAGTCCTACCCCAACCCCACAGTCCATTTCACGTGAATCCTTTGCAGTGTTGGAGGAAGTGAATATGGACTCAGACGCATCAAATGGGGACACCGCGGAGGTCACCATTGAGCACCCTCAGGTCCTTCCCCTGCAACAGAGCGGGGGCAGTATCCTAGGCTAGCTTACTGGGTCCTCTGCCCCCACACCCTCTCCTTCCCCTCAGAACCCTCGACGCTCCTCACGGATTGCAGCTAATAGTCAAGCTAAAGGACTCAAAACTAGCCGCCTCACAGAAGCAGGTTTAAGCGCTGACAACCCCCCAGGACATGGAGGGGAACAGCTATGAGTCCCCATGGCAGCACCCTGGCCCTGCAATCCATCAACGCAAGTGGGTTGCGGGACTTTAAGCGGAGAGCCCGCCTCCTCCACAACTTCAGGTCAGCACAAATTGACATCGCTGCTGTCCAGGAGCCCCATATCCTCCCCCACGAACAATCTGCATGGAATGAACAGTTTGGAGGCAACTCCTTATGGACAAACTATGTCGCCCTTATTGTTTTGAATCCCCAGGTTAAAACCCATTCTTTTTCACAACATCTAAGTGCCCGCCTCATACTGGCCAAACTCACCACTCCTGACTTCTCCTTCTTCGCTGCAAGCATCTACCTGCCTAATGCAGGTCAGGAGCAAAATCGGCTCTTGAAAGAGCTTGTCCAACTCAATCTCCCACGGAATACAGTCCTCTTAGGAGATTTCAACACAACCATAAGTCGCGTCCGTGACTCTTACCCCCTGCAGCAAAGGAACGCCCTGGATTAAGTCGCCTCCAGGATTTCCTTCGCCTGAGTGTTTTTATAGATGCGCTTCCACCCTCCGCGTCTGGCCTAGGTTGCATGACTAGGATCCAGTATGATGGAGGAGCTTTCCATTCAGCGTCACGCATAGATATGGCACTGATTGGCCCCCTGCTAATTGGCCGCGTCTCCTCTCCCATCTCTCGTGACAACCATCTGAGTAATCACAGGTCACTCACCGTTGTCCTCACCACCACACTTAGACTGTCGCGTAGGTTCTGGCCTAGGGTTGCCCCAGCTCTTCTCAACAACCCCTTTACTTAGGAGAAGCTGTCTATGACCATCCGGGAGACTCTCACCTCCCCCACCCCACCTGCTTGACCACAAGGCTAGATGGGCGGTGACCAAGGAGGGCATCACCCGCGTTTCTTACAACTGTGCCAAAGCCCAGATGACTGCAGCTCGCGCCAGAGTCAAAAGGGCGGAAGCTAGAATCAGACATTTGGAGCGAAACTGCCAGCCTTTTGCCCTCTCCCAGATGTTTTGAAAGACTGGGAAGCGGCGCAGGAAGCACTCCGCTTGGAGCTCACACTGCAGGAAGAATGGGCAGCAAACTTTACAACATCTCGTTACTATGCTCAATGGGAACGCCCCACCCGCTTCTTCTTTCAGAAACAGAAAGCCCGGTCAACAGCGCAGGATATTACTGCACTTAAGATTGGCACTACAAACACTTCGGATAAGGAGGAAATCACGCAGGAACTACACCACTTCTACTCCAGCCTCTTCCATGCCACCCAGGTGAACCCATCGGACATCCAAGACTTCCTGTGGCGGGCTCCAGAGCCGCCCATTGACCCACGGGCTGATGAGGCTCTACTGGCGCCTATTTCCATCCAGGAGATGATGGAAACCCTTCTGAAATCCCCACGGCTTAAAGCCCCAGGCCCAGATGGAATACCCTTCGAGGTGTACCTTCTGGAACCTGCAGTGATAGCCAGAACCCTCCGCGACCTCTTCGCTGCACTTTGGTGAATGGCGAGGTCCTCCCCGACTCCAGAGGCTCAATCACGACCCTCATTCACAAGAAGTCAGACCGTGAGAACCTGGCGAACTGGCGCCCCATAGCGTTGATCAACACAGACCACAAGCTCTTCACGAAGCTTCTGGCCAACCGCATCACCAAATGGGTGTCACCTCGCCTCTCCTCATCCCAGCACGGTTTTATTCCGGGGAGGTCGTTATGGGACAACTATAATGACCTTCACGTGACTTTGACTGCTAACTCTCGTAAGGTGAATGGCTTTGTGGCTCTCCTGGATATGGAGAAAGCATATGATCGGGTAGCCTATAATTATATTGATGCTTCCCTGGCCCGCTTCCATCTCCCCCCTGCAGCTAGGCGCTGGATATCAGCGCTCTATGACCAGCTCCAGACTAGAGTCCTGGCGCCAATGGGTTTTACAGTGGCAGTACCAGTTGGACAAGATCTCCAGCAAGTGGACCCCCTGAGCTCCATCCTTTTTAACATCACCCTTGACCCCCTCTTGGCCTCCTTACAGGACAAGCTAACAGGGATTCTGGTCCCAGGTAAAGCCCCCACACGCACCATGGCATTTGCAGGTGACACTGCCATTGCATTTGGCTGCCCTGGGGATGTTTCCCTCGCTGCTGCGGCCATTGAGAGGTACACCAAGGCGTCCAACGCCATGGTCAACACCTCCAAGACAACAGTTGTACAGGTCGGCTCCCCCACCTTCCCCCCACCATTTGGTATTGAACCTGTGCGCGGTACCTTCCGTCACCTGGTCGTTCTCACCAACCAACAAGGAGTTGCGCTAAAAGACAATGAGGACTTGCTCCTCGCAGCAGTTAACTTCAGGATTGCCAGCTGGAACTGGCGGCACATCACCCCCCAGGGTCGAGCTCTGATGGCCAATGTGTTCCTCCTCTACAAAGTCTGGTTCCTAGCGCACGTCTGCCCATTCATAGATGCCTTTTATACGCGGCTCAATGTACTCCTCCGCTGTTGGATCTGGGGCTCAAACCATCCACCAATGGCCCTTTCAATCATTGCCCGACCCTGCAATGAAGGGGTCCTAGGGCTTCTGGACACACGATCCCACGCCACCACAATCTTCCTGAAGTTACTATGGCCGATTGTCTTCTGGGACGCGACCCCCATGCCCCAATGGGCGCCCGCCCTCCGCCAGTCAGTGTCAGCAGCTCTGGGTCTTCCTAGAGCATCTCTTACCTCATTAGGGGAGTGGCTCACAAACCACCCAGGCCATCGCCTGAAACCATCCTCATCCCCCTACTGGAACCAGGCTCTCCTTGCCCTGAAACGAGTAGGCGCGCGGATCCACTATGCCTTCCCATACAGAAGGGAAGGCCCTGGCCTCAGCCCCCGTAGCCATGCAATTGTGCACAATGGACAAGTTGTCACAACTCGCCTCAACCCCCAAGATCGTCCTCCCATCCGCCCAAGACTCCTTGAGCTCCTCCCTCCCTCCGTGAGATTTGACCTTAATGAATTGTGGAAGGACGTCTATCACCCCATCCTGTCAGCAAAGGTCTCCAACACCTATATGGAGGGTGCTCCATTGTTCATACAGGACAGGGGACCGGACTGGCCCTACCTTCCAGCACTGAAGCTGCCCCCACTGTGTGGAGCCTATTGACTCCCACCTCCATCGTTTTTTCACCTGTCCAGGTGTCGCCGCATTTTGGCCAAAGGCCCGCGCGCTCCTCCATGCTCAGCCCTGGTCTGGACACCCTATGCAAGACCTCATGTTCGAGCAGACATTGCCTGGTTGCCACCGACCCCTCTGTGTCCTCGCCTATGCCACAGCCATCTGGACCATCCATAACTCCTTCCTTCATGCTGCCTTTGACCAGCAGGTGTGGACCCTTCCACACATGATCACCCACTTTCAGGTACACTTTGAGATGGCCCTGAAGGTCTGCACTATGTCGCCAACCCTCCCCCACTCAGTTGTCACTGCAGCACAGCTCTGGCGCGCAAACCCCCCTCCCTTTCTCGATGCCTCTTCCCTCCCCTTCCCTCGCCTCAGGCTCTTAGGAGCCCAGGCGTAATTCAATAAACATTGATGAATCCCCCCTCGGGTTGGGACCATCTAGTACTAAAAAAAAGATAATATTTTGGTGTTTACCCCTGATCATGAGTCCCATGCAGTACACCTTTGGCAAGTGGTAATAAGGTTAATGACAGCCAACCTTACGCTGAAAATCAGTAATTGTAATTCATAAAAGCCCCAGGTCACCTTCCTGGGCAACATCATGTTTGACCAAGGACACATGATAACTCCAGACAAGGAGAAAGCGAAAATTGTAAGTGGCCCAACCCAACTTTGGTCAAATAATTGAGGAGTTTTTTTGGGGGCGTGTAAATTTCTTAAGAATTTCACGCCTAATCTTTCTGAAGTGGCAGCACCCTTGTATAAGGCGAGTGGGGCAAAAGTGTTTCAGTGGTCCTTCATTTTGGAGGATGCTTTTCAAGCAATAATGCTACCCTGTTATCCACGTCCATCCTTTACTATGTAGATCCTGAAAAAGAATTCATTGTGTCTACTAATGCCTCCAAATTTTGCCATAGAGTCTGCCTTATTACAGGTAGGCAAGGATGGAGATGAGCATCTGGTGAGATATTTTTTCTAGGAAAATGTCTCTGCCTGAGTTAAACTACTCCAGATATGACAAAGTTATTAGATGTAGGTGAAACACTAACTTATTGGCGTCATCATTTTGCATGGCTCATTCCAACCCTTCCGTGTATGTACAGATCACCATGCCTTGTTGTAATACCACGCACCTCATGTCTTGACCCCACAGAAAACCTGCTAGCAAGAGACCCTAGCCCAATTTGAATTTTCTTATGAGTTTACTAAGGGCAAGTAGAATGGTTGGCGGATGCTTTGAGCTGCAACCCTGCACTAGCTCCTAATCCTAAGGAGGTAGATGTTCATAATATTCACTTGATTCCTCTAGCTAAGATGGTGTCTCGACTTCCCCTCTCCCTCAGCCCATGGGCCAGCACTTGCTCCTCTCGAAAATGCATAGGAATATTGTACGTTCAGAAAGGTAGTCCCTTCAGAGCCTTTGTCAGCTGAGTATACTATGGTCCTCGCCAAGAGAAAGTTGAACTAAGAAGGATTTACCTGGAAGACCACATTAAGGATGAGATGGTGCTGTTTCAGGTATGCCTCTGGGTTCCCGCAGGACTTCTTTGCCTGGAAATCATCCAAAAGTATCATGATGGGATCACTGTTGGCCACCCTGGAAAAGCAAAGACTCTTGAGCTTATCTGCCGCACTTACAATTGGATAGGATAGCGTGAAGGTTGCCAGGTATTGTAAAAAGTACCTGGTCTGCAGCCAAATGAAGCCAAATTGCCAGCCCCTTGCAGGGTTGTTGGTGCCTGTTCGAAAGGCTGAAGGGCCTTGAACTTCCTTATTGGTGGATTTTATTGTGGAGTTACCTGTTTCTGAAGGCTATGATGCCATCATGGTAGTGGTGGACCGTTCTACTAAGTTCTCCCAATTTATCCTTGTTGAACCACAGTAACCGCAGCAGTTATGGCTAATATCCTCATGTCACAAGTTTTTTCTCTTTATGGGGTCCCCAATGAGATAATTAGTGATTTGGGGCCCCAGTTTACCTCGGTCTTTTGGAAGACTTATGTAAGATTCTTCAGATTTGCCCCTGTCGTTCAACTTCCTATCACCCTCAATCAGATAGGAAGACTGAACGAGTGAACCAGTGCCCAGAACAGTTCCTGAGGTGTTATGCTTCAGAAGATCACATACATTGGGTTTCCCATCTCTTCATGGCACAATTAAGCTATAACAATGCCCAACATGCATTTATTGGTTGTTCTCCCTATTGTGCCAACTATTGTTTTAATTCCACCTTTAACATAGAGCCCAGTTGTGGTTCCAAGGTGGAAGCTGTGGTGGAATTTAAAAAGATAATCAAAAAAGTACACCAAAGGGTGAACACCAGTTTGGATGCGGCCATAAAAAGTATAAGGAGAGCGCTGATGGCAAGAGATGAGTTGGTCCAGCGTACAGGTTTGAGTTTTTGTGATGCTGGTTTCTAAAAACATCCCAAACAAGCAACCGTGTAAAACTGGGTTCAATGAGGATTGGGCCTTACTGAGTTGTCAGAAAGATGGGCCACTCCTCATACCAGTTGGATCTCACTCCTTGTTCCAAACCTTTTCAGCCTTCCATGAAAGTAAGTGTTATAAAATTGTCGTTATCGTTGAGATATGCTGTAAACAATTTTGTGCAGGGTTTGACTCACTGAGTAATAGGACAATTGATATGAGATCGTTGCCCTTGAAACAACAGAAATAACTTTTGTAATAGATATGGAGCACTTGCTCCCACTATAGTTCTTTATTTAATATGATAAACACAGCAGATCCTCGCTGTTTCACTCACTCTTAAACTATTAACAACCTACCTCCTCATAATCTCATCCCACTTGTATCGTAGCAACTTTGGATGATACCGCTTTCATAGCTTATTAATTCACTTCTCTATATCTCATTTGGTTCCGCCAATTCTTCATTCATTAATTCACAATCACCTAATTAGAGGCGATTTCCCAACAACCCAATATCACCTCATTTTGAGGCGCTCAAATTAACATAACTTATATCAAACTTGGCTGATTCCATATGTACCGCCATAACAACTTAGGGCTTATCATCCAGTCATATCATAATCGCAGCACTACCCCCTCCTTGACTGGATGATAAGACTCCTATTTCTTATACACCTGGAGGAACTTCGCATGCACTTGGTTGATGATCTGACCACTAGCGGGGTCCTTTATAGTATATACATCCATCCCTGTCTTCTCAATGACTTCAAATGGCCCAATCCAGATACTGGCCAGCTTGTGATTCTGGCTGAACCCATGTTGATCATGAAATAGGACCATGTCTCCATCTTTGAACTGTGCTAAGCCACTTCGCCATACCTGATTGGCAGCCTGGCTTTTTTTGGCTAAGCTAAACGAGTACACTTTGGTTTGTAATTTAATCAGCATATTTGTTATAATGGTCAAATAATGTGGTGTGGATCCATTCAACCAGTGTCATCTACACAGGCATATGTAAGTGCGGGCAGAGCGGGGTTCCATCCGTAAATCAATTGGAATGAGCTTTTCCCCATGGCAGAATAGTAGCTAATGTTATAGGCGATCACCGCAGTAGAAAGAGAGGTACCTAATCAGAGGGCCTAACAGTAACCAACTTCTGGAGAGTGTTCACCAGGGTCCCATCAACCCGTTCAACTATTCCGTTGGACTCAGGGTGATATGGAGTTGTTAGAATTTCCGCAGATGGCCATCATTTCGTTGAGTTTGGGAAGTATGTGGGAGGTGAAATTAGTGCCATTGTCAGTAAGGATAAAATGCGGGAAGCCATGATGCTGGATGATGCAGTCCATTACAAACTTAGCCACAATAACCGCCCCCAGATCCCAAATGTCCTGCGCCTTGACCCACCTGTTCAAGTAGTCAATTGCCACCAGGATATACTTGGACCAGTTAGCTCCTGTTGGCAGAGGGCCAACAACATCAAGGGAAACTGTATTCCAAGTGAAGTGTGGCTTCACTAACTGGTATGAGGTCTTCTGGCGGAACGGCTTTTCCACTTGACACTGGTGACAGGAGGAGATAGTATTAAGCACATCGAAGTTCATGCTTTCCCAGTGATACTGAGGACGCGATAATTCCAACGCCTTGCGCACACCACCATGCCCAACTGCCCTATGTGCACTCATGGTAATGTTAGGCTGTGTTGAGGGTCGCGGAAAGTTTACTGTTGAGTTGCCAATTCAATTGTATAACTCACCATTCCACTGGAAAGTATTGGCTCACATTTCATTCAACGCCTTGATGACTTGGGGTGGCTCATCATTGTACTTCCCACAGAGCATCTTATCATACATAATATGGCTCAGATCCGCCATAACTGCAATAGTTGATAGCCTTGACAAGCAATCAGCAAACTGGTGTTTCACTCTTGGTCAGTGAAGGATCTTAAAGTTGTAAGCCTATAGTTTAAGGGCTCATCGTGGTAGACGGCCATCAGGCTCCTTAAGGTTCTGCAGCCAACATAACGAGGCATGATCTATTAAAACTTTAAATTTTACACCATGCAAATATACTCTGAATTGCTTATAAGCATAAATCACTGCTAAGCACTCCCACTTGGTCACAGTATAATTTCACTCATGGCTATTCAGGCTTTGACTGCAGTATGCCACTGGGTGCTCCTCCCCCTTATCATCTTTTTGAGACAGAACTGCCCCACAGCGGAAAGAGATGCATCCGTCTTTAAATAGATACCTTTTTGAAATTTGGGTAACATAGCACTGGCGCCTCAATCAACGCTGTTCAAAGAGTATCAAAGGAGCATAGACAGTGTTCTGTCCATGCAAACGTGGCATCCTTTTTTAGTAACTCAAACAATGGACCTCCAATACAACTAAAGTTAGTTTGAAGCAGCGATAATATCCAACTATCCCTAAAAATACTTGTATATCTCGTTTACTGCTTAGTTTAGCCATCTTCCAAATGGCCTCCACTTTAGCTGGTTGGGGCCTCAGCCCTGTGGCTTCAACTACAAACTCGAAGTACTTTAGCTGATCCTTGAAAAAGTAGCATTTCTGGGGTTTTATTTTGATTTTGGCCTCAGCCAACTGTCAGAATACTTATTCCAAATGGGTAAGATGCTCAGAAAACGTGTGGAATAAAACGTTATTATCATCAAGGTATACAAGAATGCATGACAGCTTCAAGTTGCCAAGGATAATGTCCATCACCCGTTGGAAAGTAATCAGGGCATTACACAGCCCCTGTGGCATACAGGTTGGTTTAAAAAGCCCTTTTGACGTGATAATGGCGCATTTTTCTTGTTCCGCCACAGGTAACTCAATCTGCCAATAGCCGATACTAAATCCATTGCAGAAGAGTAACAAGCTCCCCCCAACCGGTCCAATGCATCATCAATTCATGGCAAAGGGTATGAGTACTTTTTGTAATGCTGTCAAGCCTACGGTAGTCTATCACTACCCAGTTGGTACCATCCTTCTTTTTGACAATTAGGACAGGGGAAGCCCATTTGCTCTTTGATGGTTCAAGTATTCCTTGCTCCACCAGTTTATCAATTTCTGCTGTGACAACTTCTTCTACTACTCGATATCAGTGAATTGGCCAAGATCTGATGGGGGAATGATCTCCAGTGTCCACTTGATGGATTAATCCTCATGTGCACTCTAAATCATGATCATCAACAGCAAATATCTCTTTGTATTTTTAAAATAAAGCTTCTGCTCGATCTTTCTGATCTGGTAACCCCATTAAATTTTCACATGGTACAACTGCCATTATGCCAGGCTGGGTTTCGATGGGCAACCCAAATTCATCTAGTGAACCAAACTCGTGAATCATGAGGACTTCCTCAACTGGAAAGATATGGAAAATTTAACGATTTAGTGTTGGCAGATTTATATTGGTTTATTCTAAAGATTCGATATCAAGACCTTGATCTCCCCTTGCCCTAGAACTAAAATGCCAGGGGCCACATGGGGCTCGAGCTGTGATTGCTGATAGGGCCCAAAGTCCTCCCCATATAGCCCAGCAGGCACTTCCACCTCTAACTCAGTGCTTATGATTACCTGGTGTCCAGAGTGAATAGATATAGGGCCAGCAGCTCTAAGTGGTATCCCTCAATATTCATAATTTGGTGAGGAAGGGCCCAGGTCTTGCTCTTTAGGCAATGATAGAAAACTAAAACCACCCCATCATCATATACAAGGTTAATGTGACTCATGTGTACAGGATCCTTGGGCACTCCACTGGAAGTGAAGTAGACTGGGATCCGCTGCCCCAGAATTTCAATTGTCTAAGCTGTCATATCAACAACAGCCCCAAAGTGACGCATAAAAGCGGTTCCAATTGCCAGGTCATAGTTATTGTTTGGTAACACTATAGCTGGAGCTACAATGACAATTGACCCAAACTGCAAAGTTAGCGCACTGTATGCTCCTTCTGAGAATGTACTTTTTGCACCTGCGGTCCCACACACCATATGGTGATCCACGTCAGGCTTTAATGCCAACTTTGACACCAACTTTGTGGACACTATGTTGATTGGGGCACCTATATCAATTATAGCATGAACTCGGGTTTTTGCTACAACAGTGTCACAGTAAGTACACTCAGAGTAAGATGCATCTGATTGTTTTAACACATGGACATTTAACTGATCCCTTTTTTCAAGGAAGCTCACAATACCCTTCCCCACTTTAGGGTAGTTTTTTACAATACCATCCACAGGGAGAGCTGAGGTTACCCCTTTTAAGAGAAGCGCATCAGCTAATGGATCTGGTTCATTTGTAGAAAGGTAATCGAACAAATGGCAAGCATATGGCTTTGGTTGCTCCAGTGAACCTGCTCCTGCCATGTCCATGAATTGCATTCGTTTCAGCACATTTACCCCTTCAACTGGCTGCTGATATAGGAAGGTGTCATAATACTTTGAAACTTCCGCTGACTGTGCAGGAATAAGTTCAGGTGGGACATTTTGAGTCAGAATAGTGGAGGTAGAGAGTCCAATCTCTACTCCGCTCTTACTTTTTCTTGATAATACTGCTCCCACAGTAAGTTCCGGACCCAAAAATTATGACAACTTATAGCCAGGTGCCCAGAGCGACTGCACAAAAGAAATTAACCCCATAAGACCTGCGTCCTTTATTGTTATAAAACAGCCCACCTGAAAGGGTGGACTGGTATCAAACAGTGTAAACAGGTTCATCCTGATAGGTGAACTGCTTTTGGCAGCTTGGTTGAAGGCGAGGCTTGTAATGATAATAAGGCCAGGGGATGCCAACTGGGCACTGAACAGAGAGTGATAATTCCTCCAAATAAACAAGGCTAGCAGCAGAGGCGATAGGTTTCCGCTCAATATTGGGTGGAGGGAAGGTAGCGGATAAATGGCGGAGAATTTTTAAATGTTTAAGCAAAGGTACATCGACCTCTAAATATGGAGCCAAGGCGTTAAAAAGCTCACGGTATGGTTTCACAGTGGAGGTCAACGCTATGCTTATATCACATTCAGTTAAAACTCCTGTCCCAATCAACACATAGACTTCTGCTGAGAATCAATCAGCAAATGCAATGAGGGTCTCATTAAGTTGAAACCCAATGGTTAGAACTCAGCCTTTCATTGCACCATTTTTGAAGTTCCTCCAAACAACCACAGCACAGTATCCTTCACCTGTTGATAGGTAACGGAACTGTTGGGAAGATAGCTAGTAAATTGGTCGGCGCTCCCAACATCCAGGGTGGACATTAGTAATTTGGCTTTACGCCGATCTGAAGCTCCTTCTAATGCAAACTCAGAGCGTTTAAAGAAACCATGGATGTTCCCATCGCGATCAAATGGAGGCAGCTTATAGATACTACATACTTGCAAAAAGCTCCTTCTTCCATTTAAGCACAGCGTCCAGGGCAAGCTTGAGTTCTGCATATTCAACAGTTGCAGTGTTTTGAAAGGATTTCTTGATAAAGCAAGATGGATATGACATGACTAGCAACTGAGGAACTTTCTATCAGTTTTTGTGATTGTTCAATGTGCTCCCTGTAGTGAGCACCACAGTTATAAAATTGGCGTTATTGTTGAAAATACGCTGTAAGCAATTTCGCGCAGGGTTCAACCCACTGAGCAATAGGACCAGCGATATGAGGATCGTTGCCCTTGAAACAACAGAAATAACTTATGTAAAAAATATGGAGCACTTGCTCCCACTATACTTCTTTATTTAATATGATAAACACAGCGGATTCTAGCTGCTTCACTCACTCTTAAACTATTAACAACCTACCTCCTCGATCATCTCATCCCACTTGTATTGTAGCAACTTCAGAGGATAACACTTTCATGGCTTAGTAATTCCCTTAGCCATATCTCATTAGTTCTACCAATTCTTCATTTGTTAATTCACGTTCACCTAATTTGAGGCGATTTCCCAACAACTCAATATAGCCTCATTTTGAGGCGCTCAAATTACCATAACTTATATCAAACTTGGCGGATTCCATCTGTACCACCATAATGACTTAGGGTTTATTGTCCAGTCATATCAGAATTGCAACAGTAAACTTAAGTTGTTTGAGAACCCTCCACCAGAGACTCCTGAGGCTTATTTCGTGGTTGAGGTGCCAGAATGGGAAGTGGAAGAGATAATAGCCTCCCACTGTGTGTACGAAGACTTGTGTATCTTGTATCTTGGAAGGGACTGATGCATGAGAAAACAGTTGGGTCCCACACATGACTGTGCCCATGATCAAGATCTAATTAAATCATTCCATAAGAGTTTCCCAGAGGCTGCAGGATCCAAGTCCAATCAAGCCTTCGCTGCCATGAAGTTGGCCCCTGTCTACAATAACTTTTCCTTGGAAAATGCTCTTGGAGGGGGGTGGAGCCCAAAAATGAGGAGAGGGTAATGTCATACTTACATGATCTCATTGAGGGAACCAACTGCCAAGATAAGTCTGGGTGTCAAGAGTCAAAATAGGTCAAGCTACAGGACCTCACTGACTTGAAGCACACCTTGGATCAACGCTGGGTGCAGGCCAGATATGTATGGGTTGGTCCAGGGGATGTTCGTTATGCCCAGCCCTATGTTACAGCAGTGGCGTTAAAATAGACTAGTTACATTCTTAACAAAGACGTTTTGGTTTGGTTGCTCAAAGAATGGGGGTTTGAAACCTATTCAATTTTTACCATTTCCAAATTGGGACAGCTCAGCTTGCAATCAATCACTAAAGTTTATTTGATCTCAAGCTACAGTACCCTGGCTGATAGTGGGGTGCGCCAATTGGTTTATTTAAGCTTAGAATTAATTTCCCTAACTGAAGACTCACCTCCATTTGTTCAAAGTATGGTTCTTGAGACCAACTTTCCTCATTAGTCATCTTCCTTATTATTAAAATCCCATTAGTTTACGTTTTAATATGTTAACTTAGGCGAACCTGCGCATGGTCCTCTCTGGTGAGGTTTCTAACAACGGCAGCCATTTTGGTTGCACAAAATCAACCACCACATCTGGTGCACCACTGGGCTGCCCTGGTCTCCCACCCAGAACAAGGAATTCAAGCACTCCAGTCCAGATTACCACTTGAATATGGACTTCCCTCTGGGGTCCACCCAAGTCTTATTGTTTGTTTGCTATCTAATCATATATACCGCGTTGTACACCATTTCCGTGTGTTACTTTAGCTCCATCACCCCCTTTGAGGTTATGCTCAACGTAATACTGATGACTAGTTCCCTGGAAGTGTGGCTGTGCGCCGTGCACCACCTCGCTGGGAACAGGAGAGTTATAGACACTCTCCTGACATTGCTTTTTCAACGTTTGGAAGTTACACTATCCCTTCTGGAAGGTTTCTCCACTAAGTGACCAGAATCCATAATTGAAGATAAAAATTCACAGGCAAACAGGGGGTGTCCCATGTAGTGAGCACCAAATGTTAAAACTGACATTAAGCTGTTGTATTTTAATTGCACATGTAATACACTAACAACATAAAGTACTGTTTGAAGACAGTAACTTTAATTAAAACTTTACAAAAGTTTGGTATATTTCTCAATAGAATTTTTACTTAAGTAAACAAGAGATCATCCTGGAGTTCCAAATACTTCCTGAGGCTCATGGGCTTGCTCAAGCAACTGACAAGAAAGCTGATCCCACTTATACCAAAAAAATCCCCTTTTCCCTTGACAATCCTCCTCATATATGCTTTCTCTACCAGAGATTTCATTGATGCTTTCCATAGTTACTAAGCAGCCCTTAAGGATAGTAAACTAACTTTGTGATATTTATATTGAGTCAGAATTTCAATAGCTAGGACTCAAGGTATTTTTACAAAAAGAAGCAATATGCAGATCAATTGAATTCCCTGTAAAGTGGCCATAATAAATATAGGACCCTAATATGGTAATTTTACACTGGCACAAAGGCACATAAAATAGTACATTAAACTAGAATAGGAGGCAATAGAGCGATTAAGGTTAAGGCATCAATGGCCAACAATTAAGGGAACAAGTGATGCGTAGGCAGGGATCATGGGATTCAATGAATATAAAACAATACATTAGGCTATTATATATAAAAGCAGGGGCCATGCACCAAGGCCTTTACTAGAACCATTGAATCTGCTATCTATTTATATTTATTGTGGGGAAGGCCAACCAGGGGACGGACACTTTCAATAAGACACCATAGAAAACAAAACTCCTGCAAGAGGAGGACACCCCAGAGATGCTAATGCTATCTCCTGTTGCCAGCGGGAACGCCAAGACTGGGAGGGGGGGTCACATGTATAGGGGCAGGCACCACTATTGAGCACGTTTGTAGGAAGGGGTCTGATTTGATGAACCAAACTGGGAACCAGGATGAGATCAACTGGCAGCGACATGGTGGGAGGTATCCAAGCAACCACGCTTGAAAGTGGTCCACTAAGTGCGACCTGAACTGGCGGACAACTTCCTGGAGGGTGGGGGTGGAACATGAGATGGCATCCAAGACAATCGTGTGGATAGTCCACATGGCGATTGCGACCACCAAGGCACAAAGGGAGGGTGGGAGAGTGGAGGCCATTGATGAAGCAAAGATGTACCTAGACAGACTGAAGGGCTGTTCCTGATCCTGGAAAAGCAGACGTTGCACCTCACACTATATCGCTTTAGATGAGGGCACTTTCCAGGCAGTGAAACAGCGTTCCATACTGGCCACACACGACACAGGATGAGTGCAAAGCGTTAGAGCGTTAGGCAGTATGGTATACCCATATCAAGCAGCACCACACATGGGAATGGATATTCAGCTGCAGAAGAGGGTGATGGGCGTACTTTCAAATGACTTTCTGGGTATCAAGGTGGTAGGGGATGTCCATCATGTCCAGGTAGTCCACCCTGGACAAGGTATGGGGCCTCATGGGTATCACTCCGTTCAGAATGGGAAGTCCCTGTATCTCCTGGGTAAACCGAGTAGAGGGGCGCCCCCTCTGGGCTGTGTTCCCACAAATGCAAATCCTCCACTCAGCGCTCCATATGGAGAGGAGGATCCTTTTGAAGTGGGGTGACGTCCAATGTGGGCTAGCTGCCAAAGGATGAGAAGCCAGATATTTCAACAGAGAGTGTGGGTGGGATGGGTTGGTGAGGCCCAGGGCGCAGGAGAAGTTGGAGCGGGCTGCGCGGGACCAGTGCTGGTCTGAAATTGCAGGGTTGGTAACGGCAGCGATCCAGGTGCCAAGGATTTTGGCAGCATGGGCCTCAAAGTTGAGTATGCCCATACCACCACTATGGTGAGGGCCAAACATGACATACAGGCGCACTGGTGGTGGGCGGCCTGACCAAAGCCACCCTTGCATAAGGGCGTACAGTGATTTGAAGAAACTTTGGAAAAAAGTGATGGCGTTGTCCCAAATTTAAACTTTGGAGAGGGGCATAGAGCTGGCTAGTACTACTCTGCCGGTAAGGGAAGTCTGACGGGCTCTGAGGGAAGCTATGCGTTTTGTCACATTGTCCATAATATGGTTTTCCATCACCAATGAGGCGTACCCGCCTGCCTCCAACCACACCCCCAAATGGTGGACTGGGCTAATGGTGGGGCTTGGCACAAAGGGGAGCACAAGTGGGGCGGTGTGGAGTGGGCAGGCCAAGATAACTCGTGTGCTAGCTGATGGGGCGGATAGGAAACAGGGCGCTGGGGCCCAGCGGGCTTGACACCGACCAAGGAGAATGATTTCGGTTTTGGAGGCGTTGAGTGCAGCATTACTTACCCTGTAGTACACCTGAATAGTAGTTTCAAGAAAGCTTGCATCATGATTGTTGGACACCCCAACCACACATCCACAGCAAATGCTAACATCTTGACTGGGGCTTGGCCTTGCACATGGACCCCAGTAAGGCGGACATTCACATTTTGAAGAAGTGGGTCAAGGTTGAAGTTATACAAGAGTGGGCTAAGAGGGTCCCTTTGGCGTAGGCCTCATTGAGGGAGGACTACATCTGTGAGAAAGCCAAGGCCACGCACAGCCATTGTGGCGGATTCCATTAGCAACATCACCCAATTTTTGAAGCGAGGGGGTAGGCGGAACTGGTGGAGGCAGGCCCTGAGGTAATCTCAGTTAACTCAATCATAGGCCTTCTGTTGGTCTAAAAATACAAGTGCACCAGAGGCCGTGGACTGACAGACTTTGGCTATGGTGTGTATGTTATCCCAAATCGACCTTCTGGGTATGAAACCAAATTGTTCAGGGGAGATGAGATCAGAGGCAGCATTCCCTAGATGGTTAGCCATGATTTTAGTAAAAAGTTTTTTATCAGTGTTGGTGAGAGAAATGGGGCGCCAGTTGGCCAGGTCCAGCTTATCCCCTTGGTTGAAAAGAGTAATGGTGTAGTCTCTTTCCCTCCTGGTAGGGGGCGCGTTTCCAAAAGGCTTTGGTTAAGAGAGGCATTCAGCAATGGGGATAAATCCTTGAAATACTTCTTATAGATTTCATAAGGAATGCCATCTGGGTCTGGGCATTTCCTATACGGTGCACAGCAAACGGCAGACCAGAGTTCATCCCGAGTAATCAAATTCATCAACTCCAGGAAATGGGAAATGGTGCAGATGTGTGCACTATTAAGAAAATTTGACATTTTGGTCAGCTGAATTGGTTCAGATTGATACAACTTGGAGTAATAGTTTTGTATTTCAATTACCATTTTGGCTGGCGTATCCACTATGGAATTGTCTGGCCGCCGCACCTGTGTGCAGGCCAAGCTCTGGCGTGGTGCAAAGAATTTTCAAAAAAAGTAAGCGGAGCACATGTCACCCGCTGTAATGTGTTTTGCTTTGTACTGAACACAAACCCAATGCTTGAGTTGTCTCACTAGAGTGTTAAGGTGGGCGGCTACTTCCGCCCACTTGTGACCTCAAGCTGGGCTGTAGCTTTCGGCTGGGATGTTGGACTCCAGGTGGTCCAACTCTGCCAGAGTGCGCAAAATGACAGCAGAGGCAGACTGTGAGTGGCGGGAGGAAAGGTGGTGAGCCTGGAGGATTGTGCTCACCTTGAAGGTAGACCAAGTGGAAATTGGATCAGCACAAAATGGTGCAATAAACTCTGGAGCCATGGTCACAGATTCCACCTTGAGGAAAACCTTGGCGATGTGATTTTGGCTGGGCAAAGTTTGCACCATTTCAGAGCCTGAGCTGCTGGGTTGGATAAATGGAAGGAGATTGATACCATCCTATGGTTGAAGAAATCAATTTTTGTTGTGGTGAAATGGGAAATTTGGGTATAGAATTTCAACGGCACAAGGGTAAGGTCAATGCGAGACATGGACCTCAACTGGCCGTTGTGGATGTGGGGGCGCAACATGTTTTTGAGTAGCGGAGCATGATGCAGCAAAGTATTGAGCAACCCTAGGGTGGCTTTGAGAATGCGGAGTTCTACATGTCCCTGTGGGGGTGTAGGTGATGAGGGCCAGCAGTCTGTGGATGGGCTCAACCAGCAGTTCATATCACCAATGATGAAAGGTTCAGGGGGTAATGTAATGGAATTGATCAATGAGAAAAATTCCTGACGTTCTTGTGCATAGGTCAGGGCATAAATATTAATTATAGCATGCACTTCGTCATCCCATGAAAAAGTGACAATAAGGACATGGCCGTTAAGGAAGGAGTCTGATGATATAAACCTAAAATTTTTGTTCACTTGAACTAGCACTCCAAAGTGCTTGGACCAGAAGGAGAGGGAAGGGAGGAGCATGGATTTCCATGTTTTCTCAGAACCGTGCAGACAGTGGGTTTCCTGAATGGCCAGGATATCCACTGGTAAATTATTTTGTAAAAAACTCAGTTTTCTAGCCCAGGACAGCGAGGCCTTGAGTCCAGCAATGTTCAACGTCCCTAAAGTAAAGGTGCCCCCCATTGTATCTTAGATGAGAGGGGAAGGGCACCCGAGCCTTCAGCCTCCTTTTTCCTTCATGGCACCTGGTAGCGCCCCAGGTATGTGATGCTACTGTGTAATTGACAGAATGGGTAGCTTTAGCAGTTGGGTTCACTTTGGCTTTTGCCTTCACTTTTTTCCCCACTGCAAGATGAGATTTTTGCGGTGCATGCATTTGCAGTGCACCATTGCTTGGAAGTGGATTATCATCAGGAAAGTTGGTGACTGATTCAGTCCCAATCAATGCTTGGGCACATTGGTCAAGTGAAACTGACTCACCCAGTGGGTGTTCAGCTTGGGGGGACCAATCAGCTTGGGTGTCCCAATCTGATTGGTAGAGGGATTTGAAAGCTGCTTCTACCATGAAAGTCTCAATGTCCTCCTGGAGCTAGGCTGGTGGGATAACGGAAGTGGTCTTGGCCGCCTCCTTGGTCACCGCCTTGAGCCTGTTTGGCCTTCTTCCACTCTTTTGGGGATATTGGCTTTACTAGGATATAGCATCCTTGCGCTCCCCATGAGAAGGCTACCTTTGTGTCGGAGGTCAGTTCATAGTGGGCTTCTCCTCCATCCATTGAATCTGAGGGAAAATTCTTGATATGTAATGCCCTTCTTGGTGGGCAGGTGTGGGCCTTGTAGCCAAAAGCATAACAGAATGCACAGATAGGAGGTGTGCTGTCCATGGTGACCCTGAAAGGGTGGGTGTCATGCCCATCGATGTTGATAAAAGTGGTATGTGGGATTTGGGTCAGATCCTTCACTATCCCCTTGGCTGGGGTTAGGACTGCAATCACTTTGCTTGTGCACAGTTTTGGTATTATCATAAAGCGTTGCATTTTGAAGGATTGTATTTCACTGTATATGGCAAGCCCAGCCTTCAGGTGTTGTTTGAGTACAGTACATTTGACCGTAGTGGGCAGAAAGTTGAAAGTTACAAAAATGATTCAATTTTTCCAATGTGTGCGCTTAGTATTGATGACCCACTGACCATCCAGGAGGTCTACTACAATGTGCACTCTTGCAGCTTCATCCACCACTTCCTTACTCTTGAAGCCAAGATCTAGCCAACTGTGTGGCATGGAATGAGGTGCAATGTACACTGCATTTGAAAAAAGAGTGTGTACATCCCCACAAAACTTCTCCCAAAGCGCCATCTGCTGAACATCCAGAGATACTTGTACTCTGTGTTACACTGATGAGAGTGGCTGGGAGTGTGGCGTATTGATGTACTGGTTGCATCACATTTGCCAAGCTAAAATTTTTGGGGAAATGGTAACCACTGGTTTTTTAATAAGTCTATCTATTCCCCCAGGCTCACCAGGGAATTTGCAAAATTTGGATATCATGGGGCTAACACCTGTGCCCTTGACTTTACTTGCCCAACTGCTCCCTGACATTGGGTGCCAATTAATCACCTCAATGAAAAAATCAAACTTTTTAACAGACATGAATTGAATTTTGTTGCAAAAGTGTTTGCAATGAGAGAAAAAAGTCAATTGAATCTGCTAATTTCATTAAATATAAAATTAAATATATAAGAATAATAATACACTGTTTGTTGGTCAAAGCATTTACAATAGTGATGGTGTCAGTCATCTAGATATCTATTTTCCTTGGAAAAAAATATAAGTAAAGAAGTATGTGGAGGGGAGGGATCCCTACATCACCGCCTAGAAACATGCCCCCAACCAAAGCTATATGGCAGGAAGTCGCACGCCTGCTCAAGTTTCAAAACAAACAGGAATTCTTGATATCAAAGAGCATTTTTGCACTCCAGATTGAGTCACCAATCACATCTACCCTCCGCTCCCTAATAAATCCCATTGCAATGTGGACTGTACACACAATTGCATTAGATGCATTCAAGGGCATGGTCCCAACCATTCATGGGATTATCAACAGATTCCATGTCCACTTACTAGAGCACTTCCAAGCCTGGCTCTATGGATATATGAGACCAAGACAAAAGGCGCTCATAGAATCATGGTTCCCACTCTGGTTCCTCCACACAGATCCTTTCCTTCATATCTGCTCCATAGTAGGGGAAACCACCTCAGAGTAGTGCACCAACCCCCCCCAACCTGGCAGTCCCGCTGGCAACAGGGGTAACTTGAATACCCTGGGGTACCCAATTTTTTTATTTGTTAGTTATTATCTTAGTTTCATATATATTTGGTAATGTCCATCCCCTGGTCAGCTTACCTCAGTTAAATAAAAAATAAAAGTAAAGAATAACCTACCTTGTTCACTAGACCAGATACATTAAAGAAAAGTACCCAAATTAGTTCTAAATTTGATTCTCTACAAATAAATTTTTATTCAGATACTAGCAGATAATATATCCCTTTATAGAAACTTAATAAAGTTACTGAGCTAAATTATATTATTTTAGTTTCTGAATGGATAGAAACAAAAGGGTCTAAAAAAACTTTAAAGCAGTTTGATCAACTAAAATAAAAAATGTATTTTAAAGTAATAAACTTGTCAAACTGGCTATAAAATGTAATACACAATGTGCAAATCCAGATTAAAGTTTTTAATAATGATGAGCCTAGGACATTAAATTAACCATGCGGACTAACAAAAATAAAATGATAGAGTTCATGGAATAATTTAGAAATATTTTTGGATCTAGAGCTTTGCATTACTGTCCATTTACTATGAGATCAAAAAAATAAAGTATGTCCTTTCAAAATGCATGTATTGTTAAAACACAAGGAGATGATAAACTTTTTTAGCAAGAAGTCTTATACAACTTTACTCAATTATTGAATAAAAACCTTTTAAGAATTGATTTTATATGAAGTAACCTTGGCCTTAAAAATGAACCAATAAAGATAATTTACATTATTTAAACCTCTCCTATTCTATTAAAATCTCAGCTTTTAGACTTAGTTAAGTCATTTTTGGCCCTAAAACTTTGATAATTGTGAAGCAATAAGACTACTACAATTGTCTATATTGTTGGAATTCTAGAGATCAGCACCAGTGAGTAGCTTCCCACAGCAGAACTTCTAAAAATGAAATAAAATTGATATGACATAAAAATTGATTTTTAGTTTTATGTAAAAAACTTACTTAGGTATGCTACTAATTTGGTTTAACTTGAAACTAAAAAACCTCTCATAAGGTATTAACAAACAGTATTAAATTATCATAAGGTTATATCTCAGCTAAGATAATGACTGCCTTTTCTAATGTCGAACACTAATTTGGGCAAGTTTGGTGAACCCCTCAGGTTGGGACCACCTAGTGCTAAAAACATTAATTTGGTTAGTATTTTGAATTAAATATAGATGCTTCCTTTCTGTTAATAGTTAGCATATTATTCCTAAAGATTATACATGATCTTAAACCTCTCTTAGCCCAGTATTAAGTTAGATTGTCAATCCTAATTCAAAAACTTATATGTTTTAAGGACATTACTCCTTATTCCGGCTAATTGATTTTAAATCATCATGAGTTAACTTTGGTATGGATATGCATATGAAAATTTAAAATAACTAAAACAATACATAAAAATCTCCTAGAAATTGTGTAGCTAATTTGTTTAATTTTAGTTATATAAAAATAGAAGCCAACTCATCGTGGATCAACCTTTACATATAATATATATCTGGAGTCAAATTGTTTAACTCAGAATCACAATTGAGCTTAGCCAACTTGAACAAATTTAAAACATGATAAGATATTCTAAATTGATCAAGCAAATATAATTCACTCGATATATATTAAAGCCTATCCTAACTTAGTTAATTACCATTTCTAGTAAAGTTTATTACCAATCAATTGTATGTCAGAAGGACGTTTAAAAACTAGAAAAAATACGAAGTCACAAATAAGCATAGTTTGCTGACCATATTATTAAACTAAATTAACAAGTTAAAATCGAGTATTGTTTATTTTTACTCCAGATTTTAATCTATTCTATTACCACTTAAGTCATTTTTCTATTTATAAACTCACTTCTTTTTTAGTTTTCTGTATTTTAAGATAATACCTAAAAACAAGTTCTATCTATATTGAATTTAAGGCTTCAGTTGGGCACAATGCTATCTAATAAACATAACAACTAGCTTACATCGCTCATATTAAATAAGCTAGATGTTTGCCACATTAGTTCCTATGTTTTGAGCATAAGATATAACTAATTGTCAGAGCTTGTATATTCAAGACTTTATCATCATTTCAATTTTTGGTACCAGCTCTATTCAGTGGGCAAAACTGCTAGAAAGTGCATAACATGGCTTCAAAATTGAGGGTGTATAGCTTAAAAGTTTCAGTTGATAATGATAATCTAGATAAATATAAACTCAAAGAAAATTTTATGTAATATATACTTCTATGATCTTAAATTAATGTTATTATTGAACAATTGGGCTTTCTAAGATGAGTTTAGGCGATAATTTGTCATCGTACATAGATAAAAAATGGGTTAATTATAAACTTTTAATTAATCCAAATTTAAATATCCTGGATCAGTACTTGTGAATGGTAAAACTTCTAATGCAGAATACGGGAAAGTT
>JAKSZP010002681.1:0-261062 GCA_022478985.1 Massospora cicadina
AAAGGCTAGAAGGGTTACCACCACAAACAGCCTCCATTATTATACCGTTTTTGTGGTGTAAAGGTACCCCTGTAGTGAGCACCACTTGTTGGATTTTTGGCTAGAAAAAACAGCTGGTGCTTTTTGCTTCAAATCCAACAATATAATTGAGGAGCTTTTCTCACAACTTATATGAAAATAGCTAAAACTAATAGATACTAAAGAGGTTTAGTTTGATAGAATTTTATTAGGCGCCTTGCGAGGGTAAAAAAGAGAACACACTTAATAAAGTCAATAGTAATATTTAAAACATTGGAGCTCGAAGTTTGAATAGCTTAATAACATCCAAATTAGGTAGTATGAACCATCAACCTATTGGATTTCTCAAACTAGCCTCATTTGGGAAGAATGGCCAATTGAGGGTTGGGAACAGAAAGGACTAGTCCATTAGGTAATGTTTTTATGAATTTGACCCAACAATGGGCTGGAAAATTTTTGCACATGGTTGGACCCCTCCTGACCCTATAAAAGAGGCCGGTTTCCACTATGTAAGCTGTACTATACTAGATGAGGCTGGGGGAGGAGCCTCTGATGAACTTTTCAAATTTGGCTAACAGTTTGGTGCAATCTGACCGCCTAAACTCAATTTGTTTGCCTGATCATTATTAGAAGTGTTATCTCAAGTTGTGGGGTCCCACCAGGAATAGACCAGGGTCTTTTACTCAATATTTGTATTATTTTCCTCTGAACCACTCTTATAAATATATTAGACTTGTAATTGTCTGACAAACATAAATGTTTCACTAATGTAGATCAAATGAGTTAACACTAATTTTACTTGAAATTTACATAGTTTGTCAGCCTGATGTTATATACTTGTAAGATTTCTTAGAGGTTAGATGCTGAAAATTTAACTTTTCTCTTTAATCTTTAAATTTTACAAGCTTTAGTATTATATTAAATTAACTGAAAATTAAACACTGACTGGAATTTGATTTAAACAAACACGTTATATTAACTTATGAAAAGTATTAGACTAAGTTAATTATATTTTAATCTTAGTCACTAATATAAACTAGGTAAAAACTTTACCCCCTTATAATTATTAGTTTATATTAGTGACTTAAACTATTATATATGTTATTTTTCTAGTAAAAGTGGGTCAACTCAAGTAAGGGGATACCGCAGGCTTTATATTTTATTTTGGTATTGATTTTAAGTTAGATAAGCGTGTATCTTAACCATAAGATAATATTGACTAAAATATATACTAAGTATCTTAAAGGTCTAGAACTTAAGTAGGTTATTTGAAAGACTTTGTAGGTTCTGGTAATCAGCCCCTATGCCTGGGCAGAAAGGAGCACCCTTATAGAGCCAAAAAGAGGATCAATAAGGCTTCTGTACCCCTCATTAACAAGAGTGACCAGCCCCATGTAATGGATGAGCGATAGATCACAGCTTATCTGCTTAAGATCCCCCGCTATTCCTCCCTACTACTCATAAGTTGCTGGGAAGGATTGGGGGTTATGCAAGAAGTTATTGGAAGCCAGAAGGCATTGTCAGCCTTTAGGTTGCCTCTCCATCAAGCGCCAAACTTTTAAAAAAGTGTTTAAGTCCTTCCAAGGTGTTGGAATCAGATTAAATGTAAATGAGTAAATTAAAATGAATTTAAGTTTGATAAACACATACAAACCTTCTGAATCAACTAATGGTATGAAAAGCCTGTGACTGGTAGGTTTGGGTATTACTGTAAGTCTATAGACTCAATCTCTTTGTTTGGACCTTGATGAATTCCATCACAGGTGCAAAAGGGTACCAAGAGCCCCAGTAAAATCCTTGGTGCAACTATGGTATTTGGCTCAATTTGTTGATTTGTTGGATAACTTCTCTGGACCCTAAGGACCCCCTACTGTATCTCTTTTTTCAACTTTTTTTCTGGTGGAAAGATTAGTGGTCTGTAAAAAATTGCTCAGATCAGGGACCATAAGCAGGTCCCCAAGACTAATACTCCAGCCTGTTATCCCCCAACCCCTCTACAATGGATAGTAGCAACCTCAAAACCTAGAAAACTCTTTTATTGGTCCAGGAAAAATGGTTCAGATCACAAGATATATAGTTATGGATCATAAGTTACTAATCTGATTTAATAGTCCAACTCCAGAAGCTTTGAATATAAATTGATTGGCAAAGTCAATTTCTCATGATGAAAAATATGCCAAACGTTCAATCTTGGAAAATCTGCTTAAGTTTGGCTTGATCAAGGTGGATCCACTGCCAAAATGAGATATCTGATGTCAAAGCTTTTATCATCTTGTAAAATTCATTAAGAAACTCCTCCAACATATGCTGCTCTTCCCAATGCAACTGGTGGAAAGCCAATGTAAAGAGAGCCCAAGCCAGGACAATTCCAAGAGACCTTCCAAGCCCCCCTCCCAAGTTTAAAGACAATGGCCCCTCCTAGGATCTGTTGTTGGTTCATTTTCTATTTTTGAGCCTTTTTAAACAAACGCCTAAGTTATTAACTGTTCTCTATAGACTACGTCATGTTTCCAATTTTCCATCACTTTTTTTATAAATCTGGAATACTATGTCTCCATCCTCATTCTGATTCCAATGATTGGTGAGTGGTTACTCCAATCTGCCACATAGCAACTTGCTTCATCCTAATGGAAGTCATTGAGGGTTATGATCACAGATTACTTTTTAGTATGTCATATATGGAAGCCATCCCTAACCACCAAATTCGCTCTGCCAATACACCACTAGCTTGGCATGATATGGTCAACATGGGATTTCTTAACACAAAGCTCATGAAAACCATCTCCAGATGCCAGATTAGCCCTGCTAATTTACCACAGGCTTAACATAATCCAGCCAACATAGAGCTTAACACCCTGTCACTTCCAACATGTCATTTACAAGCAAAGGCCGCCTGTCTAACTGTTTCAACTAACGTTACAGGTTCTAGATTATCTGAAACACCAATATTGGGCTATCTAACCCCATTTATTTTTAACAAACCAATCCGCCGTCATGACACCTTTTCTGACTCTGAGTTGCAGTTTGACCCAAACCTTCTACCACAAAATAGTTCTCAAACTTATCCAGTACTACAATTGACTAATATAATTTGATTCACATATTCATCATTAATTATAGATCATTATCACTAATTGAGTTCTGTGGTTATCAATGAGTGGAAGAGAATATGGAATATATGAAGATAGTCACCAAAAGCCAGCAACTGCAAACCCAGGGTAATCAGTTGTCAACCCTGCCACCTCACCCTTGGGGGTTGCCTCATCAAGACCTGAGGTTGCCCCATTGCAGCCATTTGGTTTGATATGGGACCTTTAGTAAGTTTATGGATTTTGTTTCCATCACAGGGTTTAGTTTGTTCCCCCTGCAAAATCATTAGATCAGCTGAGCCCTTGGAATTTTAGATTATTCACTAGCATCATCAAACCCATTGCTAAAATATTTATAAAATAATTCAAAGGTGGGTCCTTTGAAGGCTATACTATCATTAGTGTTTGTAGCACCAGCGAAATCACCTAGGAGACTTTCTCTAGGGCAAACTTTATAGAAAAGGCGTAGTCAAGGCAGATCACTTGGCAGCTTAGCTGAACCAAGGCAAAGATCACTAGTTATCTTTAACTAGGCAAAAATAAACCTTAAAACTAAAAGAGGTCCTTTATTAATTAATATTTAGCCCTTTAGTAGGGCGAGGAAAGATAGAGACTAGGCAATAATAAGAGAAATCTCTTAAGCTTGTCAGAACAGGGTTTTTGAGGCTGTTTCTCCAAATTTTTTAATTTGAGTGATTACAGTCGCAATTGGGGATTAGGTGATACCAGTTTTGGAGCTAATCATAATTTTTGAGCCTTTTGGCCCAACATAGCATCGACCAACAGAATAGTAGCTAGGATGTAATAAATTTAGGACTTTGGCCTGAAAAAGCGTAAATCCGTAAATAATTGTGTAAGTATAAACATGTGAGGATTAAAATAAGAGACTTTGAGACCAAAACTTGAGGCAGCCCTTGCATTGGGAAAAAAGCTCAACACTTATCCAGTATTTCCAGTTTTACTTTAATTAGCTGAAACCCTGACATAATGAACTGACCAATAAGGTCAGAGATTTCCGCACTTCACATTGAAATGGTGTTGGTATTTTTGCCCATCTTCCCAGCCTTCTAGATTACCTAGAGTTGCTATGGGGAAAATTTCCTAAGGTAAAGTGAATCAGAAATTGGTTGGCCCAAGTTTCAGAGGAACTATGTTTGGAGGATTTTAGGATATTCGCCTGGTCATATCCATTGGGGATCAATCTAGATGAATACCTAATATCTCATAGGGTGGAGTGGCTGACGAAATAGGGGCATCTGATAGTGATTAACTATCAGGTGTACCAATTGGGATTGGTTGGGTTTCATCACCAACTGATTGGGAATGAATAGTGAGTTGCAAGGCGAGTGATGCCGCCTGCAACTAGAAAATCAATTGGTTGGTGAAGTGACCTGTAATAATGAGTAAAAAGTCTCATTACCTAAGCAGGTCGCTAGCCAATTATGGTTGGTTCACTTGGATTGAGAGGAAAATGTTAGGGACACGTTTTCTGGCTCTTTATGTTTGAGGTCTCAAGGATGTCCAACGATGGAATCCTAGCCAGGATGGGGAAGACCATTGCTGCCAAGATGAGGAAGGTTGATTCAATGGCAACGGCTGTCATTTCATTGAAATGTTGTCAACTGAGGGTTAAATGGCCGAATCCCTACTATATAATTCCCTAGGATTCACTATAATAAATAAAAGATTATTTAGTAAAACATTATTATTAGTATTATTAGTATTAGTAATATTGTTGATTTGGTGTATAGTTAGACTATCAGCATCCATTATGAAGTTCCATATCAAGGATATTATTGCAGAAGGCAATAATTGGAAGATTCTTAGAGAGAAGAGTAGAGATCCGAGTGGGGATCTAGAGATGAAGTGAACCACAATCAGGGATAGCTGCCAACTGTGTGTTGGGCTGAAAGAGACTGTCACCTGGGTATCTTGATGAAGATTGGGTGGACAGGAATATAGGGAATGAATCCCTACGAGTATGATTTATCAAGTATTTAATCAGAAGTACTGGTCGAAGCCTTGGGCCTAATAATAGTTCAAACCTAACTATGGATAATATCTTCCATAATATTATTGGATAATACATTTTATACAACGCAAAGTGCACAAGGAAATCAAACTAGTGCATTAAAAAGATTACTAGGGTTGTAAACTGATAATAACCCAAACTAGTAAATTTTAACTAGTTGGTGCTCACTACAGGGGTAGTTGAGTAAAGAATCTATTAATAATGTCATATAAAGAAGAAATGCGCAAGTTGTGGCCCAAGATCGCCATATTGAATCAGAATGCCTTAAACTCAGCAAACCATCAGGAGTTTGTGGCCTTGGAAGAGCGAGTCACCAAGGTGGAGGAAGGAGTAGAAAACGTAGCTAACCTTGGGAATGAGTTACTTGGCAAAGTAAACTCATTAAAGAAGAAAGAAGGAGACCTTGTTTAAGAGAGGTCCTATTCCTAAAAATGGAGTGAGAAGTGGATCGCGCTCATTTAAGAAAGTTTGGAGCGGATATTGAGAAATTGATGAAAGAAGTAAAGGACTTGAAAGCCCACAGATGTGCATGTGAGTCCAATATGGCCAGTGATGCTGAAGAGAGAAGTCCTCGTACAATACTTGGGAAGTCATTTACCCTGAAAAATATGCCACCCGCCTTTAATGCTATTTTGGAGATGATGCCTAAAGTCACTCCACAAGTTAGCTGAGTAGCTGAACCAAGAGAATTGGCCCAAAATGACTCGGAAGAATTTAGAGCAACACTGAAATTGCCAACATTCCATTGGGACAACGCCCCAGAATTTTTCTGACTGTTTGACACGACTATGAATGGATATGGGAATTGTCAAAAGGCGTTGATGGTCATGAACTGCTTGGACACCAACTGCCAGAACCTAGTGTTACCCAACTTGGAGGGGGACAGCTGGTCATATGCCGAGGCTAAGGCGGCCATAATGAAGGAGTTTGGGAGTCCAACCCACATGTCAAAATGCAAGTAAGAATTCATGGAATTTAATTCCATAAAGACGAGTCTCTTGCTAGCTTCACAAATTGATTTTACCAGGAGTTGAAAATCCTGGCTGGAGCGAAAGTGTTAGATGACTTTGATGTGAGAATCACTTTGCAAGAGGCCCTTCAGCCCTATCACAATTTTCATCAAATGATGTCTACTGTATTTTTGACAGAGATAACTACCTCACAGATGATAGACAACCTAAAGATTTTGGGAGTGACATTTGATGCCCCAAATAGAAGCTTCAAGTCTAATCTGATCCTAAATCTGAATCCCATGAAGGGAAGCAAAGGAGCAAAAGAGACCACCAACCAAACTGTGTCAGGAAATAAGCCTGAGGAGTTCAAATGGATAAATAAGAAAGAGAAGGTCTGCTTTCAGTGTGTTGGGAAAGGACATTTCGCCGCACACTGCAAAAAGCCAAAGGATCAAATTTTTGTGGTCCAGGCCAAGGAAACAGCAGCTGCCAAAGATTTGGGAAAAGGTCCCACTGCTTAGATAAGGAACAGTCTAGAGTGGTGGAGAAACCTGTTCCTCTTGATATCATGAATGAAGAGATAGACATTAGCAATCTGTTTGTAGACGACGAGCAGGATCATCTATACCAAGTGGTCAACATGGATATAAATGCCGTGACCAGAGCTGGGGCGAAGAGAATCAACCACAAGATAATTCGGGAAGTTGCTTGGCTGTACGCCCAACAACTGGCAGAGAAGATTCAGACCACTGAGAATCCTGATGAGTTAGCAGATGTTCATTTAGATGAGGCCAACCTGTCGATCCTCTTTGGTACAATAAAGGAATCATTTCCTGAATTATCAGCGCAGATTATTCATACCCTAGATTTGGCTAATAATGCCGCTATTCACTCAGTAAATACTATATTACAATACTCTGAGTGTATGTATATAGATATTAAGGTGAATCAAATAAGGGTGAGGGAGATTGTTGACAGCGGAGCGCCCATTGATATTGTGTCAACCAAGCTGGTGAAGAGGATGAAGATCTCCCAGACTTGGAACACAAAAAAGAATATGAAACAGCTGGGCCAAACACCACCATTTCCTGTGGAGCATATAGTGTGTTGCCACTGCGATTTGGGTCATTGGTGGTATCTGTGCCAGTGATAGTTTTGGTGAACAAAAACTATGATATCCTGATTGGAATGGAGTTTCTGCGGAAGTATGGAGTTAAATATAAATTCGTGGATAATACGTTGGCCATCCTGGGTCAGAAGTTACCATTGGTATACCTTTAGGATAGTGAAGTTCTGTTGAATTGGAGAAACAACTTCATTAATATGATATACAATGATGGCATAGTACTGATTTAATACCAATTAGTTGGTAGGAAGTGACGAGAGATGCCAGCAGAAATCCTAGAAAACTAGGGAATTCCATTAAGGATCAAGAAGGAAAGAACCATACCAGCTGGATTGCAAATGATAGTTGACACAGGGTTGACTTAAAAGATTCCGGAGCTGTTGTATGGAGAAGTTGGAAGCCCCTGAAAGAAGTCCAGAGTGGAGCCTTGGGTGGCTCCTGGGATAATAATGCTGGGCCATGGAGAAATACGAGTTCTCTTGGCGAATTTGAGCGAAAAAATGATGAAGATCAAGAGGAATTAATTAATTGCGTTTATTCATTTAATCCTTATGGCAGAATTGAGACAATTCCATGATTTTGGGTCTCTCAAGGAAATGGGATTACTGGCTGTGGCGGCCAAAAGCATCAACCTATTGGTTGATTGGGAGAAGCTCGCTGATCTGCCAGAAGGGCATAAGGAGGAGGTGCTCAAATTACTTGAGAAATATTGGGAAGTTTTTTCTCAGGATGACCATGATTTGGGGTGCGCATGAGACTTAAATCACAAAAGACACCGGGGAAAATCTACCAATAAGGATGAGACCAATCCAAAGATTGAAAGCCATTAAAGTGGTAGTGGAGGATGAGATCAACAAACTCTTGAAGCACAGGCTTCTAGTTCCATCGTCAAGTCCCTGGGCGAGTCCAATTCTGATTGTGAAGAAGAAGAATAGATTGAACCAGGTGGTGATTGACTACTGGATGCTGAACAAAGTTATGAAGAAGGATTCATATCCCCTACCAAGGATCAACAATGCGCTGGATCAATTAGGAGAAGCGAAGTATTTCTCCATAATGGACCTAATCTCAGGATACTGGCAGATCGACTTGCCAGAAGAAGACCAAGAAAAATGTGCGATTATTACCACGCAGGTTTTATACCAGTTAATGAGGATGCCCCAGGGTCTTTGCAATGCACCCACGACGTTCCAGAGGGCCATGGATGTGATATTAAGTGACTTGAATTTGTTGTGCGTCCTAGTATATCTGGATGATATCAATGTGTTCAGTAGAATGTTTAATGATCACCTCCATCACTTGGAAGAAGTTTTTAAGAGACTGTCCGCGGCTAACCTGAAGATCAAGCCAAGGAAGTGCCACTTCTTCAAGAAAGAGTTGGAGTACTTGGGATTTGTGATCAACGTATATGGATTGCAGCCACAAACCCAGAAGATAGCAGCTATAGAGCGCATGGCTGTGCCAAAAAGTGTTTAAGACATCCAAGTATTCCTTGGGATGATCGGATACTACAGAAGATTTATTTGGGACTTTGCATGAATAGCTGAGCCTTTATTTCATTTATTGAAGGATCCAGAAAAAAGGATTCATATGGAATGAAGAGACCCAGGTCTCCTTTGATGAGTTACATGGGTATTTGATAAATTCACTGATTCTGAAATATCCAAATTTCAATAAGGAGTTTATCATTCAAACTGATGCTTCATTGATGGCGATTGACGCCATACTGAGCCAAGTAGATGAACTTGGGGACGAGCATCCAGTGCTGTATGTGAGCTGGACACTCTCAGCCGCTGAGAGAAATACACCGTGACTGAGCGTGAATGCTTGCAGTCATTTACGCATGTAAGCAGTTTTGGGTGTATGTCCATGGAACGCACTTTAAGGTGGTGATGGACCACTCTTCGCTGCATTGGCTGCACAATCTAAGGGAACCAGAAGGACGACTGGCCCAATGGGCACTTGTGCTTCAGGCTTACAATTATGAGATAGTCCACCGAGTGGGGGCTTCTCACCAGAATGTGGATGGCTCGGTGCGGTTGCCAATGGTCCAATTGTTATACTCGCAGGTGGATGAGCTATTCCAGAGAATGGTTGAAGGAAGAATTGAGGATGAGCCTTGAGAAATCTAAGGTTTGCTTTGAAAAGTGATAGAAAACACTGAGACTATGGATGGACAAGTATTCAAGACAATCAACAGGATGTGGCTATTATTCCTGAAACTATCAGAAAGAGCAGCAATAGTACAAGCAGCTCACAAGGTTGTTGGGCATGGAGGCCTGAGAAAAACAATTGACCATATTCGCCAGTATTATTACTGGGAATCAATTAACTACAATATCACAGATCATCTGGCTTGTTGCGTGGAGTGCCAGCTGCATGAACCACACAAGAATACAACTGGATACTGACTGGTATGACCTGGATTCTCCTGGCACACAGTGTCCATCAATGTGATGGGACCGCTGGTGATGAGCACAGGAGGAGTCAAGTACATCATAGTAGCCATCAACCGTCTGATGAGATGTGTTGAAACAAAATCTCTAACCAGAGTCGATGCTACCAGTACTGCGAGATTCATCCTGGATCAATTAGTATACTGGCATGGATGTCTGCAAGTCCTACTGAGTGACAATGGGACCAACTTCGCATCTCATGTGATCCTGAGGCTAAATGAAATAATGAGATATGAGGAGTCATGTCAGTACCATACCAGCTGGAGACGAACAACTGGTAGAATGGGTCAATGGGACACTGGCTGCGACGCTGAGGAAGCTAGTCACAGAGAGAACTTCCACGTGGGGAATGTACCTGAGTTTGGTGATGTTTGCCTACAACATTAGTCATCATATGGCGACGGGGAAGACACCGTTTGAATTACTATATGGGAGGAAGGCTGCGTTTCCACTGATGATATATTTGGTAGTAGAACCTACATCAGGGATGAGTATCAAACAATACTTGAAATGACTGATGAGTATTCTGATTAATATGAAATCGCAAGCATTTGATACAACCTTGAAGAAAAGGATATGTGTAAAATTGACGGATGACAAAAACTGGCCACCATTAAAAGAATATTAGAATAGGGGAAAGAGTCACCTATTGCAATATGCATAGTTTTGGACGACGAAACAAATTAGATGCATTGTGGTCAGGTCCATTCAAAATAATTGCCAAGATGGCAACTGATGCTTACTCCATCAAGAATATCTTAAATGGAAGAGTTGTAAATTAAGTCCACGCTAAGTATCTAAAACATTGGATTGAGGAAAAAAATAAAAGAGTTCCCAAAGGATTGATGAACCATTAAGTTAGTCATGTCCTGGTGATTAGGTCAAGTCTGAAAAAAGGACCTCTGAACCAATCTAGATGGTTAGGTCTGAAAAAGGACCTCTGAACCTTGGAAAACTGGTAAGTTTAAGTACCCAGGACCCAGTTTGGGGGAAAAGATGGACCTCTGAACTGAAACAAGGTCAAGTCCCATAGAAAAAAAGAAGAATAAAGATAAAAATTGATAAAAGATATTGGAAAAAAAGATTTTAAAATGCATAGATAAAAAAGCCAATATATTTTTTATAAATTTTTATTTTTATTGGTCATCCTCAGTATGGGGATGATTCCACCTATGTTGCCTCTTGGGGGAGGGAGGATAGATCATGGTAGGAAAAAACAGCCCGTCAAAATTGATATGCAATCAGACACTTGTGAGGGTGAGACCTACATGAAACCACATTTGTTGAGCAGATGAAGAGCCCTGAGAAAATTTGACTAGGGGAAGGGAAGTTGAAATGTTGGGAGATACCAATCGCAAAACCCTGGAGTGGGGAGGAAAACAGCAATAGAGAAAGAGGCAATCAGTGAATAACCCCAAGTAATCCCAATAAGGCACCAGAGCCAGAAGATTTGTCTTGAGCGCCTGCTGGTGGCTTCATTGAGGACATAATAAATGTGAGCCAGCAGCAAAGAAGGAATACTTAATGGGGGTTGTCAAATCATGCCCCTGACTAATGCCATTAATGGAAGATAGCAATGAGAAGCTCCAGAGAATAGGTAGTTGTGCAGAGAGCATATTGCATCCTGCAAATGGCGACTACGGGCTTCAAAGAAGCTAAAGCTTAATGACTGGTGGAAGCCAGGCAAGGCTGGAAGCTTTGTCAACCAACTTCGAAGAACTTGGCCAGCAAAGCAAAGAGCATAAGTGGCAGTATCCTGATCCAGAAGGTTGTCCAGATCAGAGGGATTCAGCGCTAATGTCAACGCCTCAGTGACTTGGGCCCAGAGTTCAGCATAGGGGAGCTCAAAGTGTATGCTGTTCCTTATTGAGAACTCAGAAACCAGTACAGCAGGTTTGTAGAATTGACCAAGTCAGAAGAGGAACTCAGGGAGCAAGTCCGACCTGGCCAAGAACAAATGATCCAGAGCAACCAGCATGATCTCTGGAGTATCAATGATGATGTTTGGAGAATCAGCAAAAGGAGCCAAATCCAGGAGGGTTTTGAAGTCCAACTTGGAAATTGACGGCAAGGGAAGAGTTGGCTGAGAGTTGTTCAAAATGATGGCAAGCCTGGTTTCAGAGGGATTGGTTATCATTTCCAGTAATTTGATGGAAGGACTTGCCGCTTGCACCAGACTAGGTGTATGAGTCCTTGAAGGACCATAAAAGAGGTTCCGTCAAGCATCCCAACTCATCTGCTGGAAGAGATGGAGGTCCAGATCAGACAGACTGTTGAGAAGCTGCAGGTAGCAGGATTCTGAATTTGACATATGAGCTGGACTAGAGGGGGGATGTCGGACTTATATAGAAGTTGACATTATGCACTCTATAATCCATTAGGCTCCAATTTCAAAGAAATTAATCTCAAAAATCAATGAGATTAGCTTTCCAAGGAAAGAATTAAGAATGACTTACAGACAAGAGGTTATGAGCAAAATAACGAGGGTGAATAGAAATAAATATTCTTAATCAAGCTGCAAAACAAACATCAACGGCATGAATCTCCTGTCTAGGATGAGGAGAAAATCAGGAAATCAAGGACGCCAGACCAAGAATCCTGAATATGACAGAGGGTCATATACCCTGACAGGGGGAAAACCAGATCCCAGGATTAATATCATCACAAGTAAATCAATCAGCCCGGCATGACAGAAGGTCATGGGGACTGCGCTCTGAGTAGGCAGTAGTGAGGAGGAAGAGGAAGAACGCCATATGTCAAAGGTCGTCCTGAGCAGCATTGAACTTGATGAGTGTACTCCGCTTGAAACAATGAAGTATTTGACTAGGTGTCCAAAATGGTGTTCTCATGCCCCAGTCCTTTTCTCGCTGGAAATCTAGGCAAGAGGGGGGATGTGTTGGGATTTTTGCCCATCTTCCCAGCCTGCTAGATTACCTAGAGTCGCTAGGGGAAAATTCTCTAAGGCGAAGTGAATCAAAAATTGGTTGGCCTGAGTTTTAGAGGAACTATGTTCAGGGAATTTTGGGATATTCACCTGGTCATATCCATTGGGGATCAATCTGGATGAATACCTAATATCTCATCAGGCGGAGTGGCCAACGAAATAGGGGCATCTGATAGTGATTAACTATCAGGTGTACCAATTGGGATTGGTTGGGTTTCATCACCAACTGATTGGGAATGAATAGTGAGTTGTGAGGCGAGTGATGCCATCTGCAACAAGCGAATCAATTGGTTGGTGAAGTGACCTGTCATAATGGGTAAAAAGTCCCATTACCTAAGCAGGTCGCTAGCCAATTTATGGTTGGTTCACTTGGATTGAGAGGAAAATGTTAGGGACACGTTTTCTGACTCTTTCTGTTTGAGGTCTCAAGGATGTCTAACGATGGAATCCTATCCAGGATGGGGAAGACCATCTCTGCCAAGATGAGGAAGGGTGATTCAATAGCAATGGCTGCCATTTCATTGAAGAGGTGTCAACCAAGGGTTAAATGGCCGAATCCCCTACTATATAATTCCCTAGGATTCACTGTAATAAAAAAACATTTTTTTGTAAACATTATTATTAGTATTAGTAATATTGTCAATTCAGTGTATAGTTATACTATCAGCATCCATTGTGAAATTCCATTTCAAGGTTATTATTGCAGAAGGCAATATTGGAAGACTCTCAGAGAGAAGAGTAGAGATCTGAGTGGAGATCTAGAGATGAAGGGAACCACAATCAGGGATAGCTGCCAACTGTGTGTTGGGCTGAAAGAGACTGTCACCAGGGTATCTGGATGAAGATCGGGTGGACAGGAATATAGGGAACAAATCCCTATGAGTACGACTTATCAAGTATTTAATCAGAAAGTACTGGCCAAAGCGTTGGGCCTAATAATAGTTCAAACTCAACTATGGATAATAGTCTCCATACTATTATTTGATAATACATTCTATACAATGCAAAGTGCATGAGGAAATTGAACTGGTGCAGTAAAAAGATTACTAGGGTTGTAAACTGATTGTAAACCCAAACTAGTAAATTTTTACAAATGGTGAAGCAACTGCTTATCTACTGACAATGAACCTGAACTAACTCCCCAGAAACACTTTCTTGGTGGCAGCTAATTTATCTTCAAAAGCCTCCGCCCTTCCAAAACCAAGTTCAGTTCTGCTAACAACTTCTTTTATACCTTTTTTTAAGGAAAAAGAACTCCAGAAAACATTCAACCAGGGTGCAGTGGCATCTCCTTGCCCTTTTTTCACATAAACTAAAGAAATTCTGGGTGTTGATACTTTTATTTTTAGTAGCAGAAAAAGAAAAGGCAATGACTTTAATCTTTAACCCCAGCATGACACCTGAACAAGACAACCTTGGGACAGTCACGTGAATGATATACAGTATAGATTACAAGCTATTAATGGTTATCACCTCACTATGGGCCCCAAAATCCTTCTAATGCACTTTAAAATTCTCTGATGAACAAAGAAGATTGAGTATACTTTTTTCCGCATTACCTTTTAAAAATAAGAGCACGGGAACTTACAGTACAAGCTCTCTTGGACACAGGAGTAGCGGGAAACTTCATGGATCTTAGAGTTGCTCAAACATTGGACTTGGACATGGAGAAAGACTCTCCTATACTAAGCGCGTCCTAAAAACAAATGACTATCCTACTGTCAGGCGTCCTGTGCAGTTATTGATCCATTAGTTCTGCTTTTGTGATCGCTTTTTGGCGGTTCATGACCTATTGTACCCTGTCATCCTAGGTGTGGGCTGGTGGCTTCACTAGAAGATGCATATTAACCTCAATTTTAACTCCTTGCCATTTGACGACAGTAGTAACAATGGGAAGTTCCTGTTGATTAAAAGCCTTCCTCAGAAACCACACTATGCTCCATCTTTCCCACTGAGCCATTCCATGTGGATCTTCCCCAAGATTTCCCTGATTTCCTGGCCCCTTATAAGGACAAGGTTGACAAGAGACTAGCAACATGACTCTTACCTAAATTTAAAAAAACAGTTTTTTATTTCAGATTCTAGTGCATTTGATAAAAATAAATTGTCCCCTGTATTATCACAATGAGGAGGAAGACAAAGCACTGAGCATATGGTCAAATGAGATGCTTGAAAAAGAAGAAATGAAAAATGTTTCTTTAATTGACTCGCCTGTGATCTTTGACCAGAAGGCTGATGGTACTTTGTGGCCTTGTGTAAAATATTGTCATATAAACAACGTAAGTGTGCCAGATCCATACCAATTTTACTGGTGTAATCCATCGCCCAGGAATTTGCCAAGTCCCAAGCTTTAAAGCTTGCCCTAGTTAAAGCCATTAATCAGGTGAGAATCAAAGCGTACATGAATGCCTCACAGCCATCTGGACTAAGCGTGGGATCCCTGACTTTAAGATGATGCCTGGTGTAAATTGACACTTAGGTATAAGATTTTAATCGCACAGGGTACTATGCTTCAAACTATAAGGTACTTTTAGAAGACAGTGACCTTAGAAATACTTTCAAAAAAGACACTTTTTGCAAAAAATATATTATTGAATCTAAAGAAGAGCACAATGTATCATCTGATATTTACAAAGGCTCAAAAGCTCACCTTGATGTTTTTCTTCTGCTAGGTTCCTTTTAGCAGAGTAGGAAAAGATCCCCTTACCATGAAAATTTCATCAAGATATGACCCTTCCACTAGCATTCCTATAGGTGCATAATATATATACTTTTTGCACTCTAAAATAGTAGACTAGTGAACTAATTCTCTAAAATGGGCAAGGGAATAAATCATTAAGTCTAAGGTATTTCCATTATAATTGCAACAAACTGATTGCAATTGAGGTTCCAGAAGATATTTATCATAAAAAAGGATTTTTCTTACCGAATAATTTTCCACTAGTGTGGGATTAATATCAAAGTTGTGGATATATATAGATTGGAGCGGATAAGAGCGCTTAAGCTAATAACCATTATAATTATTAGCTCAATGTAATAGAAATTTTTACCTTAGGATTTAGGGTTCAATCCATCATATTTTAAATATATGGCGCCAAGGCAAAAGCACAAGTAGTAATGTGATGCAACTTTGGCCACTTCCTATAAATGTAACGGATGGAAAATCCAGTTACAGACCGCCTATATTAAATGTTTCTTTAGCACACTGACAAGCAACCAAAACGGCCTAACTGCGTAGGTAGCCTACTACTCATTGGTTACACATATCCTCTGGGTTGGTCTGACCCAACCACACAAAAGCCATTGACCAAACCCAAAAAAGACCAACAGGTATGCAAGGTATGCAAACCATGAAACAACCTTTATTTTCAATAAGGATAATAAAAAGGTCCCACCAACCAGAGCTCATCTGAGGAGCAACTGACAATGTTCCCCAGGAAGGGAATTCTAGGGTTAATATTCTGAAGTGAACTTTGGAATTAGCAGGTGCACCTTATAAAGCCGCCCTTTGAGGGCCTCAACTGAGTCATTGATTAGGATTACACAAGCCCAATGTACAACTCAGGTGAGGCACAACCCAGCGTCCAAAACGACTGGGCCAAAAATATTTTAAAGCAATTTGACTCAGATTCAGAAAATCTTGTTCCAAGTTGAAATGTAATGATTGAGACAAACTCGATTGTTACAATAAAGTTGAGGGCTGCATGCTCAAGGAATCTTATGCCATCAATTTCTAATTCTAATTATTATTTAATAATTTAATTTTTATAAATATTACATTAAATGATGGCTGGTCAGAACACTTGCAACATTCCCCACTTGACCAAACATCAGGTAACAAAAATGAGAGGGGGTCAAATGAGATATTGAGATCTAGAGGCTGGAGGGACAGAGTGCGGGTAGTTCTTCAGGAACTTTGCATGCACTTGGTTGATAAAATGGCAATTGTTATGATCCTTTATGTTGTAGGCATCTGTAGAAGTCGTCTATATGATCTCAAAGGGTCATTTATGGATATGCGCTATTTTGCTTTTCTATCCAAAGCCATGATTGTCATAATACCAGACCAAAAATTACCTATGCCAGAAGTAGGTAAAGTCTGGCGGTCTTTAATATTGCTTGCTATATACTTATTTTATTGAGCAACGGGCACCAGAGTAAGCAGAACATTGTAGCTTAATTGAGGTTCATGCAAACTTTTCGAGTATCTAGTAGGACTCAAACTCTCTTCTGTAACATATGAATACATCAGTGGAGGCAGTGCAGACTGCTTACTTTGAATTAAGGATAATGAGGGGAGTGCCCTGTGGCTGTGTGATATGAAATGTTGTAAGAGAATATGGCAGAAGGCAAGAAAATGTTCCAATTGGGCGCTTTTCTATTAACTAATATACGTAAAATCTCCACATGGGTTTTGTTCACCTTTAAAAATACCATTGGTCTCAGATTGGTAGTGTGTAGATAGTACCATCTTATAATTTATTAAATCATTAAGTTTAAGGATCATTTGAGAGGTGAAATCTGTTCTATTGCCCATCAACAGAAACTGGGGGCATCCATGCCATTAAAAAACTTCTATATAAATTTAGCTGTAGTCATGGCCTAAAAAGTTCAGGACTGCTTTGGTCTCCACCCACTGGGTTAGGTGATTAATGGCTACGATGAAATATTTAAACTGACTATAAGTATTGGTCAAGGGCCCCATAATGTATATAGAGACAGTATGCTGGGCAGAATTGTGTTTGAAAAATTTCCAAGATATGGTTTTCCAATAGTGAGCTTCTTCTTGGAATCTGTAACAGCAGCTGAGAGTCTTGAGGATATTGTATGACATGGAATCCCAATAATAATGGAACTAAAGTTGTTCAAGCATTTTCTAATATCTACCATGTCCCATCGCCTTATGAGAAGCAATAACCAAATCTTTCCACTTGGTAGGCCTAGGGAACAGAAAAGGGTTGTTCATCAATAACCTTGTAGTTTTCCATCTTCCACAAAAATATTATGTCTTATTTTGTCCAAAATGCGTTGAAGCTTGATAAGCTCATTAACATATTATTGATTAACTATTTTATTGGATAATTTATTATCCTTATCAGCCAGTAAGGCTATGGTAGGCAACTGGGAGACTCCATCCACGTTTTGATGCTTGAAGCTAGGTCAGTTTTGAATTTTAAAATCATACACTTGTAATTTCAGGACCCAGATGGCCAATTGTCCTTTGGGCTCCTTCAGGTTCTGCAACCAGCGCAAAGAAGCATGGTCAGTTACAACAGTAAAATGCATGTCTTGAATATAAACCTAATGTTTTTACAAGTGTAAATGATAGACAGACACTCCTTTTTTAGTAATTTTATAATCTCGTTCATGTATATATAAAGTATGGATACAGTAAGTGACAGGCGTTCTTCCCCCTAGTTATCCAGATGAGATAACACCGCTCCTCTAGTAGTGAAGGATGCATACATCTGAATAAGGAACAGTTTATCAAAGATTAGATACATCAATAACGGCACTTGTTTTAGGCAAAGCCATATATGATAAAAGGTGAACTGACAATTTTCTGTTCATTTTAATGGAATCTTATCCTTGAGAAGGTGAGAAATGGCTCGCCTGTCTTGCTAAAGTTCTTCACAAACTGACAATAATAGCTGATCGTATTAAAAAATACCTGATTAACACACTTGCTACTTGGTCATGCCATTTTTTAATATCCTCACCTTAGTAGGCTGGGGCCATTTCCCTTGTTTGTCAATGACAAAGCCCATAATTGAGGTTGTTTGTGGAAGAAATTGCACTTATGAGGTTTGATTTTCACATTGGCCTGGGCCAACTGGAGGAAAACTTCCTCTAGATTCAGAAAATGGTCTTAAATGTTCTATTTCAAAATTTATATCATCTGGATACACTAACGAACAGGATATTTCTATCCATCAATATGCTATCCATAGCGCGCTGGAATGTCGCGGGGGTGTTACACAGACCTTGCGGCATCCTAGTGGCCTGGTATAGACCCTGGGTGGTGATTGTAGCGCATTTTTCCTGTTCCCCTTTGGCAGCTCAATATGCCAATATCTAGAGATTAAAAATATAGAAAAAGGTATCATGCACCATCCAAATGGCTAGTGCTTCATCAAAATTAGGTAAAGGGTAGGAATATTTCTTATAAATATTGTTGAGTTTTTGATAGTCTTTCACCACTCAATTTAACCCATCCTTCTATCTAATAACCAAAACTGGGGCGCCCAAGGACTCTTGGAGGACAAAACATCCCATGCTGCTCAAGTTAATTAATTTTCTGAATAATACTTTATCTGCCGCCTTTAAACTCCAAATAGGATGATGGCAAATTGACAGATGATTACCAGTATTGATCTGATGCAACACATCATGTGCGCACCCTAAATCATAGTATTTTTGTAAAAATAATACTATACTTATCAAATAAGGCCAGCGCTTGATCCTTTTCCTCTTATGTAGCCCAGAAAGGTGTTTTTGAGGTACCAACAAACATACCAATTATTGCTCATTGTCTTCAATCCTAAGTTCCTCTAGATTGCATACTCATGGATATTTAAAAACTCTTCAACAGATAAAATATGACAAAAGTAACTATCTGATGTCACTTAACTTCCACAGAAAAAGGGTACAGGTTAGCTAAGTGCACCTTAATTTTGACATGATCTAGTAGAATACGTCAGGCACAGCAACTGGTCTGACTTGGATCAATCAAACAGGGCGAATATATTGCTAAAAACCCTAGAAAAATGGGTAAAATTTCTGTTCCCATATTAACTTGATGACTCAGTGATATGGTTAGGGTATGGTTAGCATGCATGGGAATATCCTTTTGATTATATAATCTGCATCATCAACTTCAGGTATGGCCAAGTAGCCGCTTATTTTAAATTGGTAGTATACCATTTTGTACACAATGTTAAATACCCCTGTTTTTGGCGATGGGGCTGCATCCTCTCAGTTATATAATAATGTGAGAACTTGTTAAAGAAAATCCAACATATCTTCAAAATTGGCTTTGAACCCATATTTACTTGAAAAAAGGTTCCAATTAAAAAGTCATTGTTGCAAAAGCAACCCTGGGCTCCGCTAGTGTGCCAGGCCAACCAGTATGAAGACTGGTGGCCCTTTGCTGTTTCGCCTTCATTGGTGTACCAACCCCTACAAGTCCTGGTCCAACCCACCAACTAACCACCAATGGCTTCGCCTTTAGCCCCAGGCATCCTCAGCGTGTGCCCCAGCAAGTCCTGCTCCCTTCCTGGGTGGCTCAGGCACTTCCACACTGCCCCACCCTTGCGACCCTTTACCAACCCATCTGGGGTTGCCCCAGCAAGTCCATCCCCCTTCTTGGGTGGCTATGGCACCTCCCGTGCTGCACCCCACTAGGGTTGGTGGCCTTTCAGTGCATCCGCTGGTAACCCGCTGCCAGCTCCCATGCCTCCTCCTTATAAGGAACCAGTGGAAACTGTGCCAGCTGGCTACCAGCGGATGAGCTGCATAGCCACCAACCCTAGAGGGGTGCAGCACGGGAGGTGCCATAGCCACCCAAGAAGGGGGATGGACTTGCTGGGGCAACCCCAGATGGGTTGGTGAAGGGTCGCAAGGGTGGGGCAGTGTGGAAGTGCCTGAGCCACCCAGGAAGGGAGAAGGACTTGCTGAGGCACACGCCGAGGATGCCTGGGGCTAAAGGCAAAGCCATTGGTGGTTAGTTGGTGGGTTGGACCAGGACTTGTAGGGGTTGGTACACCAATGAAGGCGAAACAGCAAAGGGCCACCAGTCTTCATACTGGTTGGCCTGGCACACTAGCGGAGCCCAGGGTCAATTTTGCGACAGTGGTGCTCACTACAAGGGGATTCGCTAGTGGGCTGCTTGAGTAGTTGGAGGTTTTGGTTATGGAGTGGCTTTTGCCACTGGTTAAGACCAGCGCTCCTCCATGAGGGCGCTGGGAGGTCTTGACCCACCATTGGGGTGGGTCGCACTGAAGGATATCATCTGGTTAAGTGGAGGGCAATGTTGGGATTTTAACCAGATGAATCCTTCTGATAGTATCCAAATTAGGGTTTCAGTTAGTCTTGCGTAATTGCCAGTAAATCGCCTAGTTTAATACTATTTAATGTTATATAATTGAGTTTAGGTTCGGTGGAAGCTGCATTTGCTTCTGAAATGCCATCTAAAGATTGTTGTGGGAGTTTCCAGTGGAAAACTGATGAATCCGTTATGAATCATCTGAAATGGTTCTGCCAACTAATTCAGAGCACTGGCTCATGTTGAGGATGCTCAAAATCCTACTTATTTATGAATTTATATACAATTGACCAGCAACTTATGCTGAGAATGGATTGACCTGATATCAATATTCAGTGATCATATGAGCGAATCTGGAGGGGATCACTATGATTTATGAATGAATGAGTTTACAATCTGATAGAGGTTTGAAATCAAGAGGACAATGGGTTTTATGGTATTTGATTGGCCAAAGAGTACTTGGGTGCAGTAGCCCTGAAAGAAGTATAAATAGTCGTTCATTCCCTCCTAATAAATTATCTTTCTTGCGCCAATCTAACTTTTATTTGATAGTTGCTTAGCGCAGTTAGAGTAGGAGTAGATAGGACTGGGGATCCCCAATAGGCACGGGTAATCACGCCTGGAGTGGCCAGTGCTGCCAGATCCCATACCTCCTCTCTATGAGGAACCAGCGGAAACCTGGCCAGCTGGCTACCAGCGGTTGAGCTGCATAGCCACCAACCCTAGCAGGGTGCAGCGCGGGAGGTGCCATAGCCGCCCAGGAAGGGGGATGGACTCGCTGGGGCGTGCCCATATGGGTTGCTGAAGGGTTGCGATGGTGGGGAAGTGTGGAAGTGCTTGAGCCGCCCAGGAAGGGGGAAGGACTTGCTCGAGCACACGCTGAGGATGCCTGGGGGATAAAGGAGAAGCCGTTGGTGTTATTTGTGGGTTGGACGCAGGACTTGTAGGGGTTGGTACACCAATAAAGGCGAAACAGCAAAGGGCCACCAGTCTTCTTACTGGTTGGCCTGGCACACTAGCGGAGCCCAGGGTCAATTTTGCAACAGTCATAATTTTTTTAGGGAACATTATAGCCAGAGAAGAAATCACAAGGAGCCACAATGCAGTAGTAATGCGCTGTACGCCCCTTTTGAAGTTGTGGTCTGGTGGCCAGTGGTCCCATAAATTTTGCGATGAGAGTCCAGAGCAAGCTCAAGTTTTTTCACCAGTTGAGTGGACACAATATTAATTGATGCTTAATGTGTACAATAGTTCATAGGTTAAACTTATTTACATTTATATCAATATAAGTACACTAAGAAAATTAAGTATCAGCGGGTTTTATTGCAAGGACGTCCCCTTTGTTTGATTGACCTAAAAAATTTGAAGTTCATATAAAAGAGGACTGGAGACTTTCAAGGCCTCAATAGATAATGCCCCTTGGGTCCCAGTCAACTTTAGAGTCTCATTAGAAGAGTTGGAAAGCATAAGTTCTTACAACTGTTGAACATATGGTTTTAATACTACTTCTTACGCCAGCTAGCGGCACATTTTTCTTGTGAGCTTGTGATCGCTGCTATGTTATTACTTATTGACACTGGAACTGGCAAAGATGGCCCATGTAATCGCCCATTTGTTTCACAGGAAAGGGTTTAGTGATTTAGTCTTACCTGGGACTTTGGTAGAGGAGGTAGAATAAAAAAAGTCCATTACACCCTGTCTTTTCCTTTTTTCATCATCCACAGAGTTTACAGTATGTACCTATGGTTTAGAACTTAATTTAGGACAACAGTTGGCGTAATGGCCCATTTTTTGTCAATTTTAGATAGATAGTTATCATCAAGCTAATCCAAACAAGAACTATACATTGGAGTTGAATCTTTTAGGATATGGCCAAAGGCCACGGTTTACTAAGCTCCTGATAACTCTTTCTGAGTGCCTCAAAGTGACAGTGCAACGCTGGAGATATAAACCATTTGGGCGATACCTTTTCTCCTCATTTAAAATGGAAATATTACCCAATACAAATTTTGTAATGCTTACCAACATGGCGTTAGACGATTTGTGCATCAAATTATTAAAATATTAACACCAGATAGTTTCTGTGCTTCCAAATGAAAAGCGCTACATAAAAAATTTCGCAGTTTCATCTTTTAAAAATTTAAGAAACTCAGACTTACAGGTGGTCATCTGTTACGCCTCCCAAACTCTTTAATGGAGCGTTCTTGGAGCTGTGGTAATGCCAATCTTCTGTAATTTAGTATAACCAACTAAAGGAGTGGTAGCATAGCGAGGTGGTTCCTGCTCCACTCTGGGTCAGGTTTTGATTAATAACAGGTTCAAAACCAGAACAGGCTAAAAAACTCAGCGTGGTATATTTGTCCCAAGGTCTACCCACCTTGTTTACTTTTAGGTATAACCAACTACTGGATTTCAAGTCCAACGAGTTCATTACTGTCGCCAACTTAGCATTCTCAGATGTATTGGCCAAAAAATTTCAAAGAGACTAATAAAATTGTATACATTGTCCTTTTATCAAAATTAGGTAAGTTGATAGGCTTGACATGAACTTATGGCTCATGATGGTAGGGCTAAGGCCCTGCGTTGCTCCTATATTACTACCAAATGGCAGAGATGAGACATAGGGATGAACTGGCCTTGGGCTAATGAAGAAGTCTGAGTTGAAGAGATTACTAGGATCTTCATAGGATACCCGCAGGTCACATGTAGGTTGGACCAGAGTTTCTCAAATAATCAGGTTATGTTGCTAAGGGGGAGGGGTCACTGGCATATCTGGATGAGCTGACACCCCAACGCCCAGAGCTAAGTTAAAAGCCATAGGCACCTCTTGCAGACCTTAAGCCTCATTGCCTTTATATATAGATTCAATGGAAAAGGTTTGTGATCATTATTAATAATATCAGCGTGTTGGCCTCCAAATTGTCTTTTAAAAGATTTCCACATAGTAGTAAAATGGCGGCGCTACTCCTGCTTAAGAGCTTCCAAATTATCTACTTTTTGATTAGTGGCCAGAAATTCCCCTTTCATATTGATGTTCTTATTCACCAAGGACATAACCTTTTGTCTTTAAATGTATACTCCAAGTTGCAAGCCTCCATTATTTATACAAGTCAGTATTAGAGCGAACAGCTCCAGTCATATCCACATCCAAACCATCAAAGCAGCGTTGATGCATTTTGGCAATTTTAGATAATTCTTTCACATGATGATTGTAGCCAAGTATAATACATGAGAGTTGGACAACGTGGGCATTTAAAGCCACAAGTACTTGGCAAATATCATTGAATGGGTTCTGCTGAGCTTCCGAGATGACCCTTCACCTCCAACTAATTGTACTACTTTTGCTAAAGGAAAACCTTTAATGGAAGTCTTGGGATCCATACTTAGTTAAAACTGAACTTCAGGAAACCAAAGTGAGCCACCTGTAGTGAGCATCACAATGTAGTTATTTGTATTTAGGTGTTATATTTTTATTGCATAGGGTACTATGGTTCAAACTATATAGTTTTGTTAGAAGACAGTTACCTTAGAAATACTTGTAAAAAAGACGCTCTTTAACAAAAGTTATTTTAATTTAAACTAAAGAAGAGCACAATATAGTATTGATACTGCCAAAGGCTTAATGCTCATAGTGTCTTTATTCTGATAGGTTCCTTCTAACAACATAGGAAAAAAGATTCCCTAACCATGCAAATCCCGTTGATATATGCACCTTCCGCTGACATCTCCATTGGTAAATTTTATTTATACTAAGCAGCACTCTAAAGTGGTAGAATAGCGAGCTAACTTTATGATTTGCGCTATGGGAATGTGACATTAAGGCTCAGGGTATTTCCATTATAGTTGCAATTGATTGATTTAGATTGAGGTTTCAAAAGATGGCCATCATAAAATAGGTTTCCTTATACTGAATATCTCTATGCCGGCGTAGGGGGATAATATAGAAGTTGGGGAAAGTATAAATTGAGGCTGATAAGAACGCATAGGCTAATAGCCTTCGCAATCATTAGATCAAGGTAGTAAAATTTACACCCAAGGTTAAGGGATTCAATCCGCCATATATTTAAATATATATGGCGCTGAAGCAAAATTTTCAAAGGTGATTTATTACAACTTTGACATTACCTATAAAGTAAAGGGCCGTGTGCTCAAAACTCCTTATTCCATCAAATCCTAAAATCTATGTTCTATTAAAATATAATTCATATAATATTGTATCTTATGATGGTTGGTCAAACCACTTGCAACAATGCTATTGCTTAAAGAATGCCCATGCAACTTTCCAACGACTTTATTGATGATGTCCTAGGTGTCATTCAGTTTAGATGTGCTGTCACTTACATTACAACATACTGATCTACTATCCAACTCATAAGAAGCATGTTAAAGATATTTGAGGCCTTGATGGCGGACATCCACAAGGTGAGTTTCTTTGTCAGGCTTGCCAAATGCAAATCTTTTGAGAAAGTAACTTTACTAGGAACCTAGTCCAAAAAAATTGTATGCAGTTCTTCTATGAAAATTGGAGTTTAACAAGTCTTGCCTGACCCCCAACTCTCAAAAGAAGGTCCAGAGCTTCCTCATTTTCTTTTTTATTTTATTGAAAGAAGTTTCCCAAGCTCTCTCTCTCAGCTGGTCGCACCTCACCACCCACTAACAGGGAAGAGTGACCCCTCTAATGGTTCATAATGTCTATAGGATTTATTAATCAGGGAGGTTTTCATGTAAAATTAGTCCTTCATCATGATGACAAATCCAAGCCCTTCATTGTGATTTGTGATTCCAATGCAGTCACGGTGGAGCTATATTAATACAAGATCAAGAAGGAATATAGCATACTATGGCTTACTTCTCTAGAAAGTTCACTTTATGGAGCAGGTATGGGCAATGTACATTAAAGAGTTAGCAGCAGTAGTTTGGTCACATACCCACTGGAGGTATCTCTTCCAGGGGGTGCAACATAAAAATCTCAAAGTTAGAAACCATACTCTCTATTGTGTTACTGTAAGCTGCAAAGGCTGGCTCATTGCCAGGCACGTACATAACAGGATCTTTGCAATTTCCAATTAAATATGAGTTTATAAAAGACCACTGAACGTTCGCCCTGATATGTTAAGTTGCAACTATGCCATGACGCCAGGTCTAGAGGATGACCTGTCAGAGCTCGCCAAAGTCATACTCCCCTTTAAGGTCCTTGCCCTGGCTCCAATCACAGTAACTTGACCTGATCTAGCCTCAGAGGCAACCATGCTTGAACCAGACTTGAAAGCTCAAATATTTTGCCTTAAAAAAGTAGAGTTGGTAACATATCTGAAGAATCAAAACTTAGAATTATCCTTTTATAAGTTAAAGAATGGGATAATATTCTTTTGAGACAGATTTGAGTCCGCCTGTTCTATTCAAAAAAGTCATTAAAAATTCACCACATCTTCCCCCATGAGTGGCCACCCAGGCTCAAAAAGTGTGACAAACTCATTAAAAGAGAATATAAATGAACTCATGTTCTTTAAGGACATTCCATTTTGGTTAACAAACTTAAATAAATGCGCTTTCTCCAAGTCTATCTGATCAGGGAAGAAGGGTCTATTCCACCCTCTGTAACAAGCAGAAGGCCCTTTGACATCAGTCTCAGTGGACTTCATCTTAAGATATCCCTATCAAAAAGGGTTTAATACTAAGATGGTAATCATTAATGGATTTACCAAATTTGCACTATTCATTCCATGCCACATGACTGTGACTGCAGCAGAGACAAAGGGTCTATTCATTTCCCACGTATTTTCCAGTTTAGACTATAAAAAGATTGCATGAGCAATTGTGGAACTCAATTTATGGCCAAGTTTTGTTATGCTTTACTAAAACTTCTCAGAATCAACCTTGCTGTTCTATGGCATATCACCCTCAGTCAGACGGGTAAACTAATATGGCTAATGAAATCTTAGAGCAATTCCTACAGTTTTACACCTCATCTCTCAGAATACCTGGGCCACGGATCTTCCACTAATACAATTTGTTTAAAACATTATGTTGCACTCCTCCACCAGGTTTTCTCCATTTAAGGTTACCCCGGTATTGGATAATATATTGACTTAATTAAAGCTCATAATTCGGAGATATAACATGATAATAACTTCATTATTAGTTTTTTAAATATGATTGTATTGAAGTCAATCCCTTGACTTCCCATTAAACTCTTTCCTGACATGGCAATTCCTTCTCACAATTGCATTGTACAATAGTCAATGATACTAATCACAAGAGTACTATTGTATCTTGAATAATGTGATTTTAGTATATATATTATTTTCTTCATCTAAATAGAGTATCTCCTTATTTAATGAACTTTGTAATTTATTAATTTAGATCTTTAGTGTAGTCTTGCATATACTAAGGATTAAGGTATTTACCGCGTAGTCTGATATATGGTAGAGTTAAAGTTGGACTGGACAACCATACAATGTGCAAAGAGAGAGTAAAGGGACCTCTCACTACAAGTGTGGTGCTCACTTCAGGGGTGTAGTAGCAAAAGAATAAAATTTAAAAACCTTACAATGGAACTTACTCAGAAAGAGGGAGTTGCGAGAACAATCAATCAATTATCCTCTATTATAATCTGCCTAACCCTAATTAATGCCACTGGAGGGAGTTGAATATAGATACACCACTCAGTTTAAAGAATTTGAGACCTATAATTTCACTAGGAAGAAAATGCAACAGAATGAACAAATGTTATTTCAGTGATTCTTTCTTTTCAGCCATGAGAAATCTGATCTAGTGTCCACATTATTTTATTCTCAGCAGAATCAAGTTAAACTGATCCAAAAATATGAGATATTTCAGTCCCTAAGTCATCATCAAGTATTACAGCAAGCTAATAGTTTAGCCCAGATAAGGAATTATCTTGCCAAATATCATTACCCACAATGCAGATCTTCTGTTTTGACCATCTTTTGTCATCATGCCCTAATTATGGAGATTTTTAATAGGTCTTAGAAAACTGTGGAAGCGTCGTGGAACCTGAATAGGTATCTTGAAAACAGTTTCTGAAGTGTTCATCAGACCATCAATGACAACCACAACCTTAATCTACATATTTTGCATTAATTAAATGATCTTATTGATTAATTAAGCCAGAATGTATTATACCTAGAATATCAATCCATGTTAACTGAGGGACCACCAATGAATAGATGCAAGGAATTATTTAGCTTAGAGAGGAATTTGTGAGCAACTGAGTTACCCTCAGTGACATTTCTCAACTGGCTGCAGTAGTAGAGGATTTCAATCAATACACTAATGTGAAATTAGAGGTTGTTGCACAGCACTTGGAAAGTAACATTAAGACCACTACCCACCTCCAGTCCTATATATAACACCTAAAAGTCGACAAGCAGCCATTCACTGGGATATTGATAAGTTGAAAGGGCTAGTTTGAGATCTGCAAGCATATAACAGCAATCTTTTACAATTAAATTTAAAAAGATATTAACAAGTTTGTGAGCTTTGTATTTCAGAGGCTGACCACAAATTAACTGTATGAGCTGCGCACTAGCATGCATGAAGTGAGAAAAAATCTTATAGAAATACAACGGTATAAGCAGCAGTGCCATTGGGAGAAGGAGAATCAAAATAATTGTGAACAGCAAGTTGAAGGAAATGTAAAGAATGGCTGGTTCAGTTCTCTTGTCAAGCCAGGCCCCATGCCCAACCTGAAGGATTTGAAGAACCATTGGAAGAAGAGTTACCCAAGAACACATGCACCAAACTACTTGTTAAGAACTATCTCGTTATTAGTCCTGCCTCCTACTGTGGAGACCTAAACTCTGAATTAAGCCAACTTGAACTAACAACCCAAGACCTTGGGTTAGTGCTGCGTCCATAATGTCTAGAACAGAAAGTTTCCATCCAGGATTTCACCAAATTAACCTGGTTAACTATCTAAGTTTGAAAAGCACAGAAATGTGTGATATTTCTTGAAGATGTTCAGTTTGCCAGGGATGGATCTGATGACCTTTTTGTAGCCACTAATATGATTAAATGTTTAGATAGCCAGAGTTGAGATATGATCATGTACTACTTACCTGAGAAACATTGAACCTTTTCTGATATGGAAAACATGATTCTACAAAAGACTTTGGAAGTCCTAAGCGCATGGCTACTTGGAAGGCTGAATTTATGACCATTAAGTTCAAGAAGAATGAAACTGTTACCGACTTTGATGAACAATTTTTCCACAAAGCCCAGGTGATGTTGGGTGTTAAGTCCATTGTGGACTTTGATGTCATAATTGCACTTCAAAATGCCACTGAGAATTACCTAAATTACACCACTCTTTTCTTCCAGAACTTGTGAAACAATTAGATAAACTTTATATGATTGAATATCTAAAGAGGTGTGAATTTAGACCATCTAGTACTAAAAAAAAAAGAGGTGTGAATTTAAGTTTGGACTTCCCAATGTGGAAGGCAAACCAGCTGACCTCCGCACATAAATGAAGGCAGAGGAACCCTGGAGAGCTTCCCTGTTTATCTAGGGAATTTTTGGAATTTTTTACAACATATCCAAGATAACTTGTTGTTTCTGCGAACCTAAGGTAACTATGCAATCACCTGTCTTAAACGTCACCCTGAGGTGAACCTTGTAAAGTTTATAGAGGACAACAGCCTGGGAAAAGTACCGTGGCAGTAGAGAGGTGGCGCTTTACTGCTGATTATCATCCAGTTTTGTCCCAATGACTTGAAAATGCGAATTATACTTCTTAAGAACCCAATCAGAGAAATTCCACTGTGTCAGCCATCACTAGAAGTTAGAAAGTGATCATGGAATGAAAAGGACAAGGATTTGTCTATAAACCTTATGATACACAAACTGTTGAACATAATCAATTTGGAGGCACCAAAGAGATTCAATCATTATACACTCTACATGAAGTTAAAGTTGCACTACTAATTTAGACCATAAACAACCACTTCCCCAATGTAAGAGGAGGATAGAGACCATGATTAGTCAAATTTATACTCCTTCCATTCTCAAGATAAATGGGGTTTTCAATACTTCTCCAAATGTACGTTTATCAATAATTGTTAAAACAAAAGTCAGGTGCAAGCCATTATCAACAGCAGCACTCCCGTGAATGCAATATCCATCTAGTTCACAAAAAGGTTAAAACTAGCTTCCAATGTACCCTATCAACGATATGAAACAGCTGGCCCTGAGAGTCCACTAACAAAGGGGCATATAACGCTTTACCAATAAGTTTTAGCTCTTTGCAGGTTAGTGCACTCGCTATTGTGCTTTCTGATGATAATCACAAATTTCTTGTTGGTAGTAGTTTTCTTAAACTTTTTGGTTTTGTTTTGAAATATGAGGAGAGCACTTTTACTATCCTCAGTCAAAAACTGCCCCTTTACTGTCAAGGGAAGTATAAATCCATAACCAATAGGATAGGTATATCATTGTGATTATAGTTATGGTGTAGTACCCATCAATTTCTAACAAGTAGGCCACAGAAGTTCTCCTTCTGCTCCCATTCTTAAGAATAAAGGTAACTCATTAGAGCCTCCAGGGATTTTGTTTTTACCCTGGAGAACAGCATGTGGTGACCACCATAATGAACTTAGAACTACTTTAAGGAATGGTGGGAGAAATTCATTAACTTGGCAATAGTCGAGAGCTGAACCTTTTTTGGCCAATATATCAATCTCGTTTGGCCATCAGAAGATCTGTGTATTAATTTTCATCTAATTGCATCCAAAATATGTCAAGAGAAGGAAGAAGATCGCTTTCATACACCTCATTCTGCTGGAAGAGATTAGGAATTAAGTAAAGCTTGGAATATAACATTATATGGTTTACATGAGCTTTATCTACCATTTTGTGCAGTAATTACCTGTGAGCAACTTGATGGACTAACTTAGGATCAAAAATACCATGCTTTGGCCCTCATACAAAATATGTTCAAGTATTTGCAACGGATGACTAAACCTCAGATGCGCTGTGGAGATCCAGCATCATATGGACACTTAAAATGTGAAGCCTATTTGATAACGGTTAATATGGATAGGCCGGGAAAGTGATAAAGAGGTGCAAAAGGAGTTAGATGATCATATATCAAGTAATGATCACTCCCTTACGCAGCCCATTGGCCAGTCCTGTGCTCATGGTTGAAAAAAGATGGCTTTAAGAAAGTCGTCCTTGGCTACAACATTTGAATAGCATAAATAAAATTAATTTTTATCCTTTACCTCCAATAGATGACTCGTTAGACCAGTTAGAAGGAGCTAAATAATTTACTACTTTAGATCTCATCAGCGGATACTGGAAGTTCTGACCTGCCTCCTGAAGAGCAAGAAAAGTGTGCGATTATTACCTCTTAAGGGTTGTTCCAACCCAACCCAAATGCCTCAGGGACTGTGCAATGTGCCAGCCATCTTTCAGTGAGTGATGGACACTATTATTGGAGATTTGAGGATGAGCTGCAATTTGTTATCTTGACAATATAAATGTTTTTAAAAACGTTTACCTAAAATATAGGGCTTTGGAAAGGTCTTTTGGAGATTGGCCTGAGCTCAGTTAAAGATTAAGCATAAAATGCAAGTTCCTTTAAATCCCAAATGGAATATCTGGGGCATATGATTGATACTTAAGGAATACAGCCACAACCCCAAAAGCTCAATACCATCAATTTCCTAAGAGAACCTGAAAGTAAGCAAAATATACATTATTTTGAAGTAGTTGGCACTACTTTCGATTAAACCCAGGATAAAAGCAACCTTCCAAGACTCTATCACATCTGATATGAAGATAAATCACCTTCCAATGATCTCAAGAATGAAAAATATCCTTCAACCTCTATGAAAGCCTTGATTAAAGTCTTCATTACTAGCAATCTTAACTTTGATTTTTTTTATAGTACAACTTTATGCATATCGCATAGCTATAGGAGCTGTACTCTCTCAAATGAAGGATGATGGAGAAGAGAATTAATAAGTTTCTGCAATCATATCTTGGACAAGCATAAACGCAATTACACTGTAATTGAGCTAATATGCTTGCATGTCATATACACCTCTAAATAATTCTATTTATATACATGAAACTAAGTTTTATATTGTTTCAACCATTCTTCTTTGCAATGGTTTTATGGTATTAAGGAACCTGAAGGTCAATTAGAACAATGGGCCCTGAATACAGGCCTACGACTATGAGTTATTACATCGCTCAGGACAAATCCATCAGAATGCTAATGGACTTTTGAAACTGCCTGTTGTACCGCTCTATCACCCTTTGCAGATCAACTATTAAAAAATGAAAGCGAAGAATATGCCAATGAAATTTACTGCTATTCACTATACCTTGGCTTGATTAGTGAAAGACATCAAAAATTAAGTGAAAGTTATATATAAAACTGTGATAATTGATTAAAGACTACAACACATCCTCAGTTTATATAGAGATAATATTGAAAGCTCATCTTGCATTAGGACATGGGGGTCTACTTAAAAATTCTAAAGATAATCAACAAGGATATTATTGGAAGTCCTTGAGATTTTTAATGAATTAATGAAATTCCACAAAAGCCTAGTGCATCATCCCTACAAGCTATAGCTACCTACAGGTTAGTTAATCCTGATTGATCCTGGCATACAGTGTCTACTGATATTATAGGGCCCTTTCCACCAAGTTTTCTTACCTTCAAATACATAATAGTAGCAATGATCATCTTGCTAAGTTGATTGAATCTCTAGCCATCAGAGATTTGGGAGAGACATTAACTTAAAATTATAATTGAAGAGGTAAGATATGGTAAATTTGTTACTAAATTATCCTCACAGGAAATGCCACTAATTTCACATCTCAAGTTTCTCTTAAGCTGAATGGGTTAATAAGAACCTTTGAGTTTTATAATTATATATCATCCATTGACCAATGGGATGGTGGAACGTGCCAACTGTTTCTCAATGCGTCCTCTCCATAATTTTACCAACAAATTTCCATCTCAATGTGCCATATAAACGGACTAAAATGTTTTTGCTTAAAGTATCAGTTACCACAGCGGTATGGGATATTCAACCTCTCAGCTTTTGTACAGTCGCCAACCAGCATTGCTGCCCTTATTATTCAATCATTAACAGTGAGGATTTGATTTAAGTATTTTAAAACAATGACCAACTGGTGAAATCTATTCAAAATTAAACCAAAGTTTATAAAGCAGCTCTTAATAGGTATTAATTAAAAAAATAAAGATAAGACATGCATAGGCTCACAGTGTTGATCTTTAAAAATTGGTGATTGAATCACTTAATGAAATACCTATGGATTGGTAAGACGCATCAGTTAGCATTTTTATGGAAAGGTTTTACATTGTGCTTGACTGAGTCACTGCTGAAGTATATACTATCTGTGGATTGATTGATGGGAGAATAGTTAATTGCGTTCACACCATGTTTCTCCAACCTTATTATGAACCAGATGACTGTCCCATCAAAGATTGAGTGGTGTGGGAATTGAGGCTTTTGGGTTTCTCGCTGGTGCATTTTATACCTGAATTACCACAATTATTTTCAGAAGAAGTAGGTTTCTCTACTGCGGGATAGATATTATAAGGGTGTTATTAGACTACTTATTAATAAAACACTAACACTTTTAATTGATACAAATGCATTGTTTTTATATGACTTTTTTAATTATAAAGTCTATGGGATCAAGAAGCGAACAAATTTTAAGATACTAATACTTAGTATTTAAACCTATTCTAGATAGGGGTGGAAGGTGAGTTGGTAGGACGTACAGCTACTAACCTGAAGGTTGCAGGTTAAATTCCCATCCTTTGCACATTGATTGGGGTGTAAGCTTAAGGAATCTATTGGCGGCTAGTAGGTCTAATAACACGAAAACTTTTATCCATGACATAACCAGAAAAATTAAGTCCCAATCCAGAGATGAAAAAAACTTTCTTCAAAGGAGTTGACCCTGCTCAGGTTTCATGTTGATTATTTCTTTCTTTCTCTCTTTTGGTAATGCCTGTACCCTGGTCAGCTTGCTTTAAACAAATAAAATAAACTATTCTAGCTTGAAGCGAGTTAAGTACGAATTTTTGTACTACCTAGTAATAGCTGTGTTAGGGAATATTAGGTTTTGGCCTATTGAGGCTCTTAAGGCTTGCCTCATTTTTTACAGAATGACCAATGGAGGGTTGGTAGCAGGTAGGATAAATCTGAGAGGCAAGGAATTAATATTTTACCCTATCGTTAGGTGGTAAAATATATGCACATGAGAGACATCCTCCAAGGCTATAAAAAGGGGTAGTCACAGTGTAGGTGGTTGAACTAAGTTAAAAAAAGGGGTGGGAAGGACCCTCAAAACAACTCCCCCAATTTTTCCCCAGGTTTATTGTAAACTTACTGCTAGCCCTGGGGCTATTTGTACAAGGAGTAGTGGCAGTAGTATCACCCCAATTTTCAAGGTTCCACTGAGAATTGACCAGGGTATTTTTGGAGATTCTATCCATATTGAAATACAAATCACTCTTATTGCAATATCAGACTTAAAATTGTCCAACATCACCCCTTCAAGAGCGTTATGGGGAGAATAAGGCTGAAAAGACTTTCCATGAACTTAGCTGACAGTAACAACATAAGTAAGGAACTTGATGGAGTACTCGTCTGTTTGCTGGTAAATGACTACAAAAGGTACTTCCCAAATAGACACAAGTTTCTCCCTTCTAGGAGTGATAAATTATAATAGTACAGCACCAAGTTAGATACTTGGAAGGAAGGTAAAGGAGGCCGGAGCTCATTAGCAGCTTGACCATCTTTTTGTAAAAATTTTGGCCAGATTAGAAATAGCCTCTGATTGTAGCTGAATGATGTGCTGAGCTAACTTCTTCATGGCTTGCTCAGGGTCAGTCCTATTAGAGAAAAATCCTGTATAGCAGTTCTGGCACTCCAGGTTTCCATCCATATAGCACATGAAAAGGGGACATTTTTAGGATCCAATGGTAACTGATACATTAGGCCATGAGGGCACTTTGTAAGTACAGCCCCAGTGAAGGGGGGTCTGAAGTGGCCATTTTTGTAATATAGAGACCAGGGTCCCATTGGCTCTTTCCACAGTACCATTGGTTAGGAGTTATTGGGGACAGAAAAAGCTATTGCTTGATCATGAAGGTAGCGAAGGATCTTCACTCTGGAGGTGAAGTTTTTTCCAATGTCACAGAGCAGGACTTGGGGGCAACCATATCAAGCGAAAATATACTGATGGAGGAAAGTGGCCATGGGCTTAACAGCTTAAGCATGAAGAGCCACAGCTTCACCCGTTTGTTAAAGTGTCTATGCCTACCAAAATATTAATTTCCCCAAGTAGTCTGGGGTAGAGGTCCAACCACGTCTAAACTTATGGTTTGGAAGGGTTTGAGGCGTAATGTGATGGTATTGATAGCGGGTCTTGAAGCTAGATTACTTTTTGCAGATCATAAAGGCGTCCAGGACCTCAGTTATGGTTTCCATGACGCCCTCCCAGTAATAGCGCTCTTTAACCCACTCATGAGTCTTCCATACCCCGCTATGCCCTAAAAATAGAATGATACTCTAAAATGAAATGTAATCACTCTAATAGCTGAATATACAGTAACCAGTTTAACACTACTTTTTTATATAGCTTTCCACTCTCCACCTTAATGTTTTAGGAGTGCCAAACTAACATTTTTTGTACAGGTTCATCCTCATGCCCCATGAATCAGGAGTCATCAGGAGGTCATGTAACCCCAGAGCTTCATTATTATTTAGATGAAGGACGGGCACCGTGTCAACCCATCAATGTTCATATGGCGAGTTTCCACCTGATGCTCAAATGCCATTTAGTAATGCTGGAGTTTCAAAGCTCAGATAGCAACCGTCCTGTGAGGTCTTTATATTCTGAAACCACTTTAAGGATGCGTGGTCAGTAACCACTTTTAAGGAAGTCATATATAAGAAGGGAGGTAGTGCTTCACAGCAAGCAGGACAGCAAGGCACTCCTTCTCAATGACGCTGTTTTAGCATTCAGCTTTTGAGATCATCTTGCTGAAGTAGAAAACAAAATGATCGACCCCATGATCATCCAGATGAGCCACAATAGCTCCAATGGCATAATCAGAGGCATCAGTGAACATCAAAAAAGCTTGTCATAATCAGGGTTGCGGAGTATTGAGCTTTGCTGCAGTAAGTTCTTCAAGGTCTCAAACGCCGCTTTTTGTTCTGCACCCCAATGAAATGGAGTGTTTTTAGCCAAGAGGCGGATGAGGGGCTCACTGAGCTGGGCGAACTTGGGGATGTTTTTATGGTAATACCCAATCAAGCCCAAAAATACCTGAGTCACAGAGGGTTTTGGAAGCCAGCATCTTGTATATAGCTGTGACCTTATCTTGTAAATGTTAATTCCCATCTTGAGAGATGGCGTGTCCAAGAAAATCCAGCTTTTTCTGGAAGAAAGTACATTTTGATGACTTCAACTAATGTTTTAAACCAGAAGGTGTTTAACACTTCTTTTAGTGGATAAGATGCTCCTTAAAGGACTTAGAAAACACTGTGATAACATCAAGATAGACAATCACGCACCTTAACTTAAGGTCCTGCAAGATATAATACATGGCTCACTGGAACGTGGCAGGCGTTTTGCACAATCCTTGTAGTAGTCGGTTAGGTTAGATGAGACCCTCACTGCAAATAAGAGCGCATTTTTCCTGGTCTTGTGGAGAAAAGTCCATTTGTCAATAACCACTAGATAAGTACATGAAGGAACAAAGTTAGAGCTGGAGAGTTAGGCTAGGGCGTCATCAATACGGTGGATAGGGTTCCTTTTTGGTGAAGCTATTCATTTTATAGTAGTCCATAACTACTCAATGACTGTCATTCTTCTTTTTATGAGCAATAAGGGAGATGATTAAAGGCTTTGAAAATCACCAGTAGCCCTGCATCCAGCAATTGTTTCAGTTTCGTCCTCATTTGGAGATCCTCAACATTTGATTTCCATAAGCTTGAATTAAATAGGCTGGGAGTTACCAATGTTAATGGTATGAGTCCAAACCTTCATATGTCCAAAGTCAGTATTGGATTTGAAGAAAATGTCATTATAAGACTCCAGAAGAGTGACTTTTCGATCTCTTATTGAGTTAGATCCTCATAAATTTGAACCTGAGGCAAAGCGAAGATCAATTGGTCAGTAGGTAGTCTTAGATCTAACATAGACCCAATATAATGGACTTGTCAGATGTCCTTAAATGGGATCAACAAGGCTTTCCAATATTTTAAGCTTCTTTACGACCATATATCTGTTATTAAGATTACCCAACAAAAGACTGATGGGTCACTGGTAGGCAGGTTCTAGGATACCCAGCAACACCCAAGGTTCCAAAGGACTTATCCCATCAATGCTTGCTAAGTGATGTAGGCAGTTGTGGGGGATTTGCATAGTAAGCTTATTGTCTATCACCTTTTGATCACCCTCTTTGACTACTACCTCCTCTGACGCATACAAAGAATGGCCTTCTGAAGCATTTACGGAGTCAGGCAGCTTTTTTATGTTTCATCCTGGATTGGTATAAAGTAAGTAGAGGGCGTAATAAGATACTCAACTATGCATGTATATCCTTTCTTCTTATGTTCATTGTTGTTAAAGACTAGGGGAACTTTGTAATTAAAACATACATACAGGTCAAATTGATAACCTTCTCCTTTTTATAAGTCGGTTAAAAAGGGAGAGAAATCCCTACCTCATGTTCATAATTTCGTCATACTCAATCATGAATTAAGTGCAAATGAGAAGGTCAAAGTATTATTTGACAATACTACAGCTGGGGCAGACATTTTAGCTTTTCAATAAATATGGTTAGAAAAAAGTTAGCTCCAATAGCTCGTGTGTTGTTGAGTCCCACAGTTCCAAACTCTTGCAAAATTCCAGGTCAGGCACTAACTTAATTTTATTGATGACTTTGAAGAAACCACATTAACAGAAGCACATAAATCAAGGATGGCTATAACTCACACCTTGTTGATGACAACCTATACCTTGGTTATAGTGCTACCAAAAGTATGGTGTGGGAGGGAACCACCTTCAGATGGAGAGAAGAGGCAATGTGTTGAGTGATCGCAGAATATCTATCTTTAATAGGTTGGGGGTTATGTACCTGTTGGGTTAATCGGATCACTGAAACAATAAGCTGGTCAGCATCACTGGCAGTATTGATCATTTCTGAACACACCAACACTTGTTGAAGATAGGCTTGTTGGGGTATCATGGCCATTGTCAGGACCTCGGGGGTTGATATCATGTATCTCTTAATTTTTTGAGGCCAGGGGACCTGAAGTTCCTGGGTTGTGGATTATACGTTTTACTTTTCTTGGCTGAAAAGCCTTCACTCAGGATACTATTCTTTGAGTAATAAATCCTATATATGTTCATCCTTAGATGTTTTTAGAGGTAGGCTAAAATGTTAATGGCAAAAAGAAAGTAATTTTCTATCTTCTTAGAATCATTATTATATGGGAAATTAGGGAGGTTTTCTTGGTAACTCTCTAAGCATTCCAAGCTAAGATAAATACTTATTACTAATAGGAAATTCTGCGGCAGGCTGGTCATCTCAATTAAATAGGATTTGATCCCTGCGTGGATCAGTTTGAACCCTGATACTAGGAAGCTTTTGGGGAGCAGTAGACAATCACGTAAGTCATGGTTTATCCCCATTGTAATAATGCTGTGATTTATGTCAGGGATTATAACTAGGAATGTTTGAGCTATTTTGTTAGATTGGTCTCGATTCCCTTCACCCAACACATCCTAATCTCCAATTTGGGTAGGAATTCCAACAATGCCCCCTGTAAGACATTTGCCCTCTAGGCTTCAGGATAAGAAAAGTTTGTGAAATATGGGCCAAAAAGGGGAATTTTCAGATATTTAAACGTTTCTGATACTAATGGGATTTATTAAATTTAATTGATGATTTTGTTGGCAAAAAGACCCTGGCTATTCTTGGTGGAACCCCACAAATTGGGGTTACACCATTTTGAACCCTGAACGGGCAATAAAAATAAAATTGAGCAGTTATATTACTCTGACCATGCGATGGACCTTGGGGCGGCCATTTGAAGGTACTCCCCCAGCCACAACCAGGTCCTTCAAAGCACCAACGCGGGGACCACACCCGTTTATAGTCTTGGTGGGGGTCTATAAGGTGCAATAAATTTCTTAAATGGGGATTGGCTGAATTTTATAAAAACGTTACCTCACGGTTATGTATTGGCCAATAATGATTCTCATCCATTGTTCAGTTAAAGAGATGTGAGTTTGCCAAGTCTTTATAGGCTAAAATCGCATATTACCTAATTTGGAATTCCCCAAGTCATCAAAACGTCAAGCCTTGACGCTTTAAATACTCATCTCAATTTATTATATGGGATTCTCTTTTAAACCCCCATGTGGCATATAATAAAAACATAAAACAAAAAACCAATTTATTATTAACTAATTTTTCTTTATTTTCAAATAACTGGTGAGACAAGCTCCTCACTTATATTGTTGGATTTGATGCTATCAGAACCAGTGAGCCTTTTCCCAGTCCAAAATCCAATAAGTGGTTCTCACTACAGGGGAGCCTGTACACCTTATAAAATATTATAATCATGGAGGCTGATAGGGGTGAAAACCCTTCTAGCTTTTCCGCGGACATTAACCTTAGGCTAGCACTTATGGAAAAACTGTTAGCCAGTGCTTTGTCTCACTTTAAACAGCTCGAGCAGCACCCATCTCAAAGGCCAGTTATACAAAAACCCCTCTTTGAGACAAGTTCACACCAGTTGAGGGCAGTGTTGCCTCTTTTTTTTATGTTTATGAATCTGCGATGGAAGGAGCAATTGACCAATAAAAAATTCAGTACATTCTTCCCTGCTTAAACAATTTAGCTTATAAAATAATGAGACTACATTGTTCAACTTCAGTACTTGGCAGAGGTTAAGCAAGCGCTTCTTGATGAATTTATCTCCAAGTGGAGTTTGCAATGACAAAAAATGCCTTTATGTGCCTTAGTTTACAAGAGGGAGAATCAATCTCCTTTTTGTTAAGCGCTTCTATACTAAAGCTCAACCTCTGTTGCTTGCCCATATGCTCCCCCTTTTATGATGCAATTGCAGCTATTCTGGATGGTCTAGCACCTCATCCCTCCTTATTGATGCATCTCTCTTATGTAAAGCGCACTTTCACAACTGTACGATATATTAAGGAGGCCTTATTAGCAATTGTTGATATCTATAAGCTTGAACCTACACAAGGATTTTTGAATCAAGAATCTACGCCAACTAATTTAACTTCTACTACAGCTTTTACCCTTTGGAAACATAAACTTGCGGATTTGCCATCACAAACTGCTACTCATTCTCATATGATAATCAGATGGTCATGGCTGTGACAGGATGGTGCTCACTTTCGTCTTCAGTTCAAGATAACCAGTTGGTGGAAGCCATCGTCACTTTTTTTGCCTATCTTCTTCCTCAGAGAGGCCTTCCCAAGTGGTTTCAAAGACAGCTCAAAAGCTTAAATCCTTCTCTCAGGTCCCAATCGTTTTCACAAATGACGGGTTAAATGATCTTGTCACCAGAGCTAAACCGCCTGTTTCACCAAAGCACAGAGCCACTGATAGACCTAAAGCTGTTGAAGATAAAGCATCCATATCTACGGTGCTAGCCCCTCGACCTCTCATTCAGATAACACTAGTATGAAGCCTTTCTTATTAAGGCATCGCCAACCTCCTGTTTTGAAGGCCGAAACTCAAGCTGTGGCAGTATCAACGCCTCCTCTAAAAGTTAATAAGATGGAGGAAAAATTCCAGGACCTATTATCTCATAAGGGAAGTCTTGAACTTACCCCGCCTCCTATGGGCTCCCTAACCTGCATTGATAACCCCTCTGATGACGAATCTGATAGGAGTGATGAAGATGTTAGTCATTCCGTTCTAGGAGCCCCAGATGATGTGGAGGTATCTAATCAATTGAACCCAGAGAGAGTAAATTGGGCTAAGATTCCTCGTCAAACTTATCTTCAAGTGATAAGGGGTATTGAGATTATTGGCACTGCTAGTGATGTGGACCAGCTCATTGCCACATTTCTCCGACCTACCCAGTGTGTGCTTACCATGAAGACTATCTAAGAGAAATACCTGAAGAAAAACTTCTTGCCTCCACTTTCTAATTAAAAAGAGGTCCTTGCTCTTCCCCCTCCTTTGTGGTACTTTAACTAAAGTGGATGTCATTGTAAATGGAGTGCAGGTTAAAGCTATCCTTGACAGTGGGTCCCCGGTGAACATTGTGTCAACTAAGCTCAAAAAAGAAAATTAAGCAGGCCCCTGACCTTGACTACACTCAATAGTTTGGAACTGCGGGCCCAAACAACACCCAAGTCATTGGAGATTACTATTCTCTACCCATAAGGTTTGGGAAGCTTCTCTTGTCAGCTCCAGCAGTGGCTTTGACCAATAAATCTTACAATTTACTCATTGGAACCCAATTTATGCTTGAATATGAAGGGGTATTAACTTGAAGCAGGGTTTTTATAAAATTGACATTTTTGTTGAGATACGCCATAATCAATATTACACAGGGTTTGACCCACTGAGCAATATGACCAATGATATGAGGATCGTTGCCCTTGAAACAACGGAAATAAACTTTATCAATAATATGGAGCAAATGCCCCCACTATACTTCTTTATCTATTATAATAAACACAGCTGACCCTCGCTGTTTCACCCGCTCTAAACTATTAACAACCTCCTTTTCTTGATCATCTCATCTTGCTTGTATTGTAGCAACTTCGTATGATACTGCTTTCATGGCTTAGTAATTCACTTCGCCATATCTCATTGGTTCCACCAATTCTTCATTTGTTAAATTCATGATCACCTAATTTGAGGCGATTTCCCTAACAATCCAATATCGCCTCATTTTGAGGCGCTCAAATTACCATAACTCACTTCAAAATCAGCGGATTCCATCCAATCCACCATAACAGCTTAGGGCTTATTGTCCAGTCTTATTGGAATCATGACATTACCCCTCCTTGACTGGACAATGAGACTACTATTGATTATACGCCCGGAGGAACTTTTAATGCACTTAGTTGATGATCTAAACACTAGCGGGGTCCTTGATTGTGTATGCATCTATACCTGTCTTCTCAATGACTTCAAATGGCCTAATCCAGATACTGTCCAGTTTGTGTTTCCAGCCGAACCCATGTTGATCATGGTTTAGGACCATGTCTTCATCTTTGAACTGTGCTAGGCCACTTCGCCATATCTGATCAGCAGCCTGGCTTTTGATTTTCTTGGCTAAGCTGATCAAGTATGTTCCAGTTTGTAATTTAATCAGCATATTCGTTAGGATGGTCAAATAGTGTTGCAGATACATTCCGCCAGTGTCCTCTACACAGGCATACAGAAGTGCGGGCAGAGCGGGGTGCCATCCATAAAGCAATTGGAATGGCTTTCCCCCGTGGAAGAATGGGAATGAATGTTGTAGACAATCACTGCATTAGAAAGGAGGGTACTCCAATTGGAGGGTCTATCAGTAACCACCTTCCAGAGAATGTTCACCAGGGTCCCATTAACCTATTCAACCATTACGTTGGACTTGGGGTGATTTGGAGTTGTTAGAACCCTGCGGATGGCCATCATTTCGTTGAGTTTGGGAATTATGTGAGAGGCGAAATTAGTGCCATTGTCATCAAGGATAAACTGCGGGTGGCCGTGATGATATTGATGCATTCCATTACAAACTTAGCCATAGTAACCGCGTTTAGATCCCAGATGGCCCATGCCTCAACCCACCTGGTCAAGTGGTCAATTGCCACCAGGATATACTCGGACTGGTTAGCTCCCATTGGCAGAGGGCTGACGACATCAAGGGAAACTGTATGCCAAGCGAAGTGTGGCTTTACTAGCTGATATGAGGTCTTCTGGTGAAACGGATTTTCCACTTGGAACTGGTGACAGGAGGATATAGTATCAAGCATTGAAGTTCATGCTTACCCAGTAATACCGATGCCATAATAATTCCAATATCTTGCACAAACCACCATGCTCAACTGCCCTATGTGCGCTCATGATAATGTTAGGCTGCGTTGAGGGTCACAGAAAATTCACCATGGATTCACCAATCCTCTTATACAACTCACCATTCTGCTGAAAAGTATTAGTTCACATTTCATTCAACGCCTTGATGACTTGAGGTGGCTCATCATTTTACTTTCCGCTGAGCATCTTATCATACATAATATTGCTCAGGTCTGGAACTTTTCTTTCTCGTTGCAAATACTTTTGCAACCCATTCAATTCAAGACTAAATCCAGTTTGATAATCTCATAGAGGGGATTAGTCTGCGCCCATGTCTGGGAGCAGTTGGGCAAGCAAAGCAAGAGGAGCAGGCGGAAGGCCTGCGGCCTCTAACGTTCAAAAACGCCCCGGAGAATCTGGCGGAATAGAAAAAATTTAAAAAAACTGGCGGTCACAATTTCCCCGGAGATACTCGCGTGGCAAGCACGATGCAACCAGTACATCAATACGCCACATTCCCAGCCACTTTCGTTGGTGGAATTCAGAGTCTGTGTGTATCTGGACATCCAAAAAATGGCCCTATGGGAAAAATTTTGTGAAGATGTACACAAAATTTTCTCAACCGCAGTGTACGTTGCACCTCACTCCATGTCGTGTGGTTGGCTGGACCTAGGTTTTGAAAGCAAAATAGCAGCAGACGAGGCTGCAGCAGTGCGCGTAGTGGTCAACCTCCCCCGAAGGGCAACGGGTCATCAAAACTAAATGCACCAGATGGACAAAATTGAACCAAATTTTCCTCACGTTTGACTTTTTGCCTACTACGGTAAAACGTGACATTTTGGAGCAACACCTGAAAGATGGTCTCGCCATATACAGTGAAATACAATCTTTTGAAATGCAACATTTCATGCTGATGCCACACCTGTGCACCGGCAAAGCCATCGCAGTTCTGACCCCATCTGAGGAGATCGTGAAGGACCTAACCCAGATCCCATACTCCACCTTTATTGACATCGCAGGGCACACCACCCACCCATTCCAGGTAACCGTGGACAGCGCGCCCCCCATTTGCACCCACTGTGATGCATTCAGCCATAAGGCACACGCGTGCCCCATTAAAGAGGGCGTTACATTCCAAGAGCACCCCTCGGCGGCCATGGCCAGCGGAGAGGCGCACTATGAACCAACCGCAAGCACCAAAGAGGCCTTCCCGTGGGGAGCACAAGGCTGCTACCTATTGGTAAAGCCCATCTCCCCGCAGGAGCAGAAGAAGGCCAAGCAGGCCCATAGGACTGCGGCCAAGGAAGCGGCCAAGGTCACCACCACCATCCCATACTCACAACGCCAGGAGGACATGGAGACCTTCACAGCAGAAGCAACTTGGGAATCCATCACCCAATCAGATTGGGAGGCCCAAGCCAAATGGGCCACTCAATCCGAGGATCCGATGGGAGATTTGATCTCACCCAATCGCTGCACCCAAGCCCTGGTTGAAACTGACTTGGGACCTATCCCAACTGAAAATTTTTTTTTGCCCCACTCAACGGTACACCAAACTTATCCGCACCGCAAAAAATTCATCTGACGTCGGGAAAACAAAAAGCGAAGGCCAAAGCCAACGCGACTCTTTCTGCAAAAATTAACAAAAACCCCAATAGCGTTGCTGCTAATACCCGCGCTGCTTTGAAAGCCCGTGGGGACCTGGAAGAGGCTGGTGGGCCAGGGGGCCCACCCCCTCGCACCTAAGGTGCGATGGGGGAAACCTTCACTCTAGGGATGCTGAATATCGACGGACTCAAGGCCTCCCTATCCTGGGCTAGGAAACTGAGTTTTTTACAAAATAATTTACCCGTGGATATCCTGGCCATCCAGGAAACCCACTGTCCACAAGGTTCTGAGGATGCTTGGAAAACAATGCTCCTACCATCCCTATCCTTTTGGTTGAAGCACTGTGGGGTGCTAATTCAGAAAAACAATTTTTTCAAATTTACATCTTCAGAAACATTCCTAAATGACCGAGTGCTCGTTGTCACCTTCTCTTGGGCTGATGTTGCACACACAATTGTCAATATTTATGCCCCAAACGGTGCACAAGAGCGTCAGGAATTTTTCTCGTCGGTCAAATCCCTCCCGCTACCCCCAATTCTTTCCTAATCGGTGACATGAACTGTTGGCTAACCTCACCAATGGACCAGTGGCCACCCTCACCCCACGCCCCACAGGGTCACATAGAACTACGCATTCTAAAAGCCACCCTTGGATTAACAGATGCGCTGCCACGACATGCCCCACTGCTCAAAAACATGATGCGTCCCCACATCCACAACGGCCAATTAAGGTCCATGACCCGCATTGACCTTATTCTAGCGCCGTCGAAATTCCAACCCCACATCTCCCACTTCAAAACAACGAAAATGGAATTCTCCGACCACCAACTGGTCTCGATAACATACCACTTACCCATCACAGTTGCAAAGGCCCCACATTGGTGCAAAATCCGCCCCCCAGAGCTTGCGTCGCCAGGATTTTCCATGTGGGTGGAAGAGGCAATTTTGGCAAAATTGTTTGTTACACCGTTTTGCATGGACCCCATTTCCACATGGGCAACTTTCAAAAAAGACACCATCCGCCACTATCGCCATCTCTCATCCAGATGCTCACGAGCCACATCGGCAGTTATATCGCGCGTGCTGGCAGAATTGGCCCACTTGGAGTCCAACATTCCAGCCTCAGGATATAGCCCTGCATGGGGCCAGAAGTGGGCGGAGGCAGCAGCACACCTCAACGCACTTGAAAGGCAACACAAACATCAGGTTTGTGTCCAATACAGGGCCACATGCATCACTAAAGGCGACAAGTGCACCGCATACTTCTTCAAAAAAATTTTTTGCACCACGCCAGAGCGTGGCCTGCACACAGGTGCAAAGATCGGATAATTCTATCGTGGACACACTGGCCAAAGTGGCAATCAAAATGCAAAGATATTACTCCGAGTTATACTGAGCTGAACCAATTCAGCCAGCCGAAATGGCAGAATTTCTTGACAGAGCTCATATCTGCACCATTTTCCGATACCCAGAAATAATGAATTTAATTACTCCGAACGAATTATGGACTACCATTCGTGGTGCGCCAAACCGAAAATGCCCAGGCCCAGATGGCATTCCATATGAGTTCTACAAAAAATATTTTAAATACATATCCCCATTGCTGCTAGCCTCACTCAACCAAAGCCTGTTGGAAATGCGCCTCCTACCAGGAGGACATGAGGCTTTTACAGTCACACTCTTCAAGAAAGGGGATAGGCTAGACTTAGCCAACTGGCGCCCCATTTCTCTAACAAACACAGACACCAAAATTTTAAAAAAATCATGGCTAACCGTTTAGGGACTGTAGCATCTGCCACCATCTCTCCAGAACAATTTGGTTTCATCCCCAGAAGGTCGATTTGGGATAACGTGCACTCTGTGGCTAATGTGTGTCATTCCACAGCCTCTGGGGCACTTGTATTCTTGGACCAACAAAAGGCCTATGATAGAGTAAACTGGGAATACCTTAGGGCCTGCCTCCAACAATTCCGCCTACCTCCCCGCTTCATTAACTGGGTGATGCTGCTCACGGAATCTGCAACAATGGCTGTGCACGGCCCAGGTTTCCTAACGGATGTAGTCCATCCTCAAAGGGGCCTGCGACAAGGGGACCCCCTGAGCCCACTCTTATACAGCTTCAGCCTTGACCCACTACTGCGAAATGTGAATGCCCAACTCACTGGGGTCCATGTACCAGGCCAAATCCCAGTCAAGATGATGGCATTTGCAGATGATTGCGTGGTGGGGGTGTCTAATAATAAAGATGCACGCGCGCTTGAAGCCCTCATCCAGGAATATTCCCGGGTAAGCAACGCGGCACTGAACGCCTCCAAAACTGAAATCATCCTCCTTGGTCGGTTTCAGAACTGCTGGGCCCCAGCAAGTAGTTCCCAAACCAGCCCAGCTGCTCACCCAAGTCCACGCCTTACTAACTCAAAACACACCGCTCCACTGGTGCTCCCCTTTGTGCCGTGACCTACCATAGGACCAGTACGCCATCTGGGCATGTGGTTGGAGGCAGGAGGATACGAGTCAGCAGTAATGGAGGGCCATATACTGGACAACGTGACGAAGCGAATCGCCTCTCTCAGAGCCCACCCTACTACCCTCACTGGCAGGGTTGTTCTTGCCAACTCTATGCTCCTATCCAAAGTCTGGTTTGGAGCCCACGCCATCCCCTTCTCCCCAAGCTTCTTCAAATCCCTGTATGCTTTGCTACAAGGTTGGCTTTGGTCAGGCCGCCATCCACCAGTACGGCTAGAGGTCATGTTTGGCCCTCATCATCATGGTGGCATGGGCCTACTTGACTTCAAAGCCCATGCCGCCAAGATCCTAGGCACCTGGATTGCGGCCGTCACTGCTCCTACACTCCCATCCCAACACTGGTCCCGCGCAGCCCGCTCCAACTTCTCCCGAGCCTTGGGCCTCAACAACCCATCAAACCCCCACTCCCTGATGAAATACCTTGCATCACACACATCATTCACAGGTCCTCACGGGACAAAAACCCACTACAAACGAATCCTACTCTCCATGCGAAGCGCAGAGTGGAGAATTTGTATTAGTGGACATACAACCCAAAGAGGCCGCCCCTCTCCTCAGTTCACACAAGAGGTACAGGGGCTACCCATCCATGATGGCGTGATCCCCATTCGACCCCAAGTCCTATCCAGGGTGGACTACCTGGACATGATGGACATCCCTTATTCCACTGAGACCCAAAAGACTATCTGGAAATACGCACACCATCCTCTGTTGCAGCCTCAAGTCCGTTCCCATGTGTGGCGCTGCCTGAGGCGGGTGTATCGTACAGCTGAGCGCTCTAACGCTTTACACTCATCCTGTGTCGTGTGTGGCCAGTATGGAACGCTGTTTCACCGCCTGGAGAAGTGCCCCACCTCTAAAGTAATATGGCGCGAAGTCCAACGTCTGCTAGGCCAGGATCAAACACATCCCTTCAGTCTGTCAAGGAATATGTTTGCTTCATCAATGGCCTCCCCCCTCCCACCCTCCCTTCGTGCTCTGGTGGTTGCAATCGCCATGTGGACTATCCACACGATTGTCTTGGATGCCATCGCCGGATCCATCCCCACCCTCCCTGAAGCTGTCCACAGATTCCGGTCTCATTTGGTGGATCACTTTTCAAGCGTGGATGTTTGGATATCTCCCACCACATCGCCGGCAGCTGGTCTCCTCCTGGTTCCCAGTCTGGTTCATCAAATCAGACCCCTTCCTCCACACGTGCTCAATAGTGGCTACGCCCCCTACACACGTTCCCTCCCCTTCCCATAAGTGGCGTTCCCGCTGGCAACAAGAGATAGCATCGCTTCTCTGGGGTGCCTCACCTGATACTAATTTTTCCTCATCTGAGTCATATTCGGAAGTGTCCATCCCATGGTCGGCCTTCCCCGCAATAAATTAAAAATTAAAAAATATAGCTCAAGTCCGCCGTAACTGCAATAGTTGGTAGCCTCAACAAGCAATCAGCATCTGGTATTTTACTCCTGGTCAGGGAAGGATCTCGAAGTTGTAAGCCTGTAGTTTAAGGGCCCATCGTGCTTGACGGCCCTCAGGCTCCTTAAGGTTCTGCAGCCAGCGTAATGAGGCGTGATCCATTACAACTTTTAGTTTTACACCATGCAAATATACTCAGAATTGCTTGTAAGCGTAAATCACTACTAAGCACTCCCACTTGGTCACAGTATAATTTCGTTCATGGCTATTCAAACTTTGACTGCAATACACAAATGGCTGCTCCTCCCCCTCATCATCTTTTTGAGACAGAACTGCCCCCACAGCGGAAAGAGATGCATCCATCTGTACAATAAATTCCTTTTTGAAATTTGGGTAATGTAGCACTGGCACCTTGATCAACGCTGTGCAAAGAGTATCAAAAGAGCGTTGACAGTGTTCCGTCCATTCAAACGTGGCATCCTTTTTTAATAACTCAAACAGCGGACCTCCAATACAACTAAAGTTAGGTATGAAGTGGCATTAATAGCCAACCATCCCTAAAAATACTTGTATATCTCGTTTACTGCTTGGTGTAGTCATCTTCTAAATGGCCTCCACCTTAGCTGGTTGGGGCCTCAGCCCTGTTGCATCAACTACAAACCAGAGGTACTCAATCTGATCCTTGAAAAAGTGGCATTTCTGGGGCTTGATATTGATGTTGGACTCAGCCAACCGGCGGAATACCTCTTCCAAATGGCTAAGGTGCTCAGAAAACGTACGGAAGAAAATGTTAATGTTGTCAAGGTATACAAGAATGCATGACAGCTTCAAGTTGCTAAGGATAGTGTCCATCGCCCGTTAGAAAGTAGCAGAGGCATTACACAGCCCTTGGGGCATACGTGTCAGTTAAAAAAGCCCTTTTGATGTGATAATGGCGCATTTCTCCTGTTCTTCCGCAGGTAACTCAATCTGCCAATAGCCGGATATTAGATCAATCGCAGAGAAGTAACGAGCTCCCCCAACTGATTCAAAGCATCATCATTCGTGGCAAAGGGTATGAGTCTTTTTTTGTAATGCTGTTGAGCTTGCAGTAGTCTATTACTACCCGGTTAGTACCATCCTTCTTTTTGACAATTAGGACAGGGGAAGCCCATGGGCTCTTAAATGGTTCAAGCATTCCTTGCTCCAACTGTTTATTGATTTCTGCTGTGAAAACTTCTTTCGCTGCTCTAGATCAGCAGATTGGCCGAGATCTGATGGGAGGATGATCCCCAGTGTCCACTTGATGGATCACTCCTCGGGCGCACCCCAAATCAAGATAATCAACAGCAAAGATCTCTTTGTATTTTTGAAGTAATGCTTCCACTCAATCCTTATGATCTTCTGTTAACCCCAAAAAATTTTCACGTGGTACAACTGCCATTATGCCAGGCTGTGTTTTTATGGGCAGACCAAATTCATCCAGTGATCCAAACTCATGAATCCTAAGGACCTCCTCAACTGGAATAAAATGGAGGAATGCAACTACTTGGTGTCATAAGATTTGAATTGGTTTATCCTGAAGATTCACTACCAGGACCTTGATCTCCCCATGCCCTGGAAGTATAATGCCAGGGGCCACATGGGGCTCAAGCTGTGATTGTTGATAGGGCCCAATGACCTCCCCATATAGCCCAGCAGGCACTTCCACCTCTAACTTAGTGCTTATGATTGCTTGGTGTCCCGAGGGAATGGATATAGGGCCAGTGGCTCTAAGCTGTAGCCCTTGATATTCATAAATTTGGTGAGGAAGGGCCCGAGTCTTGCTTTTTAATTGATGATAGTGAACTGAAACCACCCCATCACCATATGTAAGATTAACGTGACTCATGTGTACATGATCCTTTGGCATTCCACTGGAAGTGAAGTAGATTGAGATCCGCTGCCCCAGAATTTCAAATGTCTCTGCTGTCATATCAACAACAGCTCCAAAGTGACGCATAAAAGCGGTATTGATTAACAGGTCATAACTATTGTTTGGTAACATTATAGTTGGGGCTAAAATGGCAATTGACCCAAACCACAAAAGTAGCACACTGTATGCTCCTTCAGAGACTGTGCTTTCTGCGCCTGCGGTCCCATACACCATACGATGCTCTAAACAGGCTTTAATGCTAACTTTAACACCAACTTTGAGGACATTATGTTAATTGGGGCACCCGTATCAATTATTGCGCAAACTTGGGTTTTTGTTACAACAGTGTCACGGTAAGTACACTCAGAGTAAGATGCATCTGATTGTTTTAAAACGTGGACATTTAACTGATCTCTTTTTCCAAGGAATCTCATAGTACCCTTTCACACTCTAGGGTATTCTTTAACAATAGCATCCACAGGGAGGGCTGCGTTTACCCCTTTTAAGAGAATCGCATCAGCTAATGGATCTGGTTCATTGGTAGGTAGGTAATCAAACAATTGAAAAGCTTATGGTTTTGGGTGCTCCTGAGAGCAAGCTTCTGCCATGTCCATGGATTGCGTTTGTGTCAGCACATTTACCCCTCCAACTGGCTGCTGGTATAGAAAAGCATCATCATACCAAGAAACATCCGCTAGCTGTGTAGGAATAGGTTCAGGTGGGACGTTTTGAGTCAAAATAGCGGAGGTAGAGAGTCCCATCTCTATTATGCTCTGACTTTTCCCCGATTGTACTGCTCCCACATTAAGTACTGAACCTGATGATTACGACAACTCCTGGCCAGGTGCCCAGGGTGACTGCACGAAAAGCAATTAACCTTATGAGACCTGTGTCCTTGAGTGTTGTAAAATGGGCCACCCAAAAAGGTGGACTGGTATCGAACAATGTAACCAAGCCCATCCTGGTAGGTGAACTGCTGTTGGCAACTTGGTTGAAAGTGAGGATTGTGATGACAATAAGGCCAGGGAATGCCAACTGGGCGCAGAAATGGGAGGGATGGTTCTTCCAAAATAAACAAAGCTAGCAGTGGAGGCGATAGGGTTCTACTCTATACTGAGTGGAGAGAAGGTAGCAGATAGCTGGCGTATATTTGAACAAGCTTAAGCAAAGGTACAACAACCTTTAAATATGGAGTCAAAGAATTAAAAAGATCTAGGTATGGTTTCACAGCAGAGGTCAACGCTATTCTCATGTCACATTCAGTTAAAACTCCTTCCACAATTAACACATGGGATTCTGCTGAGAATCGATCAACAAATGCAGTGAGGGTCTCGTTATGTTGAAACCCAATGGTTAAAAACTCAGCCTTCTGTTGCACCATTTTTGAAGTTACTCCAAACAGCCACAGCACAGTATCCTTCACTTCTTGACAGGTAATGGAACTGTTGGGAAGATACCAAGTAACTTGGTCGGCGCTTCCACATCCAAAGTGGACATTAGTAATCTGGCTTTACGCCGATATGAAGCTCCTCATACTGCAAACTCAAATTGTTAAAAGAATCCAAGGATGTTTTCATTGCGGTCAAACAGAGACAGCTTGTTGATACTACATTTTGCAGAAACTCCTTTTTCCATTTGAGCACAGTGTCTAGGGCAAGCTTGAGTTCTGCATATTCAACAGTTGCAGTGTGTTGAGATGATTCCTAGTAAAGCAAGCCAGGTACAACATGACTAGCGACTGAGGAACGCTTATCAGTCTATGTGATTGATCAATGGGCCCCCTGTAGTAAGCACCACTGTTATAAAATTGACGTTTTTGTTGAGATACGCCATAATCAATATTGCGCAGGGTTTGACACACTGAGAAATAGGACCAATGATATAAGGATTATTGCCCTTGAAACAACGGAAACAAACTTTATTAATATGGAGCACTTGCCCTCACTATACTTCTTTATTTATTATAATAAACACAGCTGATCCTCGCTGTTTCACCCGATCTAAACTATTAACAACCTCCTTTTCTTGATCATCCCATCTTACTTATATCGTAGCAACTTCTGATGATACTACTTTCATGGCTTAGTAATTCACTTCGCCATATCTCATTGGTTCCACCAATTCTTCATTAGTTAATTTCCCAATCACCTAATTCGAGGCGATTTCACTAACAACCCATTATCGCCCCATTTCAAGGCGCTCAAATTACCATAACTCATATCAAGCTCAGTGGATTCCATCCATTCCACCATAACAACTTAGGGCTTATTGTACAGGCATATCATTATTACGACAAGGGTTATCTCTCCCTGCTTAACTATTAGGTTCATCTGATTCTGTCTAATGAATAGCCCAATAAAAATGATTATGTTTTCACAGTTGAGTGTCCTTCCTCCGCTCTATCCCTGCATTAAACCATGGCAGGATGGCATACAAGACTGTTGCCTCCCTCAGTGGATGCTTGGAGAGTATCCCTTTCTATGCTTCTGAAGAGGTGGTCATTAAGGGTGGGGAACAAAAGGTAGTTGACACGAATATTACAATGCAAATCCAACACAACTGCCTTTTGCACCTTTATAGCATAGATGGAGTCAGACCTTTCGAGCCCAAAGATTTACCAGGCGTGTTAGACCCCACTTATCATCGGCCTATTAACCTTTTTCTGGGGAATCTCACCAAAAAGGATATGGTGGTAAAAAAGCAACAGGAGATTGAAAGAGGCCTGCTGATACACACTGAGAACATCAAGTAAGTCAACTGTATTGGGTTTATGGCAGAGATGGGCTTACCTGCTGACCGCTCCATATGTACCCTACCTTCTGTTCAGATCTCCGATGAACTAACCCCAGCTGAGCTGGATAAAGTCCACTCTTTACTTGAGGCCTACAGCGATATTTTCTCCAAATCTGACAATGACTATGGGCATATGAAGGGGTGGATGCTGTCAGGGACTGGAATATCTTTCACCCAGTCTGGCATAGCAACTCGTGAACTTGCCATTCCTGAGCTAAGAGTCCAATATAACAAGGGTAGGATGAGGATAAAAAATATAACAACTGTGAATAAAGTTCTGTTGGGCCCTAATATAGGTTGTAGAGCCTCAACTAGTCCAACCCCTGTTAAGGCCAAGATACCAGTGACAATGGGTAATTGTGAAATTGGGTTAGTGGAAATAGTTGGATTCTCGGGGTTGTTAAATTGGTATAAGCTTGATAATAAAGATCCTTGTACTTTACTAAGGATCAAAAGCAGGTAAATTAAATAAGTATTTAGAAGCATCTTAACTTTATTGACTGCAAGGAATGATTTTAGAAATATTCATCCTATATACACTTTTTAGACTAATTGAACTAGCTTTAGGGCTTACTTTATTCTTATCTAGCTTTAGATTCTTTAGGCCCTTCCTTTCTTAGATAACCAAAGCTTAGACTAGTAGTCAACTGCCTAGTTAGGACTACTAAGACCTGGCCCCAGGTGTTCCAATGTCAATTCAGATTTGATAGGCTTGAATCGACTCATTATTCGTTCTATTATGTGATTTTGCTATCATCTTCGATTGTTTAAGCTGATTGCATATATCATATATTCTACTAATAAGAACTGATATATTAGGGATATCTTTCATGTCAGGCTTTTTCCTGACAGATGCATACAATTGACGTTAGTGATGCTAAATCTGTTCACTCTAAGCCCTATTGCAAATCAAAAGTTGAGGAGCTACAGATGCGGACAGAGCTCACAAAATTTTTTTTATGCTGGATTGCTGATGCTGTCACAAAGCCCTTGGTCATCCCCACTTCTATAATTAAAAGAAAAATGGAGGTCATCAGGTAGTGATGGACTATCAAAGATTAAACAACCTCACCAAGAATGATAGTTATCCAATCCCTCGCATTGATGATGCTCTGGCCAACTTTCAGGGTTTTAATACTTTTCCGCCATGGACCTGGATAGCGGTTATTTGCAAATGGATTTTTCTCCACAAGGCAAGGAGAAATGAGCTCTTATTTGCAGCATGGGTCTCTTCCAGCCTACCCGCCTTCCACAAGGGTTGTGCAACGCACCCGCCAGTTTCCAGCAAGCAATGGTTCATATATTGCAGGATCTAAAATTAAGTTGTGTCATTATCTACCTAGATGATATTACCGATTTTTCCAAGACTTTTAATGAACACCTCTCACATTGAAAGGAGGTGTTTAATGCTTTTGGGCTTAAAATATCAAATTAAAGCCCTCTAAATGCACCTTTTTCCAGAGAAAGCTGGATTTCCTTGAACACGCTCTCTCACAAGATGGGATACAACCGCTTATTGATAAAATTGAAGCAATATCCAAGATGCCTGCGCCCAAAACCCTTCGTGACATCCAAGTAATATTTGGTATGATGGGGTATTAACATCTAATTTATCTCAAAATTCGCTCAGCTCAGTGAGCCCCTCGTCCGCCTCTTAACTAAGAACACCCTCTTCCATTGGTGTGCTGAACATAAAGCCGTCTTTGAGACCCTGAAGTCACTATTACAAAAATACCAATACTTCGCCACCCTGGTTATAGCAAACCTTTCATGTTGTTCACGGATGCCACTGACTACGCTGTTAAAGCTACCTTGGCTCAATTGGATGAGCATGGAGTGATCATCACGTGTCTTACTTTAGAAAAATGCTTTCAAAACTTGGCGTAATTATAGCGTTATGGAGAAGGAGAGCTTTGCTGTCCTGCTCGCTGTTAAACAATACTGGCCATTCCTATATGGGACTCTCTTTAAAGTGATTACAGACCACGCCTCTATAAAGTGGTTGCAGAATATGAAGGACCCCATGAGGTGGTTGGCTCGCTGGGCGCTGAAGCTTCAGTATTATGATATGACTATCAAGCATTGGGCTGGAACGCGCCACATGAATGTAAATGGGTTAGCACGGCTGCCCATCCTTCACTTAGAAAATAGTGAAGCTGAGAGGCTACTTGATCTCCTCATGACTCCAGATGCATGGGATGATGAAGATGAACCTGTACAAAAAATGTTTGCTTGACACTCCCTCAACTCTATGGTGGAAAATGGGAAGCTATATAAGAGAAAGGAGTAAATTGGTTGCCCTATCTCCAGCTGTCAGGGCGAACTCTTGTCATCATGGAGTCCCACACTATCATGGGGCATGGCAGAGTACTCAAAACATATGAGTGGGTGAAAGGATGTTACTACTGGGAGGGCATCTTAGAAACCATAACCAAAGTTTTGGATGAATGCTTAATCCACAAAAAACTCTGGCTTCAAGGCCCAATATCAGTATCAACCTACGACGCCCCACCAACCCTTCCACGCCATAAGTTTGGATGTGGTAGGTCCTCTCCCTCAGACCACAGGTGGCAATCTCTATATCTTAGTTGGTATTGATCATTTTACCAAATGGGTTTAAGCAGTAGCTCTCCCCGCTCAGACTGCTAAAGCCACGGCTACCTTTTTACACCAATACATTTTTACATGGCATGGATCTCCCCAAGTCCTCCTATGTGATAGTGGGAAAAACTTTACCTCTTGAGTAGTAAAGCTCCTCGCCACCTCCATGGGGTGTAACAACTCTTTTCGGCTCCCTATAACCCATCCAAAAATGGTGCAGTAGAAAAGGTTAACAGAACCCTGGTTTCCATACTCCGCAAAATGGCTAATTAAGACCCTCTCCACTGGGATCTTTATTTACCCAGTGCTCTTATGGCCTATCAAATTAGTTATCACCACATTCTAAAGATGTCTCCTTTCCATGTGTTGTATGGAGGGAACCTAGGATACCAGATCTATTAGCAAAAGATATTTTCACTGACATCATGGACTCAGAGAAAGCCATGAACAAGGTGGCCCAACACATCATATAACTACAAGTGGAAGCTTTGAATAACTTTGCTAAGACTGTTACAAAAGAAGCCAAAGCAGCAAATGAGCTCCATGTCTCTCTCCCTTCCTTCCAAGTAGCTGACTTGGTATTATATTATCACAACCGCAGCACTCCTAGAAGTGAGAAGCTTAGTTAACCTGGGAATGGCCTTTTTTAAATCACATACAAGTGAGGGGATGAGTACTTGATCAAATCCCTTACTTCTGGAGTCACCATTAATTGAGTACATGGCCGCTTCCTACAGCCTTATTCTCCCCCAACATTTTTGAGGGGGGCGATGTTGGACATTTGCCCTCTAGGATTCAGGATAAGAATGTTTTGGGGAAAAATGGGACAAAAAGGGGAAACAGGATATTTAAACTTCTTCAATACAAGTGGGATTGATTCTAATTTAAATATTAATTTGTTGGCCAAAAGACCCTGGCCAATGCTCGGTGGAGCCCCACAAATTAGGGTGCCACCATTTTGAATCCTGCATGGTCAATAAACATAAAATCAAGCAGCATGTTACTCTGACCACGTGATGGACCCTGGGGAGACCATTGGAAGGTACTCCCTCATCCACAACCAGGTCCTTCAAAGCACCAACGCGGGGACCACACCCTTTTATAGGCTTGGTGGGGGTCTATAAGGTGTAATAAGTTTCTTGAACGGGGATTGGCTGAAGTTTATAAAATTGTTACCTCATGGGTATGTCTTGGCAATAACAATTCCTCATCCATTGTTTAGTTAAAGAGATGCGAGTTTGTTGAGTCTCAATAGGCTAAAATACCATATTACCTAATTCAGATTCCCAAAGCTATCTGAACGTCAGGCCTCAAAGCTATATATACTCAGCTCAATTTATTATATGAAATTTTCTTTTGACCCCTACGCGGCAAATAATAAAAAACCATAAAACAAAGAACCACTTTAGTAGTTACTTATATTTCTTTATTTTCTTATAACGGGTGAGAAAAGCTCCTCACTTATATCGTTGTATTCAATGCTACCAGCACCAGCGAGCCTTTTCCTAGCCCAAAATCCAACATCCCCCTAGATCTTGGAATTTGGGGAAAAAGGATATAGAAAGCAACGTTGTACGTGGTTTACTACAGTATCCTGAACAACCTCTACAATTGAGTGCTCATTGTCCCACTTATAAATGGCTTTGTAGGGCCTTAACCATTTGGTGCCCAATTTTTTTCATGAACTCCAGGCTAATGATGGTAGAAAAGGACTAAAATACCTGGTTGGAAGGTGTGAAAGGGATCATACTACATTAAATTGATTAGTTTATAAACTAGTTGTATCAGATAAGTTCTCAAAAACTAGATCCTAAAGTCATAATAGTTCATTGGCAATGCTTTGCATAGTAGCTTCAGAGGCATCAGGTAATGCTTTATCTAATATGGCCTGCACTTTAGAAGACAAAAGGTGATTTTCTTCCATACAAATCCTGAAAGGGCAAATTTTAGTTATTCGATGATAGCTTATTCTTTAAGCTAGGATTTCTCTAGACAAATATTGGGGCCAGTGGAGAGGGTCAGTCGTGGCCATTTTCTGGAGAGTGGCAGTTAGGGTACCATTCACCTGCTCTACCATTCCATTGGTTGGAGGTTGGTATGGTTTGAAAAATACCTTGATGGATCCCATCATTTCAGCTAAATCATTCACCAGAGATGGTCAGAAGTTTTGACCATTGTTGGAGAGAATTAAGTTAAATCACATGCTGGATGATATTCCAATTATATAAGAATGTGGCAGTAGCTTTTGCCAAAGTGAATGGTAGTGATACTGCTATGATTCACTTAGTTAAATAATTTATGGCTAGAAGGAAGAATCAATGACCATTAGAAGCTTGAGGGAGGGGTCCCACAACATCAATACTAAAAGTATGGAAGGGTTCACAGGGTAGAACCAGTGGATGTTGAGATTGGGGACTAGTTGACTTAACTATTACATACCAGGAAAGACTCTAATACATCTTGGATTATAACAAGCATTCTTTCCCAATAACATTGAGCCTTGAGACGCTGGTAAGTTTCCAAATATCATGTGGCTGACTTGCTGCTGTCCCTCTAATATAACACTGTTTCGAGTCAAATTTCATACATTGAGCAACCATTTTCTTTACATGAGTTTGTACAGTTTGCCGCTTTTGACTTAAAGATTCACTAATATTCTTTGCTAATCCTTTTGAAGGGTCAGGGATTCATCTTTCCATAATTGCAATTAAATTAGGAGGTCGTAGTGTCAATCTTCTTCATGGTCAGTTAAAGTTAACATGGGAAGCCAGGATAGGCAATCCGCGTTTGGGTGTATAGGTCCTGGCCAATGAATAACGGAAAAATTGTAGTTTTGAAGTTTAACGCTCAGCGGGCTTAACTCCCGTTGGGGTCCTTCATTTTCTGTAACCATCGCAAGGAAGCATGATCAGTGATATGGTGATTTGGTTGCCATATGGTAAGATCAGAAATACTTAATAGCCAGTAGTACCGCCAAGCATTTGCGTTCTGTAACACTATAGTTGCGTTAGTCTCTGGCTAGGGGTTTGCTATAGTAGGTGATAGGATGGTCTACTAAGTTTTTGTTGTACTGCAATAGTATGGCTCTAATGGCTATATTGCTAGCATTGGCAAATAGGAGAAAAGGATTATCAAAATAGAATGTTTAAGTACTATAGAGAGGGAGAAAGACGCATAGCAGGTTGAAGACCTGCCGTTGCTCTTCTTTACACTTAAAGGGTATCCATTTAATAAAAGTTGAAATTCTGATATGACTGGATGACAATCCCAAAGTTGCTATAGTGGAATGGGAAAGATTGGCCAAACCGAGTAGTATAATAATATTGGTGAGATCATGTTGAAATGAGGCAATAAGGCGATATCAAGCTTTGGACAAATAATTATTAAATATTATCCAAATTAAGTGATAAGGCAATGTTAGAGTATGAAATATAGTGAGTAGATCGCCTTAAACTAAGGCAATCATGAATTGATAAATAGTAGACGCTTCCAGAACCAATGAGAACATGGCAGAACTAAATAGCCTAATCTGAGAGAGCAGTACTAACCAAAGTCGCTGATATAAAAGCAAGATGAGATGATTGAGAGAGGGGATTGTTAAGAGGTATCAGGTATCAAGTGAAGGAGAAAAAGTCTGCTAAATTATATTATCAAATAAAAAGGTATGTTGAAGCAAGTGCTTCATATTTTAGTATCAATTCCGTTTGTTTCATGGACTGACAATATTCAAATTGTCCATTCGTTGCTCAGTGGGTGAACCCTGTGCAAAATTTCCATGCGTATCTCAGTAAACCTACCAAATTAAATAATGTTGCTCATTACAGGGGGCCCATTGATCAACACCAAATATAAAAATAAATACAAAATTCCAGGCGTTACCTATGTTGCAGCAGACCTGAACTGGCAGGGAATACTTCCAGCACAGTGTGCAAACTGATTATGTGGAGATTAGACTTGCCTTGGATGCTGTGTTCAAAAGCCAGGATGAGCTTCTTCAATAGGTTTGTATTGATAAGTTGCATCCATTTGATTGCAATGGTAATATCCATGGATTCTTTGAGCAATTTCAGTTTGCAGAGGAAGGAGCTTTGGATTGACATAAAGCAAAAATGTTATTATCCACCTTGGATTTTGGAAATGCCAACCAAGTCACTTGTTGTCTTACAAATAGTTCTGTTACATATCAATAAGTAAAGGATACTGTGTTGTAGTTGTCTGGAGTAACCACAAATATGCTGCAGTGAAAGGCTGAGCTCTTGACCATTGGGTTAAAGCATACTTAGACCCTCACCGCATTTGTTGATCAATTTATAGCGGAAGCCCACATATTACTCAGGGCTGAGACTTTATATGAATCTGATTTATGCAGTGCAAAGACCTCTGCAGTGAAGCCATACTGTGATCTTTACAATGTCATGGCTTTATTTTTAGAAGACAATGTACCCTTGCTCAAGATTGCCCAAATTTTGCGCCATCTATCCACTTGCTTTACTCCGCCCAAGGAAGAGCAGAAACCTACTGCATCCACAGCCAGAATTTCTTATTTGGTGGAATTATCCTGCCCTGTTCAGAGTCCATCTAGTAACCCCCAGACTTATTATAACTATGCGCCTCATCCTTGACTGAGTTACCATCAGCAGTTCACTTTCAGGCTGGGCCTGTTTACACCAATCACCCACATTTCAACTTTTGGTGGGGCCCATCTTACACTAATCGATTAAGCAGGCCCTATGGGTCGATTGTTTTGAATGCAGTTTCCCTGGGCACCTGGCACAAGGTTGCCCAATCATCAGATGTATTACATATGGCAGGATCAGAAGAATCAGGGTAAAGTCAGAGTAAAGTAGAGATGAGATTCTCTTCACCATTATTCCAACCTCAAACGTCTCACTTGACCTATCCACATACATCAACGGAAGTCCATCATTATGATGATGCATTCATATATCAGCAGCTGGTCGGAGGGTGAATGTATTGACACAAACGTAAACCAATAACAAAGCAGAAGAAGGGCCCCAGGAGCAACTGAAGCCTTATTCCTGTCAAATGTTCGACCAAATTTCTACAAAAGAGCTGGGTCATCTTCTGATGCGCCTTTCTTGAAGGGGGTAAACGCCTCCCTCCCTGTGGATGCATCGTTAAAAAATACCCTGAAGTTGGTTAGGGTTTTATGAGCTTATTTAGGAAAAGAAATCCCTTTAAATGTGCATGTATCAAACAATCAGAATTCATTTTACTCTGAGAGTACATACTGTGACATTATTGTAGCAAAAATCTGAGTCCGCGCTATAATAGATACGGTCATTACAGTTAATATTTGTCCACTAAGTTGGCGGCGAAGTTGAAATTAAAGCCTGATGTGGAACATTGAATGGTTCATGGGACTGTGAGAGCAGAAAGCACAGTCTTTGCAGGAGCGTACAGTGCGCTACCTTTGCAGGTTAGGTCAATTGTCATTGTAGCCCCAGCAAACGTGTTGCCAAATGATCATTATGGACTGTTAATTGGAACCTCTTTTATGTGACACTATGGTGCTGTTGTTGATATGCTGTAGGAGACCTTCGAATTTTAGGGAAGAGGATCTCAATTTATTTTACCACCAGCAGAGTTCTAAAGGACTCAGTGCACATAGGACATATCAACCTTGCCTAAGTGATGGTTGTTTCCAGTATGCTATCATTAATTAAAAAAGAGGACCTGGTCCCTCCCCTGGCAGATATATGAATATCAAGGGCTACTTCTCAGAGATGCTGGGTCTTTATTCATCCCTTTCGGGCACCAAGTCACAGTAAGCACTGAATTAGAGGTGGAAGTACCATCTGGGCTCTATGGAAAGGTTATTGGACCCTATCAGCAATTGCAGTTTAAACTTCTTGTGGAGCCAGGCAATATACTAGTGGGACATGTGAGATCAAGGTTTTACTAGTTAACCTATAAAATGAACCACTACAGATCCACTGACATCAAATAGTGGAGTATTTTTACTTATCCCTGTGGAGGAGGTCCTTCAAGTTCATGAATTCAGGTCACTGGATTGATTTAGTCCAACTTTCAAATCACAACCCAGCATAAGGACTGTGGTACCGCGCAATGAATTAATGATGCTGTTGAAAAGCACAGAAGGATTGAGCTAGCTTTATTTCAGAAATATAAAGAGACTTTTGCTGTCAACAACCATGACTTAGGGTGTGCTTGGTGGTGGTCCATTGGGTGGACACTGGAGATCATCCTCCCATCAGGTCACAGCCAATCCATCAGTCTAGGGCAGCCGAGGAAGTGGTGACAGAGGAGATCAACAAGCTGTTGGTGCAAGGAGTGCTCGAAACATCCAAGGGTCCATGGTCTTCACATGTTCTTATTGTAAATGAGAAGGATGGCACCAACCAAATAGTAATAGACTGCCAGAAGCTCAACAACATCACCAAGAAGGACTTACATCTCTTTCCACGGATTGAAAATGCATTGGATCGGTTAGGTGGAGATTGTTACTTCTTGGTGATGGATTTAATATCAGGTTACTGGAAGATCGAGTTGCCCATGGTGGATCAGGAAAAATGTGCCATTATCACGTTCAAGGGGCTTTTTCAACAGGCCTGGATGCCTCAATGGCTGTGTAAAGCCCCAGCTACGTTCCAACAGAGCATGGAAACCATCCTTGGCAATCTGAAGCTGTCATGCGTTCTTGTATACCTCGACAATATCACCATCTTCTCTTAAACCTTCTCTAAGCATCTTACTCATATAGAGGATGTTTTCCGCCGTCTTGCTGAGGCCAACATCAAGATATAGCCCCGAAAGTGCCACTTCTTCAAGGACCAAATGGAGTACCTTGGGTTTGTAGTAGAAGCAACAAGGCTTAAACCTCAGCCAGCCAAGGTGGAAACTATCCAAAAATGACTCATCCAACAAGTAAGTGCGAAGTACAAGTATTGTTTGGTAGGTTGGTTACTACCAATGCTTTATCTCCAACTTAAGTTGTATTGGGAAACCGCTATTTGAGTTTCTAAGAAAGATGCTGAGCTTAAATGTATGAAACGCCGTCAATGCTCCTTTGATACACTTTAGAAGGCGTTAATCAATGCGCCAGTGCTAGCTACTTCATTTTGAAAAGGAATCTATCGTACAGATGGATGCATCCCTTTCCGCCACTGAAGAGGTTCTATCTCAACAAGACGACGAAGGGGAGGAGAACCCAGTTGCGTACTGCAGAAATAGCTTGAACTGTCATGAATGTAATTATACCATGATTGAGAGGGAGTACTTAGCGGTGATCTATTCATATAAGAAATTTAGGGTGTATTTGCATAGAGTGAAGTTTAAATTCACATTTGGATCATGCGTCATAATGCTGGTTGCAGAAACCTCAAGGAGCCTGAAGGGCGCCTAGCCCAATGTGCCCTCATATGCACGCTTATGACTTTGAGTTCCTCCATCGACCTGAAGCAAAACACCAGAATGATTATTGCTTATCAAGGCTACCAACAACTGCAGTAACGGCAGACCTGTGCAAAATAATGTACTATAAGATTCTCAACGGAAATTATGATGATGAAGTGCCTCAAGTCATCAAGGTTTTAGACGATATAAGGGCCAAAACGTTCCAGAAGAATGGAGAGATATACAAGTGGATAGGGAACACTATGGTGAATATCCCAAATCCTTTCACCCAACCAAACAATATCATGAGCGCACACTGAGCAGTTGACCATAGGGAGTATGTATGTTTCTGGTATTGTTATGAACTCAGTACTATTGAGAAAGCATGAAATTTGACATGACTAAACCATTTCCTGCTGCCATCAGTGCCAAGTGGAAAAGCTGTTCTTCCAGAAGTCCTCATATCAGTTAGTGAAACCCCATTTTTCTTAGCATACAGTTTCACTTGATGTCATTGGCCCTCTGCCAACAGGAGATAACCAGTCTAAGTACATTGCAGAGGTGATCGACCACCTGACCAGGTGGGTCAAAGCATGGGCAATATGGGATTTGGGGGCGGTCACAATGGCCAATTTCGTAATGGAATGTGTTATCCAGAAACATGGATGCCATCAGTTAATTCCTACCAATAACGGTACCAACTTCACCTTGCACATCCTTCCAAAGTTGAATGAGTTGATGGGCATTCGTGGAATTCTGATGACCCCATACTACCCTGAGTTCAACGGGATGGTTGAGCGAGTTGATGAGACCTTGGTGAACATCCTCCATAAATTGGTAACAGATTGACCTCCCAATTGGAGCTCCCTTTATTATTACTAACATCTTTGTCTATAACATTAGCTATCACTCAGACATGAGGAAGTTTCCCTTTCAGCTACTATATGGATGGCACCCAGAGCTACCAGCACTTCTCTATGCCTGTGTGGAAGATAGTTGAGGAGTGGATCTGCAACGATACTTGACCAACCCAGCAAATACATTAATTAAGCTGCAAACTGAAGCCTATTCAGCTTGGCAAAAAGATAGAGAACCATACCGCCAATCAAGTATGGCGTAGCAGGATAGCTCAATTCAAGGAAGAAGAGATGGTTTTGTTCCATGACAAGCATGGGTTTGGGCGGAAATACAAGTTAGCCAACATCTGGATTAGTCCATTCGAGATAATTGAGAAGTAGATGTTGATGCCTACACTATCAAGGACCCCATGAGCGGTTGGCTCATTAACCAGGTGCACGCAAAGTTCCTTTGGGCGTATAAACAAAAGGATATTAATCATTAAGTCAAGGTGGGATGTTGTCAAGATTTTGATATGACTGGACAATAAGCCCTAAGCTACGGCGGGTGTGGGGAGATTGGCCAAACATAGTAGTATAAATAATAAATGGTGAAAGCATCTTAAAATGAGGCAATATGGCGATATCAAGCTTTGGATGTATAAGTATTGAATTGCCTCCAAATTAGGCAATAAGGTGATGTCAACGTATGACAAATAATGAGTTGATTACCTTGAACTAAGGCGATTGTAAATTTATAAATAGTAGATGCTGCCAGAACCAATGAGAACATGGCAGAACTAGATAGTCTAAGCAGAGAGAGCGCTATCAACTGAAGTCGCTAATATATATATGAGAAATGAGATTATTAAAAGAGTGAATTTTTAAGAGATATCAGGTAGAGTGAAAAGCAAAAGGAATCCACTAATTTATATTTTTAAACAAAAGGGTATCATTGAAACAAGTAGTTTTAATTATTAGTATTATTTCCATTTGTTTCAAGGACCAACAATCTTCAAATCTTCCGTACAATGCTCAGTGGGTTGAACCCTACAAAAAATCTCATGAATTATCTCAATTATACCGCTAAATTATAACAATAAATATACTAGAGGCTCAGAGGTGTTGGAAAAGTGGGAAAACTGGCAATAATACCTCACCATCCCCAAAAAACTTGTATGTCTCATAAGGATTTAGGGGGGACATCTTAGAATTGGCCAGGACCTTGTTGTTTATTGGTGATATTCCGGCTTTCTCTACCTATGGCCCAAAAAAATCTCATTTTGTTCTGAAAGAAGGAGAATTTTGATGGCTTTAGTTTTAACAAGGCTTGTCATAACCGCTGGAAAAATTCTTGAGATTATCTGTGTTTTTGTTAGAGGTTCTCAAAAAATGGTATTATTGTTGAGATAAACTAGCACACAATAAAGTTTCAAATAGCCTAAAAGTTCATCCATGGCTCGTTGAAATGTAGCAGGGGCGTTACATAAATCCTGCGGCATTTGAATGGGCTTAAACAATCCTTCACTTGAGATGAGAGCGCATTTTACCCAATCTTCAGGCATTAAATTGTTTTTCCAGTACCCACTGGCAAGATCCATAGCCAAAAAAGTGCGAACCTAACATCAAACATAAGGAATCATCTATACGTGGCAATAGATAAAAACTTTTCATGTGATTGAACTGAGATGGCGATAATCCATGACAACATGGTGGCCACCATCCTTTTTTGAGTTAATAGGAAAGGGAGGCCCACTGGCTATTAGAAGACATTAGTAACCCAACTTCCAATAGTTGCTGCAGCTAAAGTCACTTGAGCTTCCTTAACTTTCATTTTTTTATTTAACCGAGGTAAGCCAACCAGGGGATGGACATTACCGAATATATGTAAAACTAAGGAAATAACAAACAAATACAAAATTGGGCACCCCAGGGTACTCAAGTTACCCCTGTTGTTAGCGGGACTGCCAGGTATGGGGAGTTAGTGCACTACTCCGAGGGGGTTTCCCATGCTATAAAACAGGTGTGAAGGAAAGGGTCTGTGTGAAGGAACCAGAGTGGGAACTATGATTTTATGAGCGCTTTTTGTTTTGGTCTCATATATCCATAGAGCCAGGCTTGGAAGTGCTCTAGTAAGTGGACATGAAATCTGTTGATAAAATCCCATGACTGGTTGGGACTGTGCCCTTGGACGCATCTAATGCAATTGAGTGTATAGTCTACATTGCAATGGGTTTTATTAGGGAGCGGAGGGTAGATGGGATTGGTGACTCGATATGGAGCGCGAAGATACTCTTTGATATCAAGAATTCCTGTACATTTTAATCTTGAGCAGGCGTGCGACCTCCTGCCATATAGCTTTGGTTGGGGGGCTTGTTTCTAGGCGGTGATGTAGGGATCCCTCCCCTCCACATACTGCACATGTTTTGTGAAGGGAGTTGGAACAGTCCGCCGTCCTATAGGTCCTTCTCAGATAGCGCCAGGCGTTTGCTCTTATCCTTGGCTGTAGGAGTGGGTGGTGTGTCATTTTACACATTGCTTTCTGTTTGGTTAAATCATAGAGAATGTCCAACATATCTGGGTATTCTATCCTAGCTATGCTTGGGGTTGTTGCGAGCATATCCCTCTGGAGGTGGTTTTCTGGGTTTCCTAATTTGAATTGGGGGCTGGGTCGTCCCCTACCCTGTATAGTGCCCATGTTCTCTATGGTACATCCCATATGGCAGACAGTTCGGAGGATATGTTTGAAATGAGGGGAGGTTCCATGTGGACCCGTTGCAGTAGGGTGCTTGGCAAGGTATGTAAGTAGTCTGGGTGAACTATGTGGGTTGGTTATTTTGAGCGCCTGTGCAAAGTTAGTCCTTGCTGCTCTGGACCAATGTTGTTGCGGGAGGTCTGGAGCAAGGATTTCCTTTATCCAGGTACCTAGGATGTGATTGGCGTGACTCTCAAAATCTATTAGTCCCATGCCTCCGCTTGAGCGTGGGCCAAATAGTGTTTCCATCCGTGTAGGAGGGTGAGAGCCAGGCCACAGCCAGCCCTGGATAAGCGCGCGAATTGAGATTATAAAGGTAGGTGAGAAGGCTATCGCATGGGCCTGGTACCACAGTAATGGGAGGATGAGCGAGTTAGCAACTGTAACTCGTCCTTTTAGTCCTGGGGTTCTCCCCTTGAGGGAGGCTACGCGTTTGGATACCCGTTGTAACAGGTTACTTTCCATTGTCTCATTAGCATATCCCCCTGATTCTAGCCAGATTCCAAGGTGTCAGACAGGAGTGGTGGTGGGAGGTGTTGCAAAGGGTAAAATGATTGGGTTCTTTCTTTGAGTGTTGGTATGAGGTTCTGATGTTGTGGCCCAATTGTTTATGTATTTGCCTAAGAGGATGATTTCTGTCTTCCTTTTGTTGAGCGATGCATTGCTCAACTTGGAGTATTCCTCTAAAGTGCATTCCAGCTGTCAGTCATCTTCATTGTTTGCTATACCTGCTACGCAGTCATCTGCAAAGGCCAGTATCTTGACTGTTGGTTGTCCTTGTGAGGTTATCCATATGAGATGTGAGTCAGTTACTCGGAGGAGTGGGTCAAAGCTAAAAATATATAGCAGTGGGCTGAGGGGAACCCCTTGTTTGAGCCCTCTGTGTGGTTTGATCTTGTTTGCTAGGAATCCAGGGCCGCATACAGCCATGGTTTTAGATTCTGTTAGGAGCATCGCCCATTTTACAAATCTTGGTGGGAGTTTGAAGGCATGTAGACATTCTTTTAGGTATTTCCAGCTAACACGGTCATACTCCTTTTCCTGATCCAAGAAGACCAGGGCACCAGTTGCTTTGGATTGGCAAATGTTTGCAACAGGTTGTATGTCGTTCCAGATTGAACGCCCTGATATAAACCCAAACTGGTTGGGTGACAGGACTTCAGATGCAATTGCGCCTAATCTGGCTGCTAAAATCTTTGTTGGAATTTTTGTGTCAGTATTGGAGAGTGCAATTGGGCGCCAGTTGGCCAGGTCCAACTTGTCACCCTTTTTATACAAGGTTATAACATAGGATTCATGACCTCCTGGTAATAGGCGTGTTTCTAACAAGCTCTGGTTCATAGACGCCAATAGGAGGGGTACGATTTGTTGAAATTATTTTTTATAAAATTCGTAGGGTATTCCATCAGGCCCTGGGCATTTCCTACGTGGTGCACTGCGAAACTGTCTCCCAAAGCTCTTCCCATGTAATAAGGGATAGTATATTGTAATTCGGTGGTGTACTTTCTATCTTGACAGTTTGTATAATTTCTTTAATTTTTTGCAATTTTGTTGGTGTTTCACGATATAATTCGGTGTAATAGCGGTGTACTTCCGCCTTGACCTCCTCAGGGTCAGTTGCCACAGTGCCATTGGTCTTGCGGACCTGTGTGCATGCGGGATGGTTTCCATGGGAATGGAATTGGTGGAAGAAGTATGTTGAACAGGTTTCGCCTTCCTTTATGAACTTACCTTTGTTTGATACTTTGATTCTGTGTTGGTGTTTGAAGATGAGATTTTTAAGTCAGGCTGAAATTTCTGCCCATTTGCATACCCAGTTAGGGCTATAGCCAGATCTCAGAGTATTTATTTCCAGGTGGTCTAGTTCCGCCAAGGTACGCTTTTTTGCCATGTCCGCGGTGTGCTTACGTGATGCAATATGTTGGGTTTTGTTAATTAAATCCTTTTTGAAATTTTCCCATGTTCTGATGGGATCCAAAGTGAATGGGGCTATGAATTATGGGTTCATAGCCTTGTTTTTGACCCAGTCAGATATCTTGGGCAATTTTATATTTTCTGGGTGAAGCTTTCTCCAAGGCGACACCTGTGTGTGGGATTGGGTTGGTGCTAACTGCACCGTAACTAATCGTTGGTCAGAAAAATTGATATTTTTGTTGTAAATTTGGAGATTCTTGAGTGGTGGGATTGCAAGACAAGGATGTGGTCAATATGACTCATTGATATGAGCACTACCTCGCATATGTTGGGTCTCGTCATGTGGGGAAGGATTTTGAATTGGGGGGAAGAGCATCCTGTAAGCCAAGAGATGCCTTCATTGTGCGATATTCAATGTGTCCAGGTGGGTATCCCCTGGGATTAGGCCATCAATCTGTATTGGGGTTATCCCAGCAGTTGAAATCGCCTAACATAATGGTATCTGGTGGGAGGGTGAGAGTAGGAATGTTTTCAAAAATTGTTTTCTCTCAGTTGAAGTGCACGGTGCATAGATACATGCTAACAAAAATATTTCATCTTGGCATGTGATTGTTGCTACCAGGACTTGACCGTGCAAGTGTGATGATGAGTTTGTAATTTTTAAATTTTTTGTTGTTTTGGCTATCACCCCACAGTAAGACGTCGATATTGTTTGTGATGGTGCGACCCTGGTTGACCAGGATTCTTCTTCTCCTTGTAGGCAGTGGATTTTTGGATGGCCAAGATGTCTACAAGAGATTTTCGCAGGAATGCCAGCTTTTTGGCTTGAGACATATGAGCCCTGGCTCCTGCGATCTTTAGCGTCCCTATTGACACTGAGGTGCCCACGGCGCTTCAGGAGTGGTTGGGAGGGCCCTCTGGCCCTATCCCACCGCGGCTCATTTTGGCCATGCTCTGCGTCTGTACTCCAACTCTTTCAATGCCATTGTTGGTTCCCTTGATCTGACCCAATGATTTAAGGGAATTGCAGTTTTTTGCATTTGCGTCAACTTTCCCGCACAGGTCTCATGTTGATTTGATGTGGATTGTTGATTGGATTTTATATTTTTGAGGTTTGACTTTGTTGCATTGTGCACCGCATTTTCACCCAAATTGCGGTTGCATTGTTCCTCATTATGTGCATGACTGATGACGCTTTGTGGCTCAGTCCAGTTACTGTGAAAATTTTCGACCTGGGCATATTGTTATGTTTGGTTGGTTCAGTGAATATCCAAATATTCTCCCAAATTTGTCCAGGGTTGATGGTGGACTTCGCGTGTACCGCCACTTCAGCCGCTGCTCTCTTGTGGGCTTTTTGTGCTGCTTTACATTGTTTGCTTGTAACTGGGTCCACGATAGAGTATAATCCATCTTCACCCCAGCAGAATGGGTGGTGGCCATCAGTCACTTTGGCGAAATTTCATTATTTTCGTCCATAGCTTCTTCACAGAAATCATTTTCCATTAAGCCCTCTTTCACAGGGCATGCATGTTCCTTGTGGCCCAGTAAGCCACAGTGGTTGCAAATGGGCAGTGCGCGTTCCAGTGCAACTCAAAATGCAGCTGAGTGGCCCCCATCTGCAAAGTGAAATTCTGCTGCATGGGGAATTCTTGATAAATCCTCTTCCACTTCTGGGAAGGGGTTGATTACAGTGATAGCTTTGCCCGTGCACAGGTCAGGCATTAAGCGAAATCGCTGTAATTCAAGTTTTTTGGATTTCTCCGTAGGCCACAAGACCTTTGCAGAGCTCCTCCTCAATTACCTTATGAGTAAGGTTGGTAGGGGAGCGAGTCAAAGGAGATGAACAAAGTTTTCACTTTGTTCCATCTGGTGCACGCGGTGCGCACAATTTTTTTGCCCTCAGGGAGGGCAATTTCCATACAGACTTTTGCTGTGGCATTGGCTTCATCAGCTGTTTCGAAACCAATGTTGATCCAGCCGCAGCCCATGTTGTTGGTGGCTATGTACACTGCGTGAGGGAAAAGTGAGGGCTGTGCCTCACATGTTCTCTCACAGGGTTGGTGACTCATCCCCAAGGAAGAGTCTGATCCCATGCTCCACCTTTGACAAAGGTTGGTTGAATTGAATGTACATGTATTGCGCATGCTTTACAGTAAATACCATATGCCCCAACGGTGTCTGAGTTTGCAATTTTTTTACAGATTGGGTTCCTGGTCCCCCTCCAGGGCGTTTCTTGCCCTTAGTTGCACCATTAAGTGCACCGTTTGCCACAACGCTCGCCCATGTTGTATTTTTGTTATTAAAGTCGCCCAACTTTCCTGTTTGAGATTATCCAAATTTGCTGTTTGAATTATATCATAGTAACTAAAGTGATTGTTATGAGAAAGAGCCGTCTTAACTTTCTTTTTTAATGGCAGAGATCTGAATGGAGGGATAGCCTCAGTCTCTATTTGTTGAATTACCCCCAGGCATTTTTCCCTAATAACTTGGTCCCAATAAAAAATAGTATAATACTCCTCAAGGAGGTCTTTGATGTTCTGGCGTTTGTTATTGTGTGTTTTTTTCAATTCTACATTCAACCAGAGCTATAGTAGGTAGGTGATCGAATCTTAGTCTTATAAAGAGCCAAAACAACTCACATAGGTGATATTTCAATGGGACGTAGCTTTATATAAGCAATAGGGGCATACCAATAGACTTGGAGGGTTTAATCCATTAAGTTTCCTAATAAGATATATGTAGATTTCCTGTAAGCAGGATTCAAAATCTCTGGATAGTTTAACTCTTCTTTAATAGAAGGGTTTGGATGGCCACTTAACTCTAAAACATGATTAGGAGGGGTAAAGATCTTTGTTATATTTTTTGGCGGTATTATTATGATATGCCAAGAGGTTTTTGCACAGGGTCTAATCCCACTGAGCAACTGGTGGACAATATGAAGATCGTCAGCCCTCAAAACAACCTAATAATCATGATATAATATGAAGCAATTGCTTAAATGGTACTTTATAATATATTAATAACATATTACTTCTGCTCCGCTCTACTTTTCTTACCGAGTAAACAATCCTCCTCCTTCAATCGTTTCATCTTGTATATATCTCAGCAACTTCAGATAATACCGCTCTCTCAGCTTAGAATATTTGGTTTAATATATCCAAAATGGTTCTGGAAGAGTCTATTAACTATTAAGTTCACAAGAGCCTAAGTTTGAGACAATCTACCATTATTTGTCATACATCAAAATCACCTTATTACCTAATTTGGAGGCGATCCAATAAATCTTTTTTGAGTCTCAGTATCATCCTATCGCCTTATGTCAAGGTGATCTCATCAATATTTCATACTACTAGGTTTTGCCAATATAAATCATTCTGCCAATACTACTTAGGGCTTATTGTCCAGTCATATCAGAATCTCGATATTACCCCCCTCCTTGACTGGATGATAAGGCTTCTATTGTTTATATGCACAAAGGAACAACACATGCACTTAATTTATGATTTAACCACTTGCGGGGCCCTTGATAGTATAGGTGTTGACGCCTGTCTTCTTGATTATATTAAACGGACCAATCTAGATGTTGGCCAACTTGTGTTTCCACCCAAACACGCGCTGTTCATGAAATAAAACAATATACCCATTTTGAACTGAGCTAGCCACTACGCCATACCTGATTGGCAGCCTGATTCTTGTTCTTAACGGCTAAGCTGAACAAGTACACTTCAGTTTTCAACTTAATTAATGTGTCCGCTATATTAGTTAAAAAGCGTTGAGGATCTATTCACTAGTATCTTCTATGCAAGCATAAAGCAGCGCCAGAAGAGCAGGGTGTCATCCATATATTAATAGAAGGGATTCTTCCCCGTGGCAGAATGGTAGCTAATGTTGTATTTGAAAACAGCGGTGGGAAGGAGGGAACTCCAATTGGAAGGCCAATCTGTTAATAATCTTTTTGAGGATGTTCACCAAGATCTCATAAATTCGCTCAACCATCCCGTTGGACTCAGGGTGGTATGGGGTCATCAGAACACCACGGATGGCCATCAACTCATTCAACTTTGGAAGGATGTGTAAGGTGAAGTTGGTTCTTTTATTGGTAAGAATTAACTGATGGCATCCATGTTTCTGGACAATACATTCCATTATGAACTTGGCCACTATGACCTCCACCAAATCCCATATTGCTCATGCTTTGACTCACCTGGTCAAGTGGTCAATCACCTCCACAATGTACTTAGACTGGTTAGCTCCCATTGGCAGAGGGCCAATGACATCAAGTGAAACTGTATGCCAAGAAAAATGGGGTTTCACTAACTGATATGAGGACTTCTGGAAGAACAGCTTTTCCACTTGGCACTGATGGCAGCAGGAAATGGTTTTGAGCACATCAAAATTCATGTTCTACCAATATTACTGATGCCACAACTATGCCAGAGTCTTACATACTCCACCATTTCCAACTGCTTTGTGTGCGCTCATAGTAATATTAGGTTGGTCAGAAGGCCTTAGGCTACTCACAGTAGTGTCCATGATCCGCTTGTACAATGTACCTTTCTTCTGGAACGTATTGACCCTTATTCCATCTATTACCTTGATAACTTTTGGGGTGGTTCATCATTGTAGTTTCTGCTAAGAATTTTATCATACATTATGTCACTGAGATCCACCGTAACAGCAATGATTGGCAATCTCAACAAACAATTGGCATTCTGGTTTTTTTCTTCAGGTCAGTTGAGAATTTGGAAGTCAAAAGCCTGCAGGTTAAGAGCCCTCGGGCTAGACGCCCTTTAGGCTCCTTGAGGTTCTACAACAAGCGTAACAAAGAATGATCTGTTATGGTTTAACCTTAACTCCATGAAAATACACTCTAAATAGCTTATATACATTTATTACCGGTAAGCACTACTAATTGGTCATGGTATAAGTTTGTTTGTGGCAATTCAGACTATAACTGCAGTATGCCACTGAGTGCTCATCCCCTTCACCATCTTTTTAGATAGAACTGCCCAATGTCAGAATGTGACATATCCATCTGGATGATAAACTATTTATCAAAATTAGGGTAGCACAGCACTGTCACACTGATTAGCACCGCTCAAAGTGTCCAGAAGGAGAAATGGAGGCATTCTGTCTATTCAAATGTGGCATCCTGCTTTAAAAACAAACAGTGGACCTCTAATATAACTGAATTTAGGTATAAAGTAGCAGCGTATAAAGTCCATCTCCAAAAATACTTGTATATTGCGCTTACTGTTTGGTGTAGTCATCTTATGGATAGCCTCCACCTTGCTGGTTGGGGCCTCAGCCTGGTTGGATCTACCACAAACCTAAGGTACTTCAGTTGGTCCTTAAAGAAGTGGCATCTACGGGGCTTTATTTTGATGTTGGCCTCCGCAAGTCAGCAGAAGACCTCCTCTAAATGGGTAAGATGCTCAGAGAATGTACGTGAAAAGACATTATTATTGTCGAGTTACACAAGGATGCACAACAGCTTCAGGTCGCCAAGAATGGTGTCCATGGCCCATTGTAATGAAATTAGGGCGTTACACAGTCCTTGAAGCATATGGGTAGGTTGTTAAGCCCCTTGGACGTGATAATAGAGAACTTCTCCTGTTCCTCTATAAGCAACTTGATTTGCCAGTAGCCCAACATCAAGTTCATCACCAAGAAGTAACAATCTCCACCTAACTAGTCCAAAGCATTGTTGATCCATAGCAAGGGATATAAGTCCTTCTTGGTTATAATATTGAGCTTCCAGTAGTTTATCACTACCCATTTGGTACCATCCTTCTTTTGAAAATTAGAATGGGCAAAGCCCATGGACTCCTTTAGGGTTTGAGAATCCCCCACTCCAGCAGCTATCAATTTACTCAGTGACAACTTCTTCAGCTGCCCTATATTGATGGATCAGCTGAGACTTTATGGGGATGATCCATAGTATCCACTTGATGGACCACTCCACAAGTGCATCCTAAGCCATGATTTTCAGCAGCAAAAATCTCCTTATATTTAAATAATAATATCGTTTAATCCTTCTTATCTTCCAATAGCTCAATTAAGTTTTGTGCGGTACCACTGTCATTATGCTGAGCTATGGTTTAATGATTAGACCAAATTCATCCAGCGACCTGAACTCTTGAACTCAAAGGACCTCCTCAACTGGGTTCAAGTGTAAATACGTCACTATCTGATGTCAGTGTATTTTTATTGGTTCCATTTGTAGATTCTCAAGTAGAACCTTAATCTCCCCATGTCCTGGTAATATAATGCCTGGAGCCACGCGGGGCTCAAGCCATGATTGCTGTAAGGGACAACAACTTCCTCATAGAACCTGGCTAGATCTTCTACCTCCAACTCGAGGCTTACTATCACTTGATGACTGGAGGGAATGGATTTAGGACCAGCCGCTCAGATAGGCAATCCTTGATATTTTTATATATGATGGGGAGAGCCCAGGGCTTTCTATTTAGTCAATGGTAGCTCACCAGAATTATACCGTCACTATAGGCAAGATTGACTTGTCCCAGATAAACTGGATCTTTTTGAACCCCACTAGAGGTAAAATAATTTGGAATGTGCTGCCCCATAATTTTGAACATCTCTTTCATCATATTGATGACAGCACTGAAGTGTCGCATAAATGCATTTCAATTAGCAGGTTTTAACAGCTGTTTGGTAGAACTATTGCTGGAGCTATGATGTCAATTGAACCAAACCGCAAGGGCAATGCATTATACGCTCCCGCTGAGATTATGCTTTTGACTCCAGAGTCCCATACACCGTTTGATGAACTACATCAGGTTTATTTTTCAACTTTTTCAACAACTTAGTATAAAATTATGTTGAATAAGGAGCCTGTGTCTATTAAAGCATGAACTTAGTTTTTGGCTACAACAATGTCACAGTATGTACATTCAACATAAGAGACATTTTGACTGGTTAATATCTGGACATTTAACGGATCTCTTTCCCAAGGAAGCCCTAATCCTTTTACCGACCTTAGAATATCCTTGGATGATAACGTCTACTAGAAGGGCGACATTTACTCTGTATAGTGAAAGTGTATCAGAGGAGGGGTTCAGCTTTTCTGAGGAAGATTGGTTAAACATTTGACAAGCGTATGGCTTTGTTTGCTCCAGAGATCCTTCTTCCGTCGTGTCCTTGGCTTGCGCTCATGTCAATATGTTCACCCCTCCAACTGGCTGCTGATATAGGAATGTGTCATCATACTGAGGGACTTTGTCGAGTGTTCATTAATAGATTCAGGTGGTATGTTTGGGGTTGGGCTAGCAGAGGCAGAGAGTCACAAGTCTCTACTCCGCTCTGACTTTTCCCTGGTAGTACTGGTCCTGCTGTATGTAATGGACCTTCGCTTGGGGCAACCTCATGCCAGGTGCCTAAGGTGAACACATTAAAAACAATTTACCCCATAGGGCCTAAAATTCTTGATTACCGTAAGATGGCCCACGCCTAAAAGTTGGACAGTAGGTGATCAGTGTAAACAGTTCCAGTTCTATAGGATGACTGCGGATGGTTGGCCATAATTATGCCCAGGGCTGTAGTTGGGCTGTTCACAATAAGAAGGTTCAGGGAGGAAGTTAAACTGTTAGGGGTAACCTGGCAGAATCTGAACTGGATGGGGGAATTCCCCCAAATAAGAAGTTCTGGCGATGTCCGCAGTATGTTTCCACTCCACATTGAGTAGGGGAAGGTAGCAGATAAATAGGGCAAAAACTGAACAAATTTGAGCAGGGTTACGTCATTGGCCAACATTGGGGTCATGAAGTTGTGGAGCTCATGTATGGCTTTACTGTGGAGGTCATCGCAATGCATACATCAGATTTGGATAAAGTCCATGCCCCACTTAACACATGGGCTTCTGCTATAAATCAATAGCCAAATGCGGTAAGGGTCTCATTATGATAGAACCCGATGGTCAAGAACTCAGCCTTCCATTGTGACATCTTTGCGTTTCCTCCAAACAACCTCAGCATAGCAGCCTTCAATTAAAAGTATGTGACGGAACTGTTTGGAAGATAGCAGGTGACTTGGTTGGCACTTACAACAACAAAGGTGGGTATTAACAGTTTTGCTTTATGCCAATCCATTTCTTCTTCCATCACAAACTCAAATCACTTAAAGAACCCATGAATACTCTCAGCCTGTCAAATGGAGGCAGCTTATCAATACAAACCTCCTGAAAAAGCTCATCCTCCTTTTGAGCACAACTTTCAAGGCAAGTTTAATCTCCGCATATTTGGTTGGTGTAGTGCATCATGAAGATTCCCTGTTAAAGCAGGCCTGATGTGACATGGCTTGCGACTCATGATATGTAATTTTTAGTGATTGATCAATGGGCCCACTGTAGTGAGCACCAATGTTATACTTTTGGCAGTATTTTATTGAGATACGCCAAGAGGTTTAGCAAGGGTCAATCCCACTGAGCAACGGGAAGATAATATGAAGATTGTCAATCAATGAAAAAACTAAATAAATAAGATAGTATATGAAGCAATTGCTTCAAGGATACTTTTATAAAATATAAACAACAGATTTATTCTGCTCTGCTATGCTCTTCTTACAAGTAAACAATCCTCCTCCTTCAATTGTCTAATCTCACTTATATCTTAGCAACTTAAGATAGTACTGCTCTCTCAGCGTAGTATATTTGGTTCCACCATATTCTCATTGGTTCTGGAAGAGTCTATGTTGAATTTGGGTGTCTGCTTCAGAGGGCTGGTTCTTCTTCAAGGGTGGGATGTGGTTTCGAGCATCTATTGTGTGAGGACAATAGACAGGATGGTGAATTTAAAATTTATAATATAGCTTCTTGGTAATACTCCAATTGTATACCCTGTCATTTCACTTGGATGATGGCACGCCGCCCTGATCCTACTGATCCCAAGTGAAAATTGACTAATACAAAATGAAGTGCTAATGCAAAAAGTTATATAAGATAAATTATAAACTCGTCCAGTAGAGGAAATATATTTTATTAGTGTCAACTTAAGGGTTATTTATAGGGTTTGATGTTCACCACATCTTACCCATGACATCTTATTTTCAGTGGCACTTGGCCACATAAAAAGTTTGTAAGAACGTCTACATATACTTTGACTCAGGGCATCATGCTCAGCCTCAGGGTCAGTGTAAACACTGTCATCATTCTTGAGATGGCGTTTCATATGTGTCTTCAAAATAGCTGAACTGATTCACTTTCACATGCAATTGGCAGCACATACCAAGGCGATTCATATCACTAATTAGTAATTAATTTGATCAAAAACTTGACTGACATTAAAAACTAATTTTGACATAGACCAACAAAGCCCACGTGCCCGAGTCATTAAGTCAAAACTTAATCTAAGTCTGACCTAACCAGCAAAGCCCTCAAGCCCATGTCATCATAGTCAAATATAATTAAGTGAAATTGCTAGGCCGCAGATTCTAAGCTTTGCATAAGCTTAGAATATACCTGGTCCATAATCGCTGATATCTGATATGATCCATAATAAGTTTTTAAACATGCTAACCTTATTATGTCCCTATCAAATATCTGACAATTAGGTCCAGTCAATTACTCAACACTTCCCCCGCCTTGACTGGATATAAGTGGTGGGTACCCTTCTTCTTGGGTCACAATGTCTGGCTTTTTGCGCTCCTCCAAGTACAAACGTTATCTCAATAGCCTTTCCACCTTGGACTGAAGAGCCTTCCTAAGGCTAAGCAAGTCCATGTGGCGAGCTATGGTCAACTTGGGCGTGTTGCCCATGGTTCCTCAAGCTGGGTTGACCAGCTATGCTTCCACAATACTAGAAAGTTTGGTTTTGCAACCTGTTGTGATAGCACCAATTGACCAACCTGAACAAGCCTCCATGGCTTCAGGTGCAGTTAGTCAAACATCCCAATGGGTCGAGCGGGATCCCCTTTCAACATATTCAATATCTCTTTGGCCTTCTGAGGCCATTCAGTCCAAAGAAACCCTGATCTGAGATCAATTTGCTTGGATGGGGATCTTCTTCTGGACTTCTTGTTTTCACTTTTTAACATCTTCCCTTCAAAAAATCTTGCTTCCTCCCTTTGTGCAGGCAGCATGGCTTTGTTGGGTCTTGAGCTCAACTCAATGTTAGAGCTCATGAACGCCTACTTGTCATCTGCACTTGCAACTGGTCCTGAGGTTGCTGCTTATGATATCTTTGAGGCCAACCAGGCCCTTATTTTTGCTAACACTGTTGCTAGGATTTGGTGTGAACCTTCTTTGGTTCATACCAGTTTTCACATTGCGTTGGGCCTCAAGACTCAGGTTTCATAGGATTGGTGCATCCTGGTGCTATACTGAGCCCTTTGTAAGAGCTTGGCTAAGGGGCTTCCTGAGAAGTTTGTCCCCAAGATGGCTCTTTTGGGTGTGTGCGTTCACTTCCCTCCTTCATTGCTCCCCACCAATACCGTGCCTGACATGCACAGGGTATTAGATGAGGCCTGTTCCCAAATGTTTTGCATAAAGGAGTTCTTCCCCTCCATTTACCCTTGCCTTGAGAATCTTCTTGCTAAATGTGTCTTCCTTCTGGTGGCATTTACTCCAGAGTCAAATCTCTCCTGCCTATTCTGAAGTCCCTACCAATGGATTTTCCCTTTAGTTTGATGGCCTTTCCTAAGCCAACAGGGCCAGCGTGCCTGGTGCTGAGCTTCCTAGGGTTTTTTGTATGATTTTTCGCCTCTCTCCAGTTCTGTTGCAGGGCTCTCTGGTTTGATCGCGCTCTCCTCCCCCTACCAAAGAGAGGAAACCTAGTTCTAATGCCAGCAAGGCATCAAATTAACAAATTAAACTCTACAGCTTGCAATTATTATTTAATTTTATTTTATACTTTTTATTTTTATTTAACCGAGGTAAGTCAACCAGGGGATGGACATTACCAAATATATGTAAAACTAAGGAAATAACCAACAAATACAAAATTGGGCACCCCAGGGTACTCAAGTTACCCCTATTGCCAGCGGGACTGCCAGGTATGGGGGGTTGGTGCACTACTCCGAGGGGGTTTCCCATGCTATAAAACAGGTGTGAAGGAAAGGGTCTGTGTGAAGGAACCAGAGTGGGAACTATGATTTTATGAGCGCTTTTTGTTTTGGTCTCGTATATCCATAGAGCCAGGCTTAAAAGTGCTCCAATAAGTGGACGTGGAACCTGTTAATAACCCCATGAATGGTTGGGACCATGCCCTTGAACGCATCTAATGCAAAATGTGTGGATTATCCACATTGCAATGGGTTTTATTAGGGAACGGAGGGTAGATGGGATTGGTGACTCGATATGGAGCGCGAAGATGCTCTTTGATATCAAGAATTCTTGTTCATTTTGGATCTTAAGCAGGCGTGCGACCTCCTGCCATATAGCTTTGGTTGGGGGGCATGTTTCTAGGCGGTGATGTAGGAATCCCTCCCCTCCACATACTGCACATGTTTTGTGGAGGGAGTTGGAACAGTCCGCCGTCCTATAGGTCCTTCTCAGACAGCGCCAGGCGTTTGCTCTTATCCTCAGCTGTAGGAGTGGGTGGTGTGTCATTTTCCACATTGCTTTATGTGTGGTTAAATCATAGGGAATGTCCAACATATCTAGGTATTCTATCCTAGCTATGCTTGGGGTTGTTGCGAGCATATCCCTCTGGAGGTGGTTTTCTGGGTTTCCTAATTTGAATTGGGGGCTGGGTCGTCCCCTACCCTGTATAGTGCCCATGTTCTCTATGGTAAATCCCATATGGCAGACAGTTCATAGGATATGTTTGAAATGAGGGGAGGTTCCATGTGGACCCGTTGCAGTAGGGTGCTTGGCAAGGTATGAAAGTAGTCTGGGTGAACTATGTGGGTTGGTTATTTTGAGCGCCTGTGCAAAGTTGGTCCTTGCTGCTCTGGACCAATGTTGTTGCGGGAGGTCTGGAGCAAGGATTTCCTTTATCCAGGTACCTAGGATGTGATTGGCGTGGCTCTTAAAATCTATTAGTCCCATGCCTCCACTTGAGCGTGGGCCAAATAGTGTTTCCATCTGTATAGGAGGGTGAGAGCTAGGCCACAGCCAGCCCTGGATAAGCGCGCGGATTGAGGTTATAAAGGTAGGTGAGAAGGCTATCGCATGGGTCTGGTACCACAGTATTGGGAGGATGAGCGAGTTAGCAACTGTAACTCGTCCTTTTAGTCCTGGGGTTCTCCCCTTGAGGGAGGCTACGCGTTTGGATACCCGTTGTAACAGGTTACTTTCCATTGTCTTATTAGCATATCCCCCTGATTCTAGCCAGATTCCAAGGTGTCAGACAGGAGTGGTGGTGGGAGGTGTTGCAAAGGGTAAAATGATTGGGTTCTTTCTTCTAGTGTTGGTATGAGGTTCTGATGTTGTGGCCTAATTGTTTATGTATTTGCCTAAGAGGATGATTCTGTCTTCCTTTTGTTGAGCGATGCATTGCTCACCTTGGAGTATTCCTCTAAAGTGCATTCCAGCTGTCAGTCATCTTCATTGTTTGCTATACCTGCTACGCAGCCAATCTGCAAAGGCCAGTATCTTGACTGTTGGTTGTCCTTGTGAGGTTATCCATATGAGATGTGAGTCAGTTACTCGGAGGAGTGGGTCAAAGCTGAAATTGTATAGCAGTGGGCTGAGGGGAACCCCTTGTTTGAGCCCTCTGTGTGGTTTAATCTTGTTTGCTAGGAATCCAGGGCCGCATACAGCCATGGTTTTAGATTCTGTTAGGAGCATCGCCCATTTTACAAATCTTGGTTGGAGTTTGAAGGCATGTAGACATTCTTTTAGGTATTGCCAGCTAACATGGTCATACTCCTTTTCCTGATCCAAGAAGACCAGGGCACCAGTTGCTTTGGATTGGCAAATGTTTGCAACAGGTTGTATGTTATTCAGATTGAACGCCCTGGTATAAACCCAAACTGGTTGGGTGATAGAACGTCAGATGCAATTGCGCCTAATCTAGCTGCTAAAATTTTTGTTAGAATTTTTGTGTCAGTGCTGGAGAGTGCAATTGGGCGCCAGTTGGCCAGATCCAACTTGTCACCCTTTTTATACAAGGTTATAACGTAGGATTCATGGCATCTTGGTAATAGGCGTGTTTTCAACAAGCTCTGGTTCATATAAGCCAATAGGAGGGGGGCGATTTTTTGAAAATATTTTTGTAAAATTCGTAGGGTATTCCATCAGGCCCTGGGCATTTCCTACGTGGTGCACTGCGAAACTGTCTCCCAAAGCTCCTCCCGTGTAATAAGGGGTAGTATATTGTAATTTGGTGGTGTACTTTGTATCTTAGCAGTTTATATAATTTCTTTAATTTTTTGTGAATCTGTTGGCGTTTCACGATATAACTTGGTGTAATAGTGGTGTACTTCCACCTTGACCTCCTCGGGTCAGTTGCCATGGTGCCATTGGTCTTGTGGACCTGTGTGAATGTGGGCTAGTTTCTGCGGGAGTGGAATTGGCAGAAAAAGTATGTCAAACAGGTTTCACCTTCCTTTATGAACTTACCTTTGTTTGATACTTTGATTCTGTGCTGGTGTTCAAAGATGAGGTTGTCAAGTCAGGAAGAAATTTCTGCCCATTTGCGTCCCCAGTTAGGGCTATAGCCAGATCTCAGAGTATTTATCTCCAGGTGGTCTAGTTCCGCCAAGGTACGCTTTTTTTGCCATGTCCGCGGTGTGCTTACGTGATGCAATATGTTGGGTTTTGTTAATTAAATCCTTTTGAAATTTTCCCATGTTCTGATGGGATCCAAAGTGAATGGGGCTATGAATTATGGGTTCATAGCCTTGTTTTTGAACCAGTCAGATATCTTGGGCAATTTTATATTTTCTGGGTGAAGCTTTCTCCAAGGCGACACCTGTGTGTGGGATTGGGTTGGTGCTAACTGCACCGTAACTAATCGTTGGTCAGAAAAATTGATATTTTTGTTGTAAATTTGGAGATTCTTGAGTGGTGGGATTGCAAGACAAGGATGTGGTCAATATGACTCATTGATATGAGCACTACCTCGCATATGTTGGGTCTCGTCATGTGGGGAAGGATTTTGAATTGGGGGGAAGAGCATCCTGTAAGCCAAGAGATGCCTTCATTGTGCGATATTCAATGTGTCCAGGTGGGTATCCCCTGGGATTAGGCCATCAATCTGTATTGGGGTTATCCCAGCAGTTGAAATCGCCTAACATAATGGTATCTGGTGGGAGGGTGAGAGTAGGAATGTTTTCAAAAAATTGTTTTCTCTCAGTTGAAGTGCACGGTGCATAGATACATGCTAACAAAAATATTTCATCTTGGCATGTGATTGTTGCTACCAGGACTTGACCGTGCAAGTGTGATGATGAGTTTGTAATTTTTAAATTTTTTGTTGTTTTGGCTATCACCCCACAGTAAGACGTCGATATTGTTTGTGATGGTGAGACCCTGGTTGACCAGGATTCTTCTTCCCCTTGTAGGCAGTGGATTTTTGGATGGCCAAAATGTCTACAAGAGGTTTTCGCAGGAATGCCAGCTTTTTGGCTTGAGACGTATGAGCCCTGGCTCCCACGATGTTTAGCATCCCTATTGACACTGAGGTGCCCGTGGCGCCTCAGGAGCAGTTGGGAGGGTCCTCTGGCCCTATCCCACCATGGCTCATTTTGGCCATGCTCCGCGTCTGTACTCCAACTCTTTCACTGCCATTGTTGGTTCCCTTAATCTGACCCAATGATTCAATGGTATTGCGGTTTTTTGCATCTGCATCAACTTTTCCTGCACAGGTCTCATGTTGATTTGATGTGGATTGTTGATTGGATTTTATATTTTTGAGGTTCAACTTTGGTGAATTGTGCACCGCATTTTCACCCAAGTTGCGGTTGCATTGTTTCTCAATTTGTGCATGACTGATGTCACTTTGTGACTCAGTCAGGTTACTGTGAAAATTTTTGACCTGGGCATATTGTTTTGATTGGTTGGTTCGGTGAATATCTGAAATATCTTCCCAAATTTGTCCAGGGTTAATGGCGGACTCCACGTGTGCTGCCACTTTGGCTGCTGCTCGCTTGCGGGCTTTTTGTGCCACTTTACATTGTTTGCTTGTAACTGGGTCCACGATGGAGTATAGCCCATCTTCACCCCAGCGGAATGGGTGATGACTGTCGGTCATTTTGGTGAAGTTTTTATTATCTTTGTCCATTGCTTTCTCACAATAGTCATTTTCCATTAAGCCCTCTTTCACAGGGCATGCGTGTTCCTTGTGGCCCAGTGAGCCACAGTGGTTGCAAATGGGTGAGGCGCGTTCCAGTGTAACTTGGAATGTGGCTGACTGGCCCCCATCTGAAAAGTGAAATTCTGCTGTGCAGGGAATTCTGGATAAGTCCTCTTCCACTTCTGGGAAGGGATTGATTACAGCGATAGCTTTGCCCATGCACAGGTTGGGCATCAGGCAAAATTGCTGTAATTTGAGTTGCTGAATTTCTCCGTAGGCCATGAGACCTTTGCAGAGCTCCTCCTCAATCTTATGAGGAAGGTTGGTGGGGAGCAAGTCGAAAGAGATGAACAAAGTTTTTGCTTTGTTCCATCTGGTGCGCGCGGTGCACACAATTTTTTTGCCCTCGGGGAGGGCAATTTCCACACAGACTTTTGCTACAGCATCAGCTTCATTGGCTGTTTTGAAACCAATATTTTTATCCAGCCATGGCCCATGTTGTTGATGGCTACATACACCGCGTGAGGGAAAAGTGAGGGCTGTGCCTCACATGTTTTCTCCCACAGGGTCGGTGACTCATCCCCAAGGAAGAGTCTGATCCCACGTTCCACCTTTGATAAGGGTTGGTTGAAATGAATGTACATATATTGCGCGTGCTTTACAGTGAATACCATAAGCCCCAATGGTGTCTGAGTTTGCAATTTTTTGCAGATTGGGTTCCTGGTCCCCCTCCAGGGCGTTTCTTTCCCTTAGTTGCACCTTTAAGTGCACCACTTGCCATGACGCTCACCCATGTTGCATTATTTTTTTGATAAAATCGCCCATCTTTCCTGTGTGTGATTATCCAAATTTGCTGTTCAAATTGAATTGTAGTAATTAAAGTGATTGTTACGAGAAAGAAAAACCTGATCTGTCTGCAATTCTTTGGCAATCAATTCTTCTAATCGCTTTACACTTGTTGCTATCAGTTTGTTGAGTGCTATTAATTTCTGAAGCAACAAACTTTTCCATTCTATTATATAAAACACCTTTTAAAAAGTTGTATCAAAAACTTCTTTGTTTTATTGTCAATGAAACCCTGAAAATTTAGGCTACAGCACAGGATCTATACTTAAGATATATATATGGTTAAGCATGGGATGTGTTTAAAAGGGTTATCCATATTTTAGTTCTTCTAATATTTAAAAGCTGTGATTTATTAATTGGGTACTGCTGCCAATTGATTTATCTATTACAATGGTATTAGACTTTTTGACTCATTATATTCCAGAGGTTGTTTTTAATCAGGTCAGGCACCCTTCCCAACTATTAAATGTAAAACAACCACCTTGGCCTTTTTTAATTCCTGATTAAGTACTAATCCGTTCAATATTATATATACAATGTCTGGCGGATTTTCAGAAGTATCAGGCCAAATTGCTGATAACTTTTTGGGTTTTTAATTTACTGATGATTAACGATGAGATTAAATTTATATTTAATATTTTAAGTTTATTAGAATTTGCAGGCAACTAAAGCTGAGGAGAAATTCACAATGGTTATCTACTAAGACTTTAAAAGGTTGATGCTCAGTATTTATTTATGATTGATGGCCAATGATGCAAAATTTTGATCTATGGCTACTAATAGACAGATCCATGGATTTTTGAAAGGATGGATCTTGAGTTTCTGGTAGGTGATGCTGATGACGTTTGAGTATGGAACCTTGAAAATGCACTGCTTTTTGTCTCATCCCTAAATCTAATATAGTACCAGACACTGTGAAAATAAGTTAGGTAGACTGATCAGCAAATAAAAGAAATTTTTATATCTAACAAAATCTCCATTTACCTATACTATCTCTTTAAGTTAATCTGCTCCTGTAAGTTTTAATAGGTGAAAAGATACCTAAAATATATATTCTGGGGGGAAAACATCTAGGGAGCGTTAGGTACTACTACTCCCTCCTAATAGTACTGGAACCCCCACACGAGTTCCTCAACTGGTTACCTAACAATGAGGGATAAAAACTGAGTTCCTTAAAGAAGGTCACAAGGGTCAGTCAAGTTCACCCTGGGGAAGGGTAAGGGGACCAATATACTGATGTCAGTACTTTTCCTAATAAAGTTGTTGCCATGCTGGTTGTGGAATTACTTCTACAAAGTATTAGCAAAAGGTTTCCAATGACATCATAGCAGCAGTGGCTTAGCAGTCTTCATACTGTTGATCCTAGAACTAGACAAATTTCAAACCACTTATAAAATGTAAGTTTTTCAAAGATTGACAATTGCTTTGTAAGTTTGTGCTACAAAGAATAAAAACTTCATCCTATATCCATCTGGAATGTTCAAAATTACAGTATGGCTATATATCTTTTTAATAAAATTCCTATTTTCAACTTTTTAGGAATCATTCCCTGTTCTTAAGCATCTGTTACATACATTCACCTATTAATTACTGCAAATATACCTTTAATGGTGAAACTTAACGCCTAAGAATTAAATTAATAAAAGTTTAATTATATAGTAATAAAGAACAGCTAGAAAGCTATAGATGAGAGTTATACTGCTGCATGGGTGCACAAAAAAAGTCAATCTTTTCTCAGAATAAGGAATGCTACAAATGCTGGTTGAACAGAGATTCAGCATTCTAACTGGTAGAGGAGCTTAGTCATTACACACAACATGAAATACAAGTTGCAGATCAGCACAATGATAGTAACACTGAAGATACAATGCCCTCCAGGAGAGACTGAGTCAATTTTAGAGACAACATGCCACCTTACATTAAGACATAAAAGAACTGTGAGACAATTTGTGTTACCCTAAACAATGACTTGAGAATGTTTTACATGAAAATAATGACCTCTACTGAACAATGCAAGAGCTATGCAATGCCAACAAGGAATAAAAAACTGATAATGATAAACTTGAACTCTAATATATGAACTGCAAACTGAGTTTATAACTTTCTAGAAATCAAGGGAACAGTCAGAATGAGATTAAAAAGATGAAATGAGAATGACATAGTGAGGCTATTCTGTATGATGGACATCGTTGTTGTGACACCTGAGTCTGCATACAAGAAAGATCTATAAGAACAGACGAAAAACTTTCTGAATTAGAGTTTGGCTTTTCCAAACCCACTTAGCCCCAATGCCCTATTCCAGCTGCACTACTGAAATTGCCTCATTCCTTAGGGCCTTCATCCCAATCCCAAAGATACACTGGTTAAACCAGTAACATAGGACCCCAAGTTAGCTCTTTGCACTCTGTTTTTAAAAAGCTGCTCCAGAATACCTGTCATGATTTCAATATGACTGGACAATAATTGCAGGACAGCAGGGTGGAATCCGCCAAACATAGTATCACTTGCGATTATTCAAGTGCCTTGAGATGAGGCGATATTGGGTTATAACGGGTTTTACTGGATATAATGGGTTTTATTGGGTCACCTTTATATAAGGTGATAAGGCGATGCTGATATTCGACGAATATGAAGTAAATCGCCTACAATAGAATGACTGAGGATTATAGAATAACAAGCCAAATTTGAGGAGAATCGGCAGAATAGAATAGCCAAGCCATGAGAAGCAGTATCGCCTGAAGCCGCTGTATATAAGCGAGATGGGCGATTGAGAGAGGAGGTTTTTTTTAGCATAGAAAAGATGGGACAGCGAAAAGTAGCTTTATTTATAAAAAATAAAGATTCAATTGGGGCAATTGCTCCTATTTTAAGTATATTTTCAAGTGTGTTCAAAGGACTGAAGATCCCCACATTGTCCGTCTGTTGCTCAGTGGGTTTGACCTGTGCAAATAACCCAACGGATTCTAACAATACCATCCAAATATATAACAGTGGTGCTCACTACAGGGGGCCCATTGATCAACCACCTAACACTCCGGAACTCCACTCATCAGCCATGCCTTACCCAAGCTGTGTTGTTGGAGTCTTCACAATACACCACACCAGCTGGATATGAGGAACTCAAAGTTACCTTGGACGCAGTACGCAAAAACCAAGATGAACTTCTTCAAGAAAGAGATGCTGTCATGCACCAACTTGATAGTACATCTAGCCAAATGCAAATCCCAGGACTACAAAACAAAGAACTTGCCAAATGATTGAATGATATCACCAAAGTGGCTGCAGTGCGCAGAACAAAGATTGACCAATGCTTCTCAGTCTTCTCACTGGGGCAATGATTACTATCAAGAAGAGGCATCATACATGGAAGAGTATGACGCTGGTTGGAGCTGCTACACCCAAGATGGTAGTACCATTTTTAATATGTTTTGGAACGCCACTTCCCTCAAGTAATGGTGGTACCACTATGGCAGAAGGTCATGCTACCCCTGAAGCGGCGGACATCTCAACTTCCGCTAATCCAGCTCCTCATTGAGAATCCACTTATGGATCTCAGTCCATTTTTCAGTATGGCCCAAAACCCCATGAATGGGATGAGGAAGTTAATATCAAAAAATTACCTCCGTTTGACTGCAATGAGAACATTCATGGGTTCTTCAAACGGTTTGAGTATGCAGCAGAAGGAGCCTCTGATAGATGGTTGGCTAAGTTGTTAATATCTGCCTTGGATGTAGGAAGTGCTGATCAGGTCACCTGTTACCTCCCAAGTAGTTCTGTCTTCTATAAGGACGTAAAGGATACCATACTCCGCTTGTTTGGGGGAAACTCTAAGATGTTGCAGCGGAAAGCAGAATTCTTAACAATCTTATTCTGTCAAAACGAGACTCTCCTAGAGTTTGCTGATTGATTCACAACAGAAGCTCATGTACTGATTGTAGCTGGGTACTTAATGAAGCTGACGTGTGCATTGCCATGTACTCTGCGGTGAAGCCATATCACAAGCTTTATAATGATATTTCGCTGCTTCTGGATGATGACGTACCTCTGCTTAAGATTGTACAGTTTTTCATCATGTATCACCTAACTTTTCGCTGCTGAATACGAAATGGAAGACTATCACTTCTACTGCACTCTCTTATCCAGGAGATTAATATCATCCACCTCCAGCTCTGATTAGTAATCCTCAGCCTTTCTATAACTCTGCGCCTCATCCTCAGCCAAATTATACTCAACAGTTTAATCAGCGTCAATGGGCTGGCCATGAAAACTGTCAGAAACTCAGTTATTGACCAGGACCCAACTATGCCAACCGTCAACAATCAGCTTACCAATCTGGGGCTGGTTATGCAAAATGACCTCAAACTTTCCGGTCTGAACCTGCTTATGATAATCAAGGACGTGGCTCTTATGGGGTTAACTTCTACAAATGCGAATACACTGGTCATTTGGCAAAATTCTGCCATAACTGCCATGTGAATTACGTACACTAAGATCAATACTATCAGGGAAAAGATGGAGCGGAGTAGAGATGGGACCCTCTATCTCCACAATACCCACTCAAAACGTCCCTGAATAAATAGTTTTATACCTGTGAAAGTCCCTCAGTACAATGACGGAAAATTATATCAGCAGCTGGTTGGAGGAGTAAATGTAGTAACCTGAGCTCAAGCCAAGGCGGTGATGGAAGAAGAGTCCCCCAAACAACCAAAGCCATATGCCTGTCAAATGCTTAATTAAGCCTCCTCAGACCAACCTGATTCAGCCGCGTATGTGCCAACTCTGAAAGGAGTAAACGTCGCTCTTTTGTTAGATACCATTGTCAAAGAATAACCCAAGTCAGTGAGGGGATAATGAATTTTCTTGGAAAAAGAGAGCCCATAAATGTTCACATATTAAACAGTCAATATTTTTCTTATTCTGAGTGTACATACTGGGATATTTTTGTATCGAAAAATAGAGTTTGTGCTATAATAGATAATGGTGCTCCAGTCAACATAGTGTCCACTAAATTAATGGCAAAGTTGACGTTGACACCTGATGTGGACCATCGAACGATTTATGGAACTCCTGGAGCTGTAAGCTTTGTCTCTGAGGGTGCTTATAGTGCGCTATCTTTGCGCTTTGGGTCCATTGTCATTTTAGCCCCAGCAATTGTGCTACTGAATGAAAACTATTACCTTTTAATTGGGACCACTTTCCTGCGCCATTTCAGGGATGTCATTAATATGATGGAGGAGACCCTCACCATCCTAGTCAGCGGATCCCAATTTAATTTACCACTAGTGGAGTACCAAAGGATCTGGTGCATATATGCCATATCAACCTTGCCTATAGTGATGGGGTGAGGCCAGTACGCTACCACTGACTAAAGCTTAAGACTTGAGCCCTTCTCCAGAAGATATATTATTATCAAGGGATACCTCTTTGAGCGGCAGGGCCCATATATATTCCTTCTGGCCATCAAGTCTTAGTGAGCACTAAGCTAGAAGTGAAAGTGCCAAGTGGGTTGTATGGGGAAGTCATTGGGCTATATCATCAAATATGGTTTGAGCCGCACATGTGTAGACTTTTGGGTATGTTTACTGCACAGGTTGGCTTTGAGTAAAACTTCAAACACTAGCTGTATGGTGACGTCTTATTAGGTTGAGTCTTCAAAATAAGTGGCAACAAAATTCACTTTGGTAATGGTAATTGAGAAAAATAACTAGGGACTTATTTTCCCTTCAATCTTCAATTTAGAAGTAAAATATAAAATATTGCAGTTAAATTCTGTTTTTTATTAGAAAATGTTAAGGGGTTTTTATAGGCAAAAGGCGGACAACTTTTCATATAATTCTCTGAAAATCAACTGATTAGTCCCCCAAAAATTCTAACCCTTGGGATTAAATTCTGATGGTAGTGAATGTCTTCAGCTTAATTAATCCCCAGCAGTGTAACCATTTACAGATTAGTAACCATCCCCATGTGTTAGGAACTGTACACAGATGGTTTGGGGGCCGTGTTACCTGATTATGACTACTAGCTACTTCCAAAACAAGCATTAAAACGCTTCAGTAGCTTTGTTAAAATGACCCTAATCGTTCATCAACTCTGCTGTAACGATTTATTATAGCAATCTGACTATTGGCAATCATGCCCTCATCAAATTACTCATTAACATTGTCAGGTGTGATGCCTGACAAAGTATCAATCAAACTAATTGTCAGATTATATCCTTTAATGAATTCCAACTACTAATTTAGTTGGGGATGATCCCCAACAAAATAGTAATCAGATCTCATCATTGGATTAGGTCTTTTGATTATTTATGACTAATAATTGAGTCAGGTGTGAAGGCTGATAAGATATTAATCAAAAAAATTTTCAGATTATATCCTTTAATGAATTTCAACTACTAATTTAGTTGGGGATGATCCCTGACAAAATAGTAATCAGATCTCATCAAAGCATCAGGTCTTTTGATTAATTACAACTAATAATTCAGTTGGGCGTGATAGCTGATAAGATATTAATCAAAACAATTGTCAGATTATATCCTTTAATGAATTTCAACTACTAATTTAGTTGGGGATGATCCCCAACAAAATAGTAATCAGATCTCATCATTGGATTAGGTCTTTTGATTAATTATGACTACTAATTCAGTTTGGCATGATGCCCGACAAAATGTTAACCAAAATCAACCATTGGATTATATCCTTTGATTATTTATGATTAATAATTTAGTTGCAACCATTGTCAAATAATAAGTTGCTTTTAACAACCATCAATTTTTAATTAGCAAGTAAAATGGATAATGTGGTCAACCAAATTTCTAACACATCCCCCACTTGACCAGAACACCCAGCGAGATAGTTTTTCAGAAGCACTTGCTCCTTTTTAAGACTTGACTAATAAGCCTAGTTCAGAGGTCCATCTGCTGGACTTAAGTATCTCATTAGTTCAGAGGTCCCCTTCTCACTGCCACCTCTGTTGAGTGCGGTCATATGGCCTCATGCCATACCAGGACTATTTGCCTCAACACCAGCCATAGCCTGGAAAACCTGTACACCCTAGGTCGGGCTCTCCATTTATGATCAGAACAGATCTTCTTCAATTTTAGGGATGATATACTTTAGCACCTCAGGACTAATTCCAATGGGCCCAGTTGCAACCTGAGCTGGCCCTGCAAACAATAGTAGGGAACAATGCCCAATAGTTTTGAGTACAAGGAATTAAATTTTCATCGTTCTTCTTTTTTTTATATTTTTATTACTATTGAATCATTTTCCTTTTTTATAGTTTTTTTACTTTTCTTTTTTTATTATTTTTAGTGCCAATTTTTATTTACTTGCTATGAACTCAGTCAACTATATGACCATCAAGGATATTTTTGATTGTATAGGCATCCATTGCCAATTTGGAAATTACTTTGAATGGACATATCCACAAGGCATCCAGCTTATTTCGTCAGCTGAATCCATGCGTATCACAATAGGATATTTTATCCCTACATTTTGAATCTTTTTATGGTTGGTCAATTTTTATCATCATACGTTTTAGCCTGGATCCTTTTCCAAAGGGTTTCAGCAAATTCTTGGGATTGTAAATCAATCATAGTATTGGCTAATTGATTTAAATATTGATCTGGACTCATCCCCAAAGTTAATTCCAATGCTGAGTATAGAATTGGTGGTAAGGCGGCTTTTCTTCCATATAGCAATTTGAAGGGTGTTTTCCCAGTTGAGGAATGAAAGCTGACATTATAGGCAAATGTCACTGAACTTAAGTATGAAGCCCAAGTAGACGTTTTTCCTGCAATCAACTTTCATAACGTTGTGGCTAAGGTAGCGTTCACTCTCTCAACTAGTCCATTTGTCTCTGACCAATATGGGACTGATACAACCCCCTTGATTCCTATCAATTTGTTCAATCAGGGTATGACAAATGAGGTAAAATTCGTTCCATTATCATTCAGGATCACTTGAGGGCAGCCATGCCAATATATCACTTGATCCAGAATAAATTTGGCAGTATTCATTGCATCGACCTGTTTTATAGCCTTGGTTTCAATCCATCAGATCAGGTGATCAATTGCAACTATGATATATCGCATTCCTCCAGTGCTTGTACTTAAAGGTCCCATGATATCAATTGATACTGTATGCCAGGAAAATCCTGGTCGCACTAAATGATATCCAGCCACATTTTTGTGTGGCTTATGGAGCTGACACTCTGTACAACAGGAAAGGAAATCCGCTGTATCATAGTTTAATGATTCCCAATAGTAATATTGGCAAATATGCTCTAGAGTTTTCTTGAGGCCACCATGGCTGACAACTTTGTGAGCAGTGCTAATTATTTCATTTGTTCAGATGGTTTTGGGAACAAAAGCCTTTTATCATTCACTATTTTGAATAGCTGTCCATTCTTTTGTTCTGTTCCCTCCATGGTTTTTTGTAATGCCATTTGAACTTTTGGTGGCTCGTCCTCCAACTCTCCTTTAACCATTCGTTCAAATAGGTCATCATCACAATCTTGTACTGCAAGAATTGTCAGTAGTTGGGATAATCCATTGGCATTTTGGTTTTTATCCCTGGCACAATGTTCTATTTTATAGTCATATGATTGCAATTTTAAGGCCCATTGTGCTAATCTTCCCTCAGGTTCTTTTAAGTTATGCAACCAATGGAGAGATGCATGATCAGTTACAACCTTGAAATGTGTCCCATGAATATATACACAAAATTGCTTGCAAGAGTAGATAACTGCAAGACATTTGCGCTTGGTGACTGTATAATTCTTTTCAGCCTTGGTTAAGGTACAGCTGACATATGCCATTGGGTGTTCTTCACCTAGTTCATCCACTTGACTAAGTACAGTACCTATCGCCATAAGCGATGCATCTGATTGTATAATAGAAGGTCAGTCAAAATTTGGATATTTGAGTATTGGTCTGGTCATCAAGTATCGCCGTAATTTGTCAAATGCTCCTTGGGCCATTTCATTCCATTCGAACCCTTTTTTTGATCCTTAAGCAGATGGAATAATGGATCCGCTATTTTTGCAAAGTCCTTAATAAAATGTCAATAATAACTGACCATTCCTAAAAAGACTTGTATATCATGAACACTTTTTGGCAATGACATCCGCTCAATAGCATCAATTTTTTGTTTTTGAGGTTGTAATCCATCCATGTTTAGACCATTTATAAAAATCCATTCATGTTTATAATAGCCCAAATAAACTAGCTGCTCCTTAAAGAAGTGACACTTTTGGGGCTTGATTTTAAGATTGGCAAGCAGTTAATTTCTTGAATACTTCCTCTAAGTGTTGTAAGTGCTCAGTGAATGTTCGACTAAATACATTGATATCATCTAGATAGACTAAAACACAGGACAATTTGAGGTCACATAAGATGGTATCCATAGCCCGTTGAAAAGTTGCAGGGGCATTACATAAGCCTTGGGGCATCCGCTTAGGTTGGTAAAGCCCTTGTGCCATTATTATGGCACACTTCTCCTGGTCCCCAGATGACATATCAATCTGCCAATACCCCGAGATGAGGTCCATTGCTGAATAGGATTTAGCCCCACCTAACTGATTCAATGCATCGTCAATTTGTGGCAAGGGTAAGAGTCTTTTTTTGTGATTTTATTAAGATGGCAATAGTTGATTACAACTCAATTTGACCCATCCTTTTTTTGACAATTAATATTGGACTAGCCCATGGGCTGGATGAAGGCACAAGCAATCCGTGCTCCAACAACTTTTATATTTCTTTGCAACTACCGCCTCAGCTGCTCAGGACCTTCAAATAGGTCTCATTCTAATTAGGGCAGCTTCCCCAGTGTCAATTTGATGGAGTACGTTTTCTGCACACCCAAGATCGTGGTCATTTTGGGAAAAAATAGTTTGATATCATTTGAATAAAGCCAATACTTCATTTTGCTGATCTTTGGTTAATCCTGATAATTGTTCCCAAGAGATTAATGTATGAATGCATCCAGATGAATCAGGTAATCCAATTTCATTTAAATCCCCAAATTTGTGGAAGGAATGGAGCTCTATTATAGGGATTAACTGGGCAAACGCAACTACTTGATTTTGCTTGATTATCATCAGCGTTTTTCCCAGATTAGCTAATAGAATATGAATTTCCCCATGACCAGAAATTAGGATCCCTGGAGCTACCCAAGGTTCAATTCTTGATCTTTTCCAGGGACCCTCAATTTCTATATATAATTGCTCAGGAATTTCAGAGTCAGTCCAGTATTGACCACTTTCTGCATCCTAGGTAGTAGGATTAATTCTCTTTTTACTCGGATTGGGATCCCTCAGTTTTCATTCACACGTTTTGGTAGAGGGTGTATCTTCTTCCCAACTAGTTTATAACTAATGGGAAGGATGCCATCCTTATATATCACGTTTATAAAGTTATTTCTCCGAGTGAGGGGGCATCCCCCTTCCAATGATAGATCAATGGTAGCATCCGGCCCAAGATTGTCATAGTATTCACCTCAAAGTCGCACTTTACTCCATACTTCCTCATGAAGTCAGTGCCAATGAGAATATCATAATTTTGACTAGGTAGAACAATTGCTGGCTCAGACACAATTAGAGATCCAAAACGAAGAGGTAAGGCACTATAATCCCCCACAGGAGGTAGTAGGGTTGGGCCCAGCAGTACAATACTGCTTTCAATGTGCTATATCTGGCGAAATCTTTAGACGTTTTACCAATTTGGTGGACACAATATTGATTGGTGCACCACTATCAATAATAGCCCTTACTTCTACTTGGTTAAGCAAAATGTCAGCATAAGTACACTCAGAATAGTGGGAAATGTTGTTTACTGAATGTATAGAAGCATTGGTTGCTGAATCCAAAGTGTAATAAAGTGGGCTAATATACCAGGAAATGAATCCTTTATGGTAGTGATAGGAATTAAAACGTTAAATTTTATTCGAGGTGGGCTGACCTGGGAATGATACTGCACCAATTAAGGGGAAATTGAATGAATGGGAAAGGAGGATAAAATCTGGAAAACCTCCATGCGCAGCGTATGATAGGCCAGGAACTCCATGGACCGCCTTTGCTATTTGCTATCTTGGTTTGGGGCATTGGTGTGCAACGCCAACACAGTCATAGTCGTCCCCTACCCAAAGTTCCTCTACAGGAATCAAACTCGGGGACAAAGTGGTAGAGGTCCCTATTCTACCACTGGGGTATCCTCCCCTAGGAATTGAAACGTTAACATCTTCCAAATTTGTCTTTAGCAATTCATCTTGATCGTCAGTGTTTTGGGCCTTTTCCAAAAGTTGATGAGCATAAGGTCAGGCAACTTATGATATAATTTTAGGATTAATTTCATTTGTTTTTGATTGAGTTATAGCATGGATATTTAGACCTATGCTCTTCTCAGAAGAACAATGAACAGGTTTATCCAAGAATAGGTCAGAGGTATCAATTTAATCAAACTTGTCTGGGGGAACTGGGCAATTTGCAGATCTAGATCGTTCCTCATCTAGACCGCAGGGCCTTTTCCCAACTCCTCAAAGGTATTGTCTTCCTGAATAACGTTCACCTGATTTTTGGTTTCTTAGTCCAGCACTGGGAAGCATAGTGTCCAGTAATTTACATCTGTTACAAGTAATGCGTGGGGCATTATTAGCCCATTTTGGACCGTCAGGGTTTTTCCCAATTCAATTGGGGAAATCCTTTTTGGGCTCGGGATTTTTTTGCCAAATTTGAATTAAAAGGCTGTTGTTGTTTTACACTCCTATTTGGTACATCAAAAGTGGAAGCCAATTCTTTCAGGTGCTCCACCATTTGAGAAGTAGTGCTACTACTGGTGAATGTTGATGACATGATTCGGTGTAAATCTCAATAAGGTCAGAGTGCTGCCTTCAAAGCAATGCGAGCATCAAAATTTCTCAGGTTATCAGCTCCTGTCAGGATCTGTGCTTCTTTATAAAAGCGGTCGGCAAATTCTCCTAAGGTTTCATCTTTTTAGAATTGTTTTCCCATGAACTCCAGCTTTCGGTTAGCCATTTGTTCAGGGCTTCCAAATTCCTTCATTATTGCATTTTTTGCCCTATTATAAGACCAATTTTCTCCTTAAAAATGGGGTAATACCAAGTTTAGACAAGTGGTGTCTAAACAGTTGATATCAGTAACAGCTTTTTGGCGATCATTGCAACAGAACATGGTCATTTTGAACAATCTGAAGAAAGCTGGGGCATTATCCCGAAGAAAGGGTGGCAATTTTGGGGTGGGCCGAAATTTCTCAGTTTCCACATGCTCAGTTGTAGGATGAGTAGTGCGGCTATCCATTCTAGCACCAGTTGGTGTGTTGTTGGGGGTCATTGCTGAGATGGCGGCATAGGCACTTGGCATATTTCAAGTAGGCTGAATGCTCCCTATATTACTTTCATCTTCATATAGATCCTGATCCCCAATCTCCATTTCCACATAAATACATTTACACTTATATTTTTCCCATTCTTGTACTTGTTTCTGGAGCTGACTATGTTTTTCCGTAATAAACAATTTTTTCCAGCATCAGCTTGAAGTGCTACTTTGAGCAGGAGTAACTCCTTCTCCACTTTGTAATATTGTTTCTCTAACTCAGATGTTTTTACGAATAATTCATTATTAACTTCTGTAACAAGGTTGATATCTTCTTCAACCTTGAAAACACGATTCTCCATTCAGGTAAATTCAGCCTGAGCTGCCAACATTAGAGTGGTCTGATTCACACTCTCCAGCTCAGTCCATAATCGCTGAATCTCTCCCTGCACTGAAGACATGGTGGTACTTCTTGACAAGACTCAACTACGCCCCCTGTAGTGAGCACCAAGTGTAAACTTTTGGGTATGTTTACTGCACAGGTTGGCCGTTGAGTAAAGCTACAAACACTAGTTGTATGGTGACAACTAGTAGGTTGAGTCTTCAAAAATAAGTGGCAACAAATTCACTCTGGTAATGGTAATTGAGAAAAACAACTAAGTACTTATTTTCCCTTCAATTTTCAATTTAGAAGTAAATATAAAACTATATTGCAGTTGAATTCTGTTTTTTATTAGAAAATGTTAAGGGGTTTTTATAGGCAAAAGGTGGACAACTTTTCAAATAATTCTCTGAAAATCAACTGATTAGTCCCCCAAAACTTCAAACCCTTAGGATTAACTTCTGATGGTAGTGAATGTCTTCATCTTAATTAATTTCCAGCAGTGTAACCATTTACGGATCAGCAACCATCCCCATGTATTAGGAACTGTACACAGATGGTTTGGGGCCATGTTACCTGATTATGACTACTAGCTACTTCCAAAACAAGCGTTAAAACGCTTCAGTAGCTTTGTTAAAATGACCCTAATCGTTCATCAACTCTGCTGTAACAATTTAATAGAAATCTGACTATCAGCAATCATGTCCTCATCGAATTACTAATTAACATTGTCGGTTGTGATGTACAATATAATATTAATCAAAACAATTGTCAAATTATATCCTTCAATGAATTTCAACTACTAATTTAGTTGGAGATGATCCCTGACAAAATAGTAATCAGATATCATCATTGGATTAGGTCTTTTGATTAATTATGACTAATAATTCTGTTGGGCGTGATGCCCAATGAAGTGTTAACCAAAATAACTGTCAGATTATATCCTTTGATTATTTATGATTAGTTATTTAGTTGGCAACCATTATTAAACAATTGGTTGCTTTTAACAACTGTCAACTCTTAATCAGCAAGCGAGATGGATAATTTGGTCAACCAAATTTCCAACAACATGGCACCAGGGATTATACTTTTATGACATGGGGAGATTAAGGTTCTGGTAGCAATTCTTCAGAGTGAACCAATGCAAAATTCGCCGCCACCAAACTGTAGCATATCTACATCTGATTCCCATAGACAAGGTCTGTCAGATTAATGTTTTCAGATCATTGGATGAATTTGGTCTATAAGCCAAGACACCAGCTGATGTACTATTGGTGGTACCACGGTGTAATTTAACTGGATTATCAGAAAAACAAAAAAACCAAGCAATAGCTTTATTTCAGAAGTATGAGGGGATTTTTGCTGTCCTTGATCATGATTTAAGGTGTACTTGGGGGTGGTCCATTGAGTAGACACTGGCGATCATTCTCCTATAAGGTCTTGGCTGATCTGCCATTTGCAGGCAGCAGAAGATGTGGTTACTGAGGATTTTGACATGTTGTTAAAGCAAGGGTTTCTTGAACCATCCAAAAGCCCATGGCCTTCACCTGTTCTAATTGTAAAAAAGAAGGACGGCACCAACTGCATAGTAATAGACTACTGGAAGCTCAACAGTATTATAAAAAAGGACTTGTATCCCTTGCCAAGAATTGACGATGCTCTGGACTGATTAGGGGGACCGTTATTTTCTGTGATGTACTTATATCATGTCACTGTCAAATTGAGTTACCCCTGGCGGAACAGGAAAAATGCGCTGTAATCACCTTTAAAGGCCTTTTTCAACCAACGCAGATGCCTCAAGGGCTGTGCAACGCCCCAGCTACGTTTGAGCGAGCCATGGACACTATTATTGTTGACCTGAAACTGTCATGTGTCACTGTATACCTTAACGATATTAATGTTTTCTCTTGAACGTTTCAGAGCATCTTGACCACCTTGAAGCAGTATTCCGCTGGCTGGCTGAGGCAAACATTAAAATTAAACCTCAAAATGTAACTCCTTAAAAGATCATCTGGAATACCTGGGGCTTTTAGTAGACTCTAAAGGGATAAAACCAAAGCTGGATAAGGTGGAGGCCATCAGCAAAATGACTAATCCTAATAATAAGTGTGTCATACAGGTTTTTGGAAATGGTCAGTTACTACTGGCGTTTTATCCCTAATTTTAGATGTATTGGGGGCCACTATTTGAGTTTTAAAAAAAGGACGCTGTGTTCAAATGGACGGAAAGTCATAGATCCACTTTTGATACACTCCATAAGGTGTTGATCAGCGCACTGGTGTTACAATATCTGAACTTTGATTGGGAGTTTATTGCTCAGAAGGATGCGTCCCTCTCCGCAGTTGAGGCTGTACTTTCTCAGAAAGATGACGAGGGAGAGGAACATCTGGTAGTGTACTGTAGTCGAAATCTGAACTTTCATGAGCGTAATTATACTGTGACCAAGCGGGAGTGTTTAGCAGTGATCTACACATATAAGCAATTCAGAGTCTATCTGCATGGGATAAAGTTTAAAATCGTGACAGATCATGCGTCATTACATTGGGTGAAGAACCTCAAAGAACCTAAAGGCCGTTTGGCTCAATGGGCTCTTAAGTTGCAGGCTTATGATTTTGAGATTCTCCATCAGCTGGGAGTAAAGCATCAGAACGCTGACTGTTTGTCTCAATTACTGACTATTGCTGTGACAGCGGACCTCAGTGACATGATGTACAATAAGATGCTCAGCAGAAAATACAATGATGAACCGCCCCAAGTAATCAAAGTGTTAAATGAGATATGCACGAATACCTTCCAAAGGAATGGGGAACTGTATAAGCGGATCAGCGATTCTACGATGAATTTTCTGCACCCCTCAGCATGACTGAAAATCATTAAGAGCGTGCACAAGGCAGTCAGGCATGGTGGAGTGCGGAATACTATGGAGTTGTTACGCCCCCAGTACTATTGGGAAAGCATGAGTTTTGATGTGATTAAAACTATTTCCTGTTGTCATCAGTGCCATTTGGAGAAGCCATTTCTCCGTACAGCGTCATAAGGGTTAGTGAAGTCATATTTCGCTTGCCTCACAGTTTCCCTCAATGTCATTGTCCCCTTGCCAACTGGAGCTAACTGTTGTAAGTACATTCTGGTGGTTATCGACCACTTGACCTGGTGAGTTGAAGCGAGGGTGATATGAGACTTGGGGCGGTTACTGTGGCCAGGTTCATGATGGAATGGATTATTCAGTGGCATGGCTGCCCTCAGTTTATTCTTACTGATAACAGAACCAACTTCACCTTGCACATTCTCCCCAAACTGAATGAGCTTATGGGAATCCGTGGGGTTCTGATGACCTCATACCACCCCAAGTCCAATGGAATGGTCAAACAGTTAAATGGAACTTTGGTGAACATACTACAAAAATTAGTAACAGATCAACCTTCTGATTGGAGCTATCTCCTTTCCACTACTGTGTTCGCCTATAACATTAGTTACCATTCCACCATGGGGAAGAGTCCCTTCCAACTACTATATGGCTGACACCCAGCTCTTCCAGCGTTTCTTTATTCATGTGTAGAAGATATCGGCGGACTAGAACCCCACCGCTATTTGACTAACCTTGCAAACATTTTGATCAAACTGCAAAATGAAGCATATTCCTTCAGCTTAGCCAAGAGGATCAGGAATCAGACCGCTGATCAGTTACATCATAGTGGACTGGCACCATTAAAGGAAGGCGATATGGTTCTCTTTCATAACCAACATGGATTTAGGTGGAAACACAAGCTGGCAAGTATATGGATTGGTCCATTTGAAGTTATAGAGAAAACTGGAGTTGATGCGTATACCATCAAGGACCTTACAAGTAGTCAGATCCCTAACCGAGTACATGCAAAATTCCTCCAACCCTACAAACAATAGGATCTTATTGTCCAGTCAAGGAGGGGGTAATGTTGCAAATTTGATATGACTGGATGATAATATTGGGACAGTAGGGCGGAATCTGCTGAACATAGTTTCAGTTACAATTATTTGAGTGCCTTGAGATGAGGTGATATTGGGGTACAACAGCTTTTATTGGATATAATGGGTTTTATTGGGTCACCTCTATATAAGGCAATAAGGTGATAAGGCGATGTCAATATTTTGATGAATACGAAGTAAATCGCCTACAATTAGGGCGACTGAGGATTATAAAATAATAAGCCAAATTCAAGGAGAATCAGCGGAATAGAATAGCCCAAGCCATGAGAAGCAGTATCGCCTGAAGCTGCTGTATATAAGCGAGATGGGTGATTGAGAGAGGAGGTTTTTTAGCATAGAAGAGACGGTACAGTGAAAAGTAGCTGTATTCATATAAAATATTATAAATTTGATTAGGGAAATTGCTCCTATTTTAAGTATTCTCAAGTGTGTCCATAGGACCGATGATCCCCACATTGTCCATCTGTTGCTCAGTGGGTTTGTCCTGTGTGAATAACCTGACGGATTCTAATAATACCGTCCAAAATTTTAACGATATCCTTTCAGCCTTTCTAAAGATTTTAATTCTGTCAATTTACCTAAATCTGATCTACATTGGTATGCACATTCTTTCCTGAAGATGTTCATGATGACTATGCATGAGCTGATGACCTCTTTAAGGTTACCACTATGATAAACTGCTTAAATGACCAAATTTATTACTAATTATGCCATACCTTCTTGAAGATAATTGGAGTTTCACAGATGATAAAAACGCCATGCTAAGATTTTGTTAATCCAAAAGAATGGTCACTCATAAGGCAAAGTTCATTACTAACAATTTTTTGTTGAAGATGACGATCTCTGAGTTTGCCACCCAATTCTATCATGAGGCTCAGGTGTCACTAGAGGCAAAAGCAATAATTTGTTTTTGTATTAAGATTGCCCGTCAGACTGTTACTAAGGGTTACCTTAAGTTGCAACTATTGCTACTACCAGCGCTGATCAAGGAGTTGGATATTCACATTATGATAAGGTATTCAAAACTATGTGAGGTACCTTTATCCATCTGATATCATAACTCAAAACCCCATATCTATTCAACGCTTAGGTAACACTGATGATACAACAGGATCTGATAACCCTCGATGTGGGACCCTGTTTTAATGAGGAGCTACCAAAATTAATTTTAATAATTGCAACTATAAGTGCCAATAAGCAGCAATATGTCCAAAAAAGGGACTAGTATAAGGTATGTAGCCTTTCCCCCACAAAACAAGGATTATGGAAAATACAGCTGTATATAGAGGAGTGATAATCTATTTCCAGATAATTGACCATCCCAATCCAAAGACACAAAGAAGAGGCTACCTAAAAATTATACCACCTTTAAGTAACATCTCTAAGCAAGTTTAGTCATAATTTAGAGCCATTGCGCTGCTCTGAAATGCAAAGTTTGATGAATTATTTTCACCATATACCATGAAGCTTATTGAGAAATCCTATTTTTAGGAAGTTAAGGAATCTGGTTTCACCTCTGAAGGAATAAAGGTGGCCTTACCCTAAAGACATTGCACACTAATTTTCAGGACGTTAGCAAAAAAACCAATATTGACCAAGTGATGCTCCCTCATACTTTTATTAAATACAAATTCAAACTAATTCTCTGAATGCACTTATGTCAATATACTTGACAGATAAGAATCAAGTCTGGGTGATAGTTGTGAGTGGTGTTTTCAGGGTCTGGTGTACCGCTGTCTCAGTTGAGGTAGCTAATAATGAGCTACATAACCAAGTTTTTGGATCTATTATGACAAGGACACTAGATGCATCCAAATATAAGAAATGGTGGATGTAATGGTATAGGAGTTGCCCTAAGATATGATTTTGGAGAGAAAAGCTGGAAGGGAGCTCCTTATATTTTAGAGTGGTATATTGGGATTTGTTAACACTTTAGTAAGGACTCTAATAGTGTTTGAAAGTTATAGAGTATGGTTTTTTTGTTTGCAAAAACCTAACAGTATGAATGCTTTAGTTATATATTCCATTGCTCTTCCTGGACTTACTTGATCTTAATTAATTTGTAATTGATACTATTCTTCCTCTCAGCTTCTATAATTTCTGCTTATATATTATTTTAAACTCAATTTAGAATAGTCTAAATATCAATGCAGTTATTGTTTAGTAATCAATTAACTGACTTAATTTCACCGCATAGTTCCTCATATCTAGCTGACCTCAATTCACAGAATAGTTTATAATGTGGAAGATTAAGCTTGAGGTTTCTGGCAGTTTTCTATATTCAAGCTTTATCCTGATAGGTGTTTCTGTAAATGTAAAATTCAGTCAATTCACAAGGTGACTGAATATTACCCAGTAAAAGGACTACTAACAACATTATGGAACAGCCAGTCCAGAGAGAACTATTAGTGAAGGAGCTCCTAGTTCTCAAATAATGAGATTTAGCTCAGTACAAGTCAGATCTCCATCAATCATTTTGCTTAATCTCAGTTATCAGTTTTGATTTGTACCAGCTACCTTATGTATCATGGAGTTATACTTGATTACAAAGGCGATGATTTAGAGATCCTCAGTTAATTTCTGCCTCTATACTTCTCATGGGATTATATGGTTCTCCACATTAATTGCAAAAATTTATTATTTTAATTTAACCAATGGGTATTACGTCTGTTACCAGCAAGATGGGAATTTTAGACTCCCCTCCCTCTACTATCTCCAAAGATTAGGCTATTCATAAGGAACGTCTTATCAGTGTGAGTTACTCCCAAGGGAACAGTAAGTTGTAAATACTAAGCTGTTATAAAGATAACATAAAGATTACTAAGAGGAATCTACTATTTGCAAGAAAAATCACGGATAAAACTCCATGATGCAGCATATTAAACATTCCTTGTCATTATAAATCTGCGTTCCTTTGATTAATTTAACCGCTCAGAAAATTACAATAAAGAAAAGTATAAAAATCCATACATTCACCTTGTACCCTGAAACAAAATTCAGTCTATTAAAGGTTTTGGGACGTTAACAGAGTTTTCCTGCTGGAGGCAGCAATAAATATTTGTAAATCATTTACTTCAAGCAGTTAGAAGTGTTACCAGAAGAGCATTAGGATTAAGACTTGGCGTTTCTCAAGGATAATGCTCATATATTTTCTATTAGTGACTACAATTTAGTTTTTGCTAAAAGGGACTAGCACTATATTAGCACGTGCAATTCCAGGACTATACATTCCAAGCCTATTAATAAAAGTATACATAACAATGATGTTGCATGGTAAGAGCTTAATCATCATCTGCAGCAATGCATGATCGTCCCCTCCTGCAGTCCTTGAGCAATCTATGTACTTATTTTAAAAAGAAAGGCGTTTCTTACCGGGAAATGGTAGCTATATATCATTTATAAAATTAGCAAAAAAGATGTTACTTTTTGCCACAGATAGACAATGCCTTTGAATGAATGGGGTACAGAATACTTCACTTCAATACTAGTACTAAAAAATACTTCACTTCAATAAATTTTATGTGATTTTTAGCAGATTGTTAAACCTAAGGAGGAGCAGGAGAAATATGCAATCATTTTCATTCAAGGGGTATATCAGCTGACCTGTATGCCTCAGAGCCTTTGTAACGTGCCACCACTCTTCAGCAAGCCATGGATTCTATCCTAGGTGACCTAAAGTTAAGCTGTGTTTTAAATCTTTAAGTTATAAATTTGTTTATACATATTTTCTCCCAACATCTGTCCCACTTAGAGGAAGTTTATTGATGGATAAACAAGGCTCACATATTCCAAAAAAATATCAATTCTTTAGGACCTGAGACGTAGTAACTAGGCCACATCATTATCACAAGGTATGGCTGCAACTCAAAACTCTTTACGTTGTCAATTGCATGAAAAGTCTTGAATTAACTGAGATTTGAATGTATTCTGGAGATGACATAATACTATTGTCACTTCATTTAAGGGTTCACTCAGTTAGCTAAACCATTATTTTATTTGTTAAGGAGTTGATGGAGCGGCCTTCTAATGGTCTGTATAGTATGAAGATGCCTTCAACAATTTACATGAGACCTTAAATCAGGCGCTCATCATCTTCTACCTAGACTTTGACCACCATTTATTGTTAAGTCTGACGCCTAATTGACAGCCATTGGAGCGAAACTATCCTAAAGCAATGCTCTTGGAAAGGAACAGCAGGTCACTTTTTGTAGCTGTGCACTTACCAAACCTGGAAGGAACTATACAGTAATGGAACGCGAATGTTTAGCCATCTTTTTATTCGAAATAATTTAAAAATATACCTGAATGCAATTAAGTTTCAAATTATCACCAATAAAATTTGTGGTAATGCTTTACAATTTAAGGAGCCTGAAGTGTAACAATTGGAATTATACAAATTCTGATTGCTTAAGATATAAAATGTTTGGTGAGTTGACAGCGCCAAAGTATACCATTATTGAGTAGTGGGATAGATTTGGTGCATCAACAGCGCCAAAATATACCTACGTCGAGTTAGTATGCAAAGCTGATTTGTGGTTGGTCTGACCCAACCATGCAATACTGCTCGAAGCTGGAAGCCTGAAAAAGATGAGCAGGTAAGCAAAGTATGAAAACCCTGAAAAACCCTTTATTTTTCATTCATGACTAAAAAGGGCCTGCCAAACTGAGCTTGTCTTGGGAGCAACTGACAATGCACCACATGGAGGGACCTGGGTGAGATTTCTAAAGTGAGCTTTGTAATTGGAGGTGCAACCTTTTTACAATTGCCCTTCAGGGGCTTCACCTGAATCATTGATTAGGCTCAAACGAGCCTAATCAATAATACAGGCTAGGAACACCCAGCGCTCAAACGCACTAAAATTAAATACCTTTTTTAAATATTTGACTTAGATTCAGAAAAACCAAACCCAGTTTGATATGTAACATTTTAAGACAGACTCAATTGTTTCATTAAGGAAAATTAGAAAGAAGGACTTATAAAATTCAGGCTTTTATATTTGAAGTCATACACCTCTCAAGTTTGTTCCGTCAGAATGACGTTGGTATCTCTAAATTGCCCACCAATCCAGTATTGTCTTCTTATGCCAATCAATATTTGAGAAGATGAGGTCTCGTTATTATAAAGACAGCATCCTACCATATAAAGAGCTCTAGATTGGTTGCTTCAGACACTGAGCCTTGAGATGGTATACTTTATAAGATTTGAAGGAATGGTCAAAGGATTATTTAGCTGACCTCATCTGTAAATCCCATATTAATTATGCAAGCTCATCAAATTATTGGTCATGGTGGTAACACCAAAACTTTTGAATAAAGTTTAACAGAGCTACTATGTGAAGTATATCAATTTTGATATTAAGGGCACCTTATGGACTGCCAAGATTGTCATTGATACAGCCCTTTGATCCCTCCACTACCTATCAACTCATCAAGCCTAACTGGGCTTGGCATACTTTCTCTATTGATGTTATAAGACCTTTGACTGTAAACAATCCTAACCAATACATCACTGTTGCTATTGGCCACTTGAATAAGAGGCTAAAGCTATACCTCATTTACAATACTAGGGAAGTTACTTTTGCTGTATATATTAAAGGAATATAGTACATGGATAATGTTGCCCAAAATCATACTTTGGATAATTTCACCAACTTTACTTCTAGAAATAATTTCCAAACTCATTAAATTAATGGAAATTTTAGGAGTCCTGGATGTTCCCTATCATCCTATGCTAACGGTACTGTAGAAAGAGTAAATAAAACCTCATAATAGATGCTAAAAGTTGCTACTGCATCCCCTTTGCTGTGGACCCTTCACATTGGTCCAAAAATTTTGCAGATATATAATTGGGCACCATAGCTCCCTGGGATTCTCACCCTTGCAACTAATCTATTGCCAACAACCTGTCTTGTCGCATTTACTTCACATATCATAGAAGATGAGTTTAACCTGAGGAGTTCTTTGATCAGTTAGGGCACTATTATGAAATTCAAACTGAAGCCTACAGAGCAGCCTTAATTGTAAGATAAACCAAAAAGCTTCATGTGGTAATCACCAAGTTATGTTTCAACTATTCAAAAAAGGTAATCAAGTATATACTGAAATACATATGGAATTAAAAAGTCAAAAGATGGCCTCCCTGTGAAAACGACACTATTTAATCCTAAAACGGTCCTTTTTTAATGATTATACCATTAAGCACTTGTCTGAAAGAAGTAATATGAATTGGGTTTATACAAATTTAGGAATCTAACATTATTGTCAATTTACTCCTTAAGAGAGCGACCCCAAATTGTAATTTAAGTCAATGAGGAGACGTGTTGTCAAATCATCAACTCAAATTTAAACAATCAAATTTTCCTCTTGTCAATAAGTTTTTCTATACAAGCGTCAAAAATAAGTTAAGTCATGTTCTAAAGTACACCTTTCTCTTTGAGCCTCTCAAAATTACAGAAGCATAACGCCTTCCCTTGACTTGAGTATTTCATTTCCAAAAAACTGAGTACCATTATATATGTTATACCCACTCTACCTGCTGTTAATAATTTTCAATTAGACGTCCTTGTTCTGCAGCTAAAGGATTAATTATAATTATTCCTTATTATCCAATTAAAAGATACCTTTTAACCAGATTTTAGTTGTATGTATTAAGCTACTTCTTGGAAGTAGAGTCTACTTACTAGGGATTATATGAAGCAGACCTCGTCAAGTGGATAGAGTGCAAAAGATCAATAAGATCAAGTAAGTTTCAAGAGATAACTTTAACCTATGCTGTAGTGTGCATTTAACACAAAATATAAGGTCCATAAGGCTGGGTCAAATCTTTCTATGGGATATATCAAAATTAAGTATCTTGTGAGGGTCCTAATGGCCTTTATTGGGCACCTCAAAAGTGGAATTGCATCAGCGGAGATAATTTGCTATCAGAAATTATTAAGCTCATCATTTAGATCTTTTTTTAAACCAGTACAATTCCTATTATGGGCTCACAGTCATGGCAGAGATATCTGAGAATCAAAGCTATTTATACCATTTGATTAGATAATATCTGAAAGTTTAAGATAAAAATTCTTGGTAAAAACTGCCACAGTTTTATTCTTTTACAAAGGAGACATAAAGTAACTCAATCCAGGTGATCATCCCTTCTGCTTTACTAAACTCTCAAAAAGATTTTTGGCAATAACTAAGTTATAAATACCTTCTTAAAATTTAATACAACTAGTCTTTGGCTTTCTGAATCCCATTATTGAATTACCATTGCAACATTAGCTTTCTCTGAGGCACTTTACATTCTAATAATGAAAAGTAACTAGATTTGTGCATGTTCATAGCTTATTTCTCTTAAGTAAGTAAATAGGGATTATACAAAATTGACTTTTATGGCTGCTGGGCCGTATGGCCTGAATTGGCCTTGTATAACTTTATGGGTTTAGTAGATATGAAAATGGAACAAAATGTCTTTGAGTCACTGGAGCAGCATGCGTGGATGGCGAAAAGGTAGATTAAGTGTAGGCTGTTGTCAGAATTACAAACTGGTTGAACTGTATTCTCTCTAATAATATGCACCAAAGGATCAGGGGGAGTTGATCATATTATTAGAATGGTTAAAAACTCTTGTAGCTGGAATAGATGTGAAAAAGGTAATATTATTTATAAACAAATGGCGCTTAATTGCACTCAGTGTCAGTCTCTATTGATAGTATTCCTGAGTGTCACTAATAGATCTAATTGTTATTAAGTTATCTGGCCTTGAAGGCACTTATAAAGAACATTTTAGGCCACATTATAAACAGTTCCAGCATATCAAAAATAGTTGGCATAATTCTATCTGTACCATTTTCAACTTCATATTTTATTAATTAAAATTTAAGCTTTTGGGTCACTGTTAGTGAGAACAGTGACCCAACTTTTGTGCCTACGCTTACATTTGGAGACTCAAGTAATCGAATTCCTGTTACAAATTAGAACCTCAGTGAATGCTCCATTTGAATCTGCACTAAGCCCATCTTTGAGGCGTCAATTAACTTCATTATCTTTCACTAATTTATCTTCTAGGAATTTAAAAAACTTTTCTCTCTCGTTGCATACACTTTTGAAAAAAAATTCAATTCAAGTCTGGCAAAAAGTTTGATAATCTCACCAAGGAGATTAGTTGGCACCCAATGTTGGGGAGCAGTTGGGCGAGTAAAGTTAAGGGCACAGGTGTTGGCCCTGCAACATCCAAATTTTGCAAACGCCCCAGCGAGCCTGGGGGAATAGATAAACTTAATAAAAAACTGGTAGTTACCATTTATCCAGAAATTTTAGCTTGGCAAGCATGATGCAACCAGTACATCAATACGCTGCACTCCCAACCACCCTTGTCAGTGGAACACGGAGTGTGGGTATTCCTGGATGTTCAGCAGATGGCGCTTTGAGAGAAGTTTTGTGGGGATGTACACACTCATTTCCAAAATGTGGTGTACGTCGCACCTCATTCCATGCCACATGGTTGTCTGGATCTAGGCTTCAAGAGTAAGGAAGTGGCAGATGAAGCCACAATGGTGCATGTTGTAGTAGACCTCCCAGATAGTCAGTGGGTCGTCAAAACTAAGAGCACCCATTGGACAAAATCAAATCAAATTTTTGTAACTTTCAACTTTCTGCCCACTACAGTCAAATGCACCATACTCAAACAACACCTGAAGGCTGGGCTCGCCATATATGGCGAAATACAATCCTTTGAAATGCAGCGCTTTACGCCAATGCCAAACCTGTGCACAGGCAAAACAATTGAAGTCCTAACCCCAGCGAGGGGATAGCGAAGGATCTGACCCAAATCCTGCATACCACTTTTGTCAACATTGAGGGGCATGCCACCCACCCTTTCAGGGTCACCATGGACAGCGCACCTCCCATATGCGCTTTCTGTAGTGCTTTTGGCCACAGGGCCCACACCTGCCCCGCCAAGGAGGGCATTACATATCAAGAGTTTCCCTCAGATTCAATGGGCGGAGGAGAAGCCCACTACAAACCAACCTCTGACACAAAGGCAGCCTTCCCATGGGGAGCGCAAGGATGCTACATCCTAGTAAAGCCAATCTCCCCTCAAGAGCGGAAGTAGGCCAAACAGGCCAGCAAGGCGGCGGCCAAGGAGGCAGCCATGACTTCTTCCGCTAGCCTGCCCTCCCAGCTCCAGGAGGACTTCGAGACTTTCAAGGTGGAAGCAGCTCACAAATCCATCGACCAATCAGATTGGGACGCCCAAGCTGATTAGGCCCCCCAAGCTTAACACCCAATGGGCGAGTCAGTTTCACCTGAACAATGCGCCCAAGCATTGATTGGGACCAAATCAGTCACCAACTTTCCTACCAATTAATCCACTTCCAAGTGATGGTGCACCACAAATGCATGCACCGCAAAAAGCTCATCTAGCAGTGGGGAAAAAAGCGAAGGCAAAAGCCAAAGTGAACCCAACTGCTAAAGCCACCCATACCATCGATTAACAGTAGCTTCACATACCTAGGGCACCACCAAGCACCATGAAGAAATTGAGGAGGCTGAAGGGCTTGGGTGCCCTTCCCCTCGCACATAAGGTGCAATGGGGGGAGACTTTAATTTAGGGACGTTGAACATCCCTGGACTCAAGGCCTCGCCATCCTGGGCTAGGAAAATGAGTTTTTTACAACATAATTTACCTGTGGACATCCTGGCCATTCAGGAAACCCACTGTCCACGTGGTTCTGAGGAAACATGGAAATCCATGCTCCTCCCTTCCCTCTCCTTCTGGTCTAAGCACTGTGGGGTGCTAGTTCAAATGAACAAAAAACTTAAAATTAAATCGTCATTCTCCTTCCTTAATGGCTGAGTCCTTGTTGTCACTTTTTTGTGGGACAACAAAGTGCACGCTATTGTCAACATATACGCCCCAACCTGTGCACGAGAACGTCAGGAATTTTTCTTGTTGGTCAATTACATTCCATTCCATTGCCCCCTGACCCTTGGTCATTGGTGACATGAACTGCTGGTTGAGCCCATCCACAGACCACTGGCCCTCATCACCTACGCCCCACAGGGACATGTAGAACTCCACGTTCTCAAAGCCACCCTAGGGTTGGTCAATACATTGCTGCATCATGCTCTGCTACTCGAAAACATGTTGCACCCCCACGTCCACAATGGCCAGTTGAGGTCCAAGTCCCGCATCAACCCTATCCTCGCGCCATTGAAATTTTGTACCCAAATTTCCCATTTCACCATGATGAAAATTGATTGCTCCAACCACAGGATGTTATCAATCTCCATCTGTTTATCCAACCCAGCAGCTTAGGCTCTGAAGTGGTGCAAACTTCACCCAGCCAAAATTGCATTGCCAAGAATTTCCTTGTGGGTGGAATCCATGACCACAGATCCAGATTTTATTGCACCGTTTTGTGCTGATCCTATTACAACTTGGTCTACCTTTAAGGCAAGCACAATCCACCAGGCTCACCACCTTTCCTCCCACCACTTACGGTCCACCTTGGCGGTCATTTCGCATGCTCTAGCAGAGTTGGACCACCTGGAGTCCAACGTCCCAGGTGCAGGCTACAGCCCAGCTTGGGGTCGCAAGTGGGCAGATGAAGCCGCCCATCTAAGCGCTCTAGTGAGACAACACAAGCATTGGGTTTGTGTTCAGTACAGAGCTAAACACATTACAGCAGGCGACACATGCTCTACTTAATTTTTTCAAAAATTCTTTGCACTGCGCCAGAGCTTGGCCTGCACACAGGTGCAAAGGTATACAATTTCGTAGTGGCTATGCCAGCCAAAGTGGTGATCAAAATACATAACTATTACTCTGAGTTGTATCAATCTGAACCAATTCAGCTGGCTGAAATGACAAGTTTTCTCAATAGTGCACACATCTGCACCCCCATTTCCTGGAGTTGATGGATTTGATTACTCAGGACAAATTCTGGTCCGCCGTTCGCGGTGCACTGTATAAAAAATGCCCAGGCCCAGATGGCATTCCCTCTGAGTTCTATAAGAAGTATTTCAAGGATTTATCCCCATTGCTGCTTGCCTCTCATAACCAAAGACTTTTGGAAACGCGCCTCCTACCTGGAGGGCAAGAGCCTACATCATTACACTGTTCAAAAAAGGGGATAAGCTGAGCTTGGCCAACTGGCGCCCCATTTCCCTCACCAACAATGATACTAAACTTTTTAATAAAATCATGGCTAACCGTCTAGGGATTGCTGCCTCTGCTCTCATCTCCCCTAGACAATTCGGTTTCATACCCAGAAGGTCGATTTGGGACAACATATACACTGTAGCCAACATTTGTCAGTCCACGGCCTCTGGTGCACTTGTATTTTTAGACCAACAGAAGGCCTATGATAGAGTTAACTGGGATTACCTCAGGGCCTGCCTCCACAAGTTCTGCTTACCCCCTTACTTCATCAATTGGATGATGTTGCTAACGGAATCTGTCACAATGGCTGTGCGTGGCCCTGGCTTTCTCACAGATATAGTCCGCCCTCAAAGGGGCCTACGCCAAGGGGATCCTCTTAGCCCACTCTTGTATAACTTCATCATTGACCCACTGCTTTGAATCTTGAATGTCCGCCTTACTGGGGTCCATGTGCAAGGCCAAGCCCCAGTTAAGATTTTGGCGTTTGCTGATGATTGTGTGGTTGGGGTTTTTAACAATCATGATGCACGCGCGCTTGAAGATGCTATCCAGGTTTACTCCAGGGTAAGTAATGCTGCACTCACCGCCTCCAAAACTGAAATCATTCTCCTTGGTCAGTGTTGATAATCTATATTACTGGACAACAAACCACTATTATGACCACGCGGATCATTGGAGGAATTCCGCTGAAGGATCAATGGAGAGAATCCACCGAGGATAATTCAGAACTATAAATGATTGGTCGCTTTAGGATAAGGTGAATATGGTTCATAACAGGTCTTATTGGATTGGCTTCAAATTAGGGCGATAAGGCATTGTCGACATTTGACAAAAGGATATTATATTGTCTCAAATCAAGGCAATAAATGATTAAAGAATAATAAGCCAAAACCAATGAAAAGATGGCGACATGGATAAACTAAACTGAAGTGTCAGTACTGGTAGATGCCTCTGGGATATCAGTGAAATGAAGGGTCTGGATAAGTAGACTTGGGAGGTTTTAGAAAGAGAGAAGAGGGAGAAAAGAGAGGACCAGAGGAGGATCCGCTGAAAATTATATTTTAATAAAGAAGTGGTTGAGAAAATTGCTCCCATGTTTATTATAAATTAAGTGGTCACAAGTGTATCAAGGAATTGGCGATTGTCATATTGACCATTCTAATTGTTAAATGGGGGAAACCCTGTGCAAAAAACCCTTTAGCGGGTACATACCAAATCGCCGAGATTCAACAGTGGTGATCACTACAGGGGTCCCATTGACCAGTAACAAAATTATGAAAATTCAACCACCGGCTAAGTTGCATCCAAGTTGTTTCAAAATGAAATCTGCACGAAACAATGTCCCTGGGGCCTACAAGGAGTTGAGACTCATGTTAGATGCTGTGCTTAAAAAGCAGGATGAGTTGCTTCAAAAGGTTTACAGTGATAAGTTGCCACCATTTGATTGCAAAGGAAATATTCATGGGTTCTTTTGCCGATTGAGTTTGCAACTGAAGGTACTTTGGATCAATGGGGGGCAAAACTGTTACTCTCCTCTTTGGACATCAGAAGTGCTGATCAAGTCATTTGTTACCTCTCAGCTAGTTCCGTTTCATACCATGAAGTTAAGGAGACAGTGCTGCAATTGTTTGGCGGAACTGCGAAAATGTCACAGCGGAAGACTGAGTTCTTGACCATTGGGTTTCAGCGAAATCAGACCCTCACCGCATTCGCTGACCAGATTACTATGGAAGTGCATGTGCTTATCGGAGCAGGCATTCTATCCAAAGTTGATGTATGTATAGCTATGGCCTCAGCGGTGAAGCCATACCCTGAGCTTTACAATGTTATAGCTCCACTGTTAGAGCCGGATGTACCTCTCCTTAAACTTGTTCAGTTTGTACATTGATTATCTGAAAATCTTACTCCACCCAATACTGAGCAGACCCGCGCTGTCACAATTGTTCCCCCTAACATGTGAGAAGAGATAACTGGGCAAAAAAATCCCGTCAGGATACTCTTCTCCGTCCAGTGGGCGTTCATTGTTTGCTAATCAACATCAAACCAACTACTGATCTGGGCCTAACTACACTGACAGGGGGCAGTCGTTATACTGTTGGGGGTCTGGTTACGTTGATCCTTTTCAAAATCATCTACCAAATGAACCAACTTATCCTAAACACGGCCATAGGTCTTATGGAGTAAGTTGTTTTAATTGTTGTTGTACATTACACATGGGATGATGATGTCCCAACTGATGGATCCCTCCCTTGCAACGAGAGCAGGGCTATCAGGGAAAAGCCTGAGCAGAGTAGAGAAGGGACTCTCTACTTCCGCTATCTTAAACTTACATGTCCCACCTGAGTCTACTGTGTTAAATATAGCTGAAGCTTCTCAGTATGACAATACATTCCTTTACCACCCACCGGTTGGGAGAGTAAATGTGCTGACCCAAGCGCATGTTGAAAAATTGGTAGACAAAAACTCTCCAGATCAACTAAGCTTTATGCTTGTCAAGTGTTTGACCAAAATCTGTTAGATCAGCTAGAACCGGTCACAGATGCCCTGTCCCTGAGGAGAATAGACGTCGCCCTCCCAGTAGACACTATTGTAACCAGATAACCTAAAATTGGTGCAGGTATTATGAGTTTCCTGGGAAAACTTGAATCCTTAAGTGTACATGTAGTGAATAGCTGAGCTGCATCTTACTCAGAATGCACTTACTGTGACATTGTGGTAGCTAAAACTCAGGTACAGGCTATCATCAATATGGGCGCACCTGTTAATATTGTCTCCACTAAATCTGTGGCGAAGTTGTAATTAAAACTTAACATAGACCACTGGGTGGTGTATGGGACCGCTGGAGCTGAAACCACCATTTCTGAGGGAGCATATAGCGCTCTTCCCTTGCGGTTCAGATCTATTGTTGTGGTGGCTCAAGCGGTGGTATTACCAAACAGTAAATATGATTTATTGATTGTAACTGCATTTATGCGACACTATGGGGCTATAGTTGACATGATGGAAGAGACCCTAGCCATTGTGGGACAGCAAATCCCTATATATTTTTCCTCTAGTAGAGCGCCAAAGAGTTCAGCGCATATGGGACAGATCAACCTTGCCTACAGTGATGGGGTGATTCCAGTGCACTATCATCATTTAAAAAAGAAAATGCGGGCCCTTCCTCATCAGAAATATGAATACCAAGGGTTATCGCTTAGAGCAGCTGGAGCTATATCCATTCCCTCTGGATATCAAGTAATAATCGACACTGAGTTAGAGGTGGAAGTGCCAGCTGGGCTCTATGGGGAGATCATTGGGCCTTATCATCAATCATGGCTTGAGCCCCATGTGGCTCCCAGTATCATACTACCAGGCCATGAGGAAATCAAAGTACTGATAGCAAATCTTCAGAACAGTCCCATTTGATTCTGACAACATCAGATTATAGCATATTACATCTGAACTCGGTTGAAGAGATCAAACAGGTTCATGAGTTTGGTTCTCTGGATGAATTTGGTCTGCCCATTGAACCACCTCTCAGCACAATGGTGGTTGTACCATGGGAAAATTTATATGGGTTATCAGAAGATCAGAAGGAGCGGGTAAAAGCGCTATTTCAAAAGTATAAAGAGATCTTTGCAGTCTGAAATCATGATCTGGGGTGCGCTTGGGGGGGTTGTTCATTGACTTAATACTGGGGATTATCCTCCTATCAGGTCTCGACCAATCTGTCAATCATGGGAAGCTGAATAAGTTGTCACCGAGGAGATTGAAAAGCTGTTGGAGCAGGGAATGCTCAAATCATCTAAGAGTCCGTGGGCTTCACCTGTCCTAATTGTCAAAAAGAAGGATGGCACTAACCATAAAGTAATTGACTACCAGAAGCTCAATAGCATCACCAAAAAAGATTCATACTATCTGCCATGGATTGATGATGTGCTAGATCGGCTAGGTGGAGCCCACTACTTCTTGGCGATGGATTTGATATCAGTTATTAGTAAATTGAGTTGCCCATGGAGGAGCAAGAAAAATGTGCGGTAATCACCACAAAAGGGTTTTTCCAACCAACACGCATGCTGCAGGGACTATGTAACGCCCCAGCTACATTTCAACGAGCAATAAATACTATACTGAGTGATCTGAAGCTGTCATGCATTCTTGTGTATCTCGACGATATTAAAATCTTCTCTCGCACATTTACTGAGCATCTCACTCATTTTAAAGAGGTAATTCGCTGACTGTCTGAGCCAATATTAAAATCAAGCCTCTAAAATGCCACTTCTTCAAGGTTCAGCTTGAGTATCTTGGGTTTGTGGTGGATGCGACTGGTCTAAGACCTCAGCCAGCCAAGGTAGAAGCCATCCAGAGGATGACTAAGCCCACTAATAAGCGGGACATTTAGGTGTTTCTAAGAATAGTGGGTTACTACTGATGATTCATAACTAATTCTAGTTGCATCGGAGGTCCACTGTTTGAGCTACTGAAGAAAGATGCCATGTTCAAATGGATGGAGCAATTTCAATGTGCCTTCGATACACTTTGAGCGGCATTAGTCAGTGCGCTGGCGTTGTGCTATCCTAATTTTGATAAGGAATTTGTAGTGCAAATGGATGCATCCCTTTCTGCTGTTGGGGAAGTCCTGTCTCAGAAGGACATTGATGTTGATGAGCACCCCATGGCATACTTTAGTTGCAGCTTAAATTTCCATGACAAAATTACACTGTAACCAAATGGGAATGCTTAGCGGTGATCTATGCATATAAACAGTTTTGAGTTTACTTGCATGGAGTAAAGTTTAAAGTCATGACGGATCATGCATCATTGTGATGGTTGCAGAATTTGAAAGAGCCTGAAGGGCGGCTATCCTAATGGGCTCTTAATCTGCAAGCCAATGACTTTAAGATTTTACATTGATTAGGAGTTAAACACCAAAATGCTGATTGTTTATTGAGATTACTGACAATTGCAGTTACGGCGGATCTAAGTGATATAATGTTTGACAAAATGCTCAGCGGAAAATACGAAGATGAACCGCCTCAAGTAATCAAGTTACTAGACGAACTCAGGACAAATACATTACTAAGAAATGGGGAATTGTATAAGTATATAGGGGGCGTTATGTGAATATCCCAAGGCCTTCTAACCGCTCAAATATTATTATGAGCGCACATCGATCAGTTGGCCATGGCGGAGTCCAGAAATCTCTTGGTTTGTTAAGATCAAGGTATTATTGGGAAAGCATGCAATATGACATGCTTGAGACCCTGTCTTGCTTCCACCAGTGCCAGGTGGAGAAGCTGTTCCACCAGAAGACTCTACACCAGTTGGTAAAGCCTCACTTTGCTTGGCATACCATCTCTACTGATGTCGTGGGCCCTCTGCCAACTAGAGAAAATTGGTCTAAGTATATCCTGGTGACAATTTGACCACTTGACTAGGTGGGCAGAGGCGCGAGCCATCTGGGATTTGGGGGCAGTTACTGTGGCTAAGTTTCTAATGGAATGTATCATAAAGCGTCATGGCTGCCCACAGTTTATCCTTACTGACAATGGAACCAACTTCACCTCCCACATTTTACCTAAGCTCAACGAATTAATGGCCATCCGCGGGGTCCTAACAACCCCGTATCACCCTGAGTCCAACGGAATGGTTGAGCGGGTTAATGGGACTCTGGTGAATATACTCTGGAAGCTGGTTATGGATAGACCCTCCAATTGGAGTACCCTTCTTTCTACCGCGATATTCGCCTACAATATTAGCTACCATTTGGCCACAGGAAAAAGTCTTTTCAATTGTTTTATGGGCGGCACCTCGCTCTGCCTGCGCTGCTATATGCCTGTGTAGAGGACACCAGCGGAGTGGATCCGCAGCAATATTTAACCAGCCTTACAAATACGCTGATTAAGTTACAAACTGAAGTGTACTCGTTCAGCCTTGCCAAGAAAATCAAAACCCAGGCTATGGACCAAGTATAGTGTAGTGGCATAACGCAGTTCAAAGATGGGGATATGGTGCTATTCCATGATCAGCATGGGTTTGGGCAAAAGCACAAACTTGCTAATATTTGAATTGGGATGTTTGAGATAATAGAAAAAATGGGAGTTGACGCTTATACTATCAAAGATCCTGCAAGCGGCCAGATTATAAATTGGGTGCATGCAAAGTTCCTTCAAACATATAAGCAGTAATAGTTACTCTAAAATGAATGAAAAAAAAATATAATAATAATATATATGTGAATACTAGCTGGTTTTTTATTTTAATGTGGGTTGTCCTTTGAGGTCTTTCACTTAGCTGTCTTCATCTTCTTGTCTTTTTTAGGCTTCTTGCGGTGTTCTGTTTGTTTTGATTGATGGGACCTGTGTTTCTTCTTCTGCTGCTTTGGGCGTGCCATAGTTTCTATGGACTCAACTGGGGTTGGGGGTAGAAGCGAAGGCTGCTGAGGTGATAGCGAAGGGGCTGGTGTCCGCTCCTGGGCCATTACACTAGGTTGAAGAGGAGAGGATGGTGCGACGGAACTAGGAGAGGAGGACGGATTGAGATTCCAGGGAACAGGCGAGGTGGGGAGAGTTTGGCTGGTTGATCAAGATGGAACTGTTCCTGTCCCATGAGGAGTAGAGCTTGTAACCACATGCATTGATGCTCCCAGGAAATTAAGAATTATGCCAACAGAGGGGGCCAAAGTCATAAGGGGTGGCGAGTGAGCAGGTTAGTGCCAGCTAGAGGGGAAAAGGCTGCGCCCAGGGCCAGTCAATCAACAAGGCAGTCCTCCATTCTTGGATATTCTATTAGAAAGGGAGCAGTTGCAGTGAATGCCGCTCGCTGGGCCCATTCGAGGGCTGTCTGGTGCTGCTCTATTCCTAAACCTAAAGCTGTGGTGGGATGCAAAATTAAGTTACCTAAGAGCGCCATGATGGGAAGATACTGTGATGGATTGTCAGCGCTGAGGGCGTGAATGCCGCGGTGACCCTGGAATGAAGGCGAGCTAATCAGTTGTTGTGGAAGTTTACCCTTAAGGATGAAAAGTGAGTAGGAGCGCGGTGGAAGGACCCTGACCAGCAGGCTATCACCCACTGCACAAAGCACAGCATCCACTGTATGGATAGAGCTACAGGATGGGGTTTGACAAGAGTCAGAAGCACTAGGCGACTAAAGCTGCTCGCCGGGAGCTGGGCTGCTTCATTATGTGAAGGCCCTCAGCTCTGCTCCCCTCCCCAGAGTAGCTGGCCCATGATGTCCCCAAAGGGGGCGCGCCAGGAGGCCAAGTGACCAACGAATTTAAGAAGAATTTCTTCCTGGGTTAGCACAGTTGTGAGGTCCACGTCAGCCTCATCTTCATCAGCCGGGGGGAATGGGAACTGGGGAAGAGGGATATGGCCTGGGTTGGGTAACTCCGCGCCTAACCACAAATGGTAGAAGAAAGTGAACTCACAGACTCAATGATGTTGGCGCGGAATGGTTCGCATAGTGATTGCAGGAAAAAGAGGTATACAGCCTATTGTCCAGTCAAAGGGGGTGGTTCATGTTGAGAATCTATATGACTGAATGACAAGCCACTATTATGACCATGCAGATCATAGGAGAATTCCGCAGAAGGATCAATGGACAGAATCCGCCGAGGATGATTCAGAGCTATAAGTGATTGGTCGCTTTAGGATAAGGCGATAATGGGCCATAATGGGTCTTATCAGATTGACTTCAAAATAGGGCGATAAGGCGATGTCAACATTTGACAAAAGGATATTATATCGCCTCAAATCAAGGTAATAAATGATTAGAGAATAATAAGCTGAAACCAATGAAAAGATGGTGACATGAATAAATTAAGTGGAAAAGTTGGTACTGACAGACGCCGCTGGGATATCAGTGAAATGAGGGGACTGGAGAAGGAGTCTTGGGAGGTTTTAGAAAGAGAGAAGAGGGAGAAAAGAGCGGACCAGAGGAGGATCCGCTGAAAATTATATTTTAATAAAGAAGTGGTTGAGAAAATTGCTCCCATGTTTATTATAAATTAAGTGGTCACAAGTGTATCAAGGAATTGGCGATTGTCATATTGACCATTCTAATTGTTAAATGGGGAAACCCTGTGCGAAAAACCCTTTAGTAAGTACATACCAAATCTCTGAGATTCAACAGTCTGTGTTAAGCCTGCTGGGCCCCAGGCCCTGTTTCCAATCCGCCCCATCAGATAGCACGTGAGATAGCGTGCCCTGCCCCCCCACACCGCCCCGCTTGTGCTACCCTTTGTGAAAAGCCCCACAGTTGGCCTGGTCCGCCATTTGGGGGTGTGGTTGGAAGCAGGCGTGTACGCCTCACTGGTGATGGAAAACCATATTCTGGACAATGTGACGAAACGCATAGCTTCCCTCAGAGCCCATCAGAATTCCCTTACTGGCAGGGTAGTACTAGGCAACTTTATAATCCTCTCCAAAGTTTGGTTGGGGCCCACGCCATCGCTTTTTCCCCAAGTTTCTTCAAATCACTGTATGCCCTTCTGCAAGGGTGGCTTTGGTCGGGCCGCCCACCGCCAGTGCGCCTGGATATCATGTTTAACCCTCGCCATAGTGGTGGTGTGGGCCTGCTCAACTTTGAGGCCCATGCTGCCAAAATCCTTGGCACCTGGATCGCTGCTGTTACCAACCATGCAATTTTAGACCAGCACTGATCCCACGTGGCCCGCTCCAACTTCTCCCGCACCCTGGGCCTCACCAACCCATCCCACCCACACTCTCTGTTGAAATATCTGGCTTCCCATCTTTCGGTAGTGGGCCCACATGGGACAGCACCCTACTTCAAAAGGATCCTCTTCTCCATGCGGAGCGCTGAGTGGAGGATCAGCATTTGTGGGCACACAGCCCAGAAGGGGCGCCCCTCTCCTTAGTTCACCCAGGATACAGGGGCTTCCTATTCTGAACAGAGCGCTACCCATGAGGCCCCATACTTTGCCCAGGGTGAACTACCTGGACATGATGGACATCCCCTATCCCATTGATACCCAGAAAGCCATTTGGAAGTACGCCCATCACCCTCTTCTGCAGCTTCATATCCAATCCCATGTGTGGCGCTGCTTGAGATGGGTATACCATACTGCCAAACGCTATAACGCTTTGCACTCATCCTGTATAGTGTGTGGCCAGTACAGAATGCTGTTTCGCCGCCTGGAAATGTGCCCTCCATCTAAAGTAATATGGCGTGAGGTGCAACGTCTGCTTCGCCAAGATCAGGCACAGCCCTTCAATCTGTCTAGGGACATGTTTGCTTTATCAATGGCTTCCCCTCTTCCACCCTCCCTCCATGCTTTGGTAGACACAATCGCCATGTGGACTATCCACACGATTGTCTTAGATGCCATCTCAGGCTCCACTCCCACCCTCCAAGAAGCTGTCCGCTGGTTCAGGTCGCACTTAGTAGACCACTTTCAAGCGTGGATGTTTGGATACCTCCCACCACGCCGCCGCCAGTTGTTCTCATCTTGGTTCCTGGTTTGGTTCATCAAACCAGACCCCTTCCTACACACGTGATCAATAGTGGTGCCTGCCCCTATACACATAGCCCCCTCCCAGTATTGGTGTTCCCGGTGGCAACAGGAAATAGCATTAGATTCTCTGGGGTGCCCTCCTCTTGCATAAGTTTCTTTTTCTTTGGTGTCTTATTGGAAGTGTCTATCCCCTGATCAGCCTTCCCTGCAATAACTTTAATTTTAATTTAAATTTATCTTCTAGGAATTTGTAGCCAATTAGATTTTAGAAAGTTGGATGGCATGGTCATTAAAATTGTCACATAATTGACAAATAGTATTGGAATTGTTTTGCTTGGCCTCATGGTTACCACTCTGGCTTCAATGTGTGGCATTAATCTCACAATATGGTAGTCTTTAACTTAGGTACTGTGGTGCGTTATGTATGCTACCCATTAGGTAATTATGCCTTAATTATAATTTCAGTAACATTAATATAAAGGTCAGAAATGAGCTGGTCAACTTGTCCTTACACCTTCTGGTGGGCGTCATGAGTTTCTTGCTGTTTATAAAAAACAATGGTTTATTGTTCTAAACAGTTAACATAAAGCCATCCAATTAAAAAAATTATAACACTATTGCGCTTCCCTGAAGCTCCCAGATTGCTAATTTCAATGTTTTGAATAGCTATGATCCACTGGACTTGGTAGATAGAATGTAATTATCTAGAAACCTTATACCAGATTTCTTGTGTGGCAAGTTTCCAGACCATTCGCTGATTATATGGTCATGGAATATATTGTAGATGTTATACAAAATATATTTTTTATATTTATTCAAGGTGGGATGACTTGGGTATAAGACCACACAAATTAATTATGAAATTAAAATCAATGGGAAAGGATGGTAATCTTGGTAACCTCCAGGAGCAGCATTCTTATAGGCCAGAAACTCTACGGACCTCCTTACTATTTGCTATCTCAGTTTGAGGCACTGGTGCGCAACGCCAACGCACTAAAATCCTCTACCCAAAGTTCACCTATTGGGATTGAACTTGGGAGGCAGTGGTCATTGAGTCTATACTCTACCATTGGGGAATCATCACTGTACAAAATATCTTGATATTTTATTTTTTGAAACATGATCAATTGGGTTTTATTGTCATAAGCGGTGATAGGGCGGTAACCATGTAGTAACCACTAAGGTACCTCTTGAAGCTGGTCTAAGGATACATTGGACATCTGGGATATAGCATATAGTTTCAAATTTGTTGTTAGGGTAAATTCTCAACTGTAGGAGCCTCCGCCTTTTTTATATTTCTCTAACAACAAAATATTCTGTAGTTGATCTGCCTTCTTTTTAAGGATCATGAAAATTTGGAATCAAGGCCAAGGGCAAAGCAGTTTGATTTAGGATTTATAGCTATAATACTGGTGTTCAGGGTAATTCAATGTACCACTATAGTTAGCATTACAATAGTAAAATTGGAAAAAGGGCGTCAGATTTTAGGTGCACCGGTCAGTAGGCACAAAAATAACAAGGCAGTTCTTGAAGTAAGTGACAATAGAAAAACTCACAAAAAAATTAATGTAAGAAATGAAAATTTATCTAAAGAAATCTAAAAGCATACTAAGTGTCATGTCCTGACAGTGACAATGCGGTTTGTTATGGTTATGTCTTCTTGTATTAAGCTTTTCTATGGCTACATAAAAACAATATTACCTTGAAAATGACAATCCTTCATATATATGCTCTCTAGCTCCTAAGGTTCTTGACATTACAAATTCCTTCTAACTGAACAGTACTTGATAATTCAGGGATAGTTTCTTTATATATATTAGAACAGGGAAAAGAATTCCTGGGTCTCAGTTAATTTACATAAGGTAGTATTCAGCCAAACACAACTGAGATACTGATGAATTGGCATAGCGAAAAAATAAACCTACCTATGTCCCCTGGTTTCTCAGGGAACCCCCATACCAACCACTCGCACCCAGTTAATTGATAACACCACTTTTTTTGTTCAATTTTCAGGACTCTTTGCCCAACTCCCACCTATAAATTTATACAAAAGCTAAGGCTGTGTTGTCCTTATATGGCGCTGACCCCAATTTACAATTTTTGGCTCCCAAGGGAGCCAAACGACTTTCAGGCCCTTGCGCCTTTGCAACTATATGCCCAAGATCAACCAAATTTACCATTTTAATTCCCCTCGCACAGTTGTCCCCTCTGTCCTGACCACCCTTTCTGGGCTAGAGTAGATAAAAGGCGCACGTCTGCCACTTGTTTTGACCTTGACCACTCAAAGTGGCGCTGACCCACCATAGACTGAGCTGGAGCCCACACACTCGACTCCCCCATGATGCTCCCATTGCTGAGATAAATACTTTTTTGAATGGGGCAAATCCTCCCCCTCCACCAAAAATGGTAGATGCAACTGCCATGGATTTAACTAATAAGGAACTAAATTGTCAAACCACCACTCCTACTCCAACTAATTGGGAGCCAGCATGGACTTCAGTAAATAAAAAAAACCCACTCAACCACCCAATCTAGCCCACCCATATGCTGATCAACCTATTGTTTTCAACCAAAATCCCTGGAATTATTTGGAGGAGGTTGATGATTTAGGAAATCTTATCATCAACTCAGTTGAGGTCCCAGGCCTTGAAATGTACCTAAATGCAGATTATGCAGCTCAATTTCTAACTTGGCACTATGCTCTATGCTCTGATGCTGATGAATTCTGAAGTGACCACCAACTAACTGAAGAGGCTGTTGCCTCCCTGATTCTCGCCTTTTTAAAAAGGCTGTAGCAAAATCAGTTGCAGTCTTGGCCAAGGGATTCCCGCCCCTGTCCTTCCCCCTATGCAACAAGCTCACAAAAAAGAATTCCTCCAATTCTACCAAGTTGCCCACAATGCAGCACAAAAATTTGCAATGGTTGAAAAATTTAACCCAAAACTTGCATTACCAGCAACATCATCGCCGCCTTTACCACACTACCCAAAGTTTGCATCAAGGTTGAGAAAGCCCTATCCAAATACATCACAACCCTCCTCATAGCTAAATTTAAGTTGCCCAAGCCACTCTGCTACCTTGACCCCATTTTGCGTATACACACATGGCTGTGCTCGCAGCGCTCTACTGTAAACTATCTGACAGAAGAGGAAGATGAGCCTCCCAACATTTTAAATTCTTTTACCACTCGAAGTCACTTTTGAGTGATTTAATTTTTAAAGTTTTATTTATCCACAGCCGTCTGCCCAAACCTATTCTTTGATGTCCTTGGCTCCACCACCTGCCACCCCAGTGTGGGGCAGCAGTGCACCCCCACCTAGCGTTTTCTGCCCCGCGGGCAAGCGCGTTTGGACGAGCTCAAACAGCCCGCCCACTGCTTCCAACTTTTTGTCCCCCACGGGACTTAGCGCTCCACCTGGCGTGCGTCCACCCTTCTCGCCCCCATCCTCTCGCCCTCCCTCGCTCTGCCATTCACTATTGCCTAAGAGTGGACTATGGGCGTTTGTTCCCATAATCTGATAAGGCAATTATTAACCCAGCCACTGAGGCCTTTGCGCCAGCTGGCTTTATAGACTTTGGCCCTTTTAAGGGCTACTTTGACGTTGGGTTCCAATCTGAGGAGGATGCTGAAGTGGCAGCACAAACTCCTCTAATTTATAAAAAAACCCCATTCCCACAACCCATACTCGCCTCCCTTCAGACACCACGTTGGTGGTATCCTTTGCAAATCTCCCATCCCACCTTCCACCCCAGGTTTTGTATGACCAGTTGGTCGCGGGGCTCATGGCTTATGGCACTCAGCCCAACCTCATCTTTGCCATTCCATCTGGTGCGGAGCGCCTTCCTGCTCCTTGGGCAACAGCCATCATCATACCACACCACCCTACCATAGCCCAACAAATCCCACCCCGCGCTAGTGTGGCTGCAGCGCCTGATCATTTCTTTCGAGCTTGAGTTGATAATGGTAGGCAGATTTGTTCCCTCTGCTTTAGCCTCGACCATGCAAAAAGAGCATGCCCTCAGGCCAAGTCCGCTGCTGTGGCTTCTGAGCCCCCTCTGGAGGTTCAGTATGGGGCGCTTTGCTGCCCCCTCCCACCCTCAATCTCGTTCAGTGGGCCCACGTGGAAAATCAGCCCCCCCCAAAACCTCCAGCCTCACTCTCCCACCTAAATCTACCCCAGCCAATCAGAGCAATGCTTGGACCACCATTGGCACCCAAGAAGCTACCCATTCGCCCAATCCCACCCACCCAAATTCGAACGCCACTATTCCAGTGAACCAAAATCCATGGGATCTATTGGCTGAAACTGACGAATCAGGTAATGTCCTCATTAGTAAGCATACAGGTCAACCTCTCTGCCAAGGCGATCATGGTTGGGAGGAATTTTCCTTCCTGACTTTGATGAAACCCCTACCCCTCGCCATTTCGTTCCTCTGCCCAATACAGCCCCCTTCCAAAGTGATCACCAGCTCGCCTTGGCTGCGATGGCCTCTCCTCACTGCCCAAAACTACTCACCGCGGTGGCCCAGTCAGTGGCTCAGCTCCAGCATGGCCTGCCCACCCTCTTCTTCCCCCCTGACTTCCCTGAATCTCCCTGCAGTGACATCTTGAAACTATTCGATGATTCTGAAATTGCTGTTATGAATGTCGCAACAATCTCTTCATTCAACCCCTCAGCCAAAATCACCCACCACAGTATCTCCCTTTTCATCCAACTTCCTGAAGCCCACAAAGAAGCTGAAGTTCTCCTCGCAGCTTTTGTTGAAACACTTTCCCTTCATTATCTTGATGTGGAAGAGGAAAACTCCTACTACGCTGACCTCAACCCCCACTATGCGGATGCCCCAACGCCCTGGCTCTCTGCTCTGATCCAGTACTGTAACCAACATCCTATGATCGAGGTGGGTCTTTCTGAAAACCAACCCCCAACCCCTCCTCACCCTCTGCCATGGTGGGTTAGCAGTTTCTGCTTCCCACCTGGTTAGTAGTTTTGTTTTGTCATTTTGAGTGTTGTGTTTGGTACTGTCTGTCCCCTGGTTAGCGTACCTCAAATAAATCGAAATGAGGAAGATGAGCCTCCCAATCCTGACTCACCCCCCACCATGGATGCATAGCAGTTTACCGCATCTGACCTGGTTAGTTCATTTTTGTTTTTATTTTATTTTTTGATTCAGTTTGAGTGACACGCTTAGCTCTTTCTGGTTGTTGGATTCTAGCTTAGTATAAGCTTTTCTCCTCAGAGATCATTATTGTTCATCCTCTGGTTGGCTAGTTTTGGTTAAATAAAAAATAAATCTACTGATGATGATTTTATGCCAATTCATGGTAAGGTGGTTATTATTATATAGTGGGTGATACAACAATCATTTTTATGGGATAAAGAGATCAAAAAAATAGGGTTTATCAGTGTCCATACTGAATAACGTCCTGAAGATATTAGTAATTGTAATAAAGTACTTTTCATAAATAGCCTTCAAGAACTGTGACTTAAGGAATTGGGTGGATTGTTACTTTATTGTCCCTTGCCCTTAAATATGCAAAGAACACTTAAAGGGGCTTTAAGAATTATCACTTGATGCAACTTGTTTTTGTATATAGTATTTCAACCCCAAAGAATTAAAGTAAAGGGAAGACAATAATCCAGAAGCAGCTCAAAAGAGATGACCATGGATCACCTTTCTACTAAATAATAAGTGAAGATCTTGAACAAAGAGGACTTAGTTGCACTAACCACCATAGGGAACTGATCCATCCTATATATATACCAAGCGCTTTTTTTATTAAATTTATTGTTTTTTCCTAGAAAATTTATATTTTATTTTACATCATTTCGTATAGTTATAGTGATAATTATCATAACCCAAAAAAGTTGCCATCGTGCTAGACCCTGTTGGGGGAATGTTGCATTGTCATTGCCTCCATACAGCCATTCTGCTATTTAGTGCAATCCTAAAAGTATTTTTGGCCTCTGTTCTTTAATACTCTAAAACCAATAAAATTAGTTCCAGCTTTCTCCCTGCAAAAAACTGAAAGTGGTGCTCGCAACAAAGGGTTTCAAGCTGTAACCAGTGAAAACGTTGATCACAATCCATTAAAAGATAACATTCATAATAAATCTCTTTCCTTAAATGATTAGATTACATTACCCATTGGTTTAGTACCTCTCAAATTGATGTACAACCTTTATAATCATAGAACCTAAAATTCTGGGATACCTTCAAATTAAAACTACTTTTGCTGAATTGTAGTCAATTCTATATCCAAGCTGATGACATAGCCAACACCGTTCAAAGACTATTAAATAAAACATATTTTTCTGAAAGTCAATCCAGTGATTCAGATGCCACCGCAGTATAATCTTATATGTGGAGACTCTAAGGTTCAGCAACCTTTTCAAGTCTTGAGCTGGTCAATGGGGTAGAACCTTATCTACTCCAGATTGTAAATACCATCTTTATTATCTCCTCCAGTTAGTAGAGCTACATTACCAAGTGGTGTTATGCCAATCAAGATTGATGCATGACCTCAATTAATTTGGTCAGATTCTTCAAAGCTACTTCCACTTATGTTTTGGATGAGTATGAAGCAATTTAAGATACCATCACTTTAACTATGATGCTTAATATCTATTCGCCTTGCTGGATTCTGAGATCTAAGTAATATGGAGACCAACCTCACTCAATTACTACAAAGTGTGGTATCTGAAGTATGCGGATATATACAGCACATATCATCAGAAACCTCCACACAGATCCAGGCTTTAGTCAGCATTAATACATTGTTTAGATCAAGTAGAAGCGTTGCTTGACCAACTTAAGCTAAATGCAATACTTATGCCAATACTGAAGGACCATAAGGGCCACAAGGACTCCAGCATCCATAAGGGCCACAGGGTCCTTCCAAAGTTGATGGTCCTAAGGGGCACCGAGGCCTCAAAGGTCTGAGAGGACTCTGAGGTCCAAGAGGGACTGAAGGGCGACATGGTTTCAGGGATTCTCTGGACTTTGAGTTAAATGCAGCTTAGATGAAGCTTCTGAAGATTCCAAGAAAGGTAAGCATCTCAAAAAGATTAAAACACTTAATAAAATAATTTGTAAATATTCACAAGGATATAAGATTCGCCCTAAAAGTAGCTCTTTGATTCTAACGTTACATTGATAGCTTTAGATTTTAAAAATGGAGAATGTTGTGATAATTAAATGACATAGTTGTGGGAGTGGATTGCAAGTATAATTATAAGATGGTCCAGGACAGAGGAGTCAAGTTGGCTTGCCTTCCTGATTTTAGGTACACTGTAGATAAAAGTTGGGTTAAGGCCACGCAGGCCAAAGTTGATTTCCAGGAATTACACGATGGGGCCCAGACATTACATCAATAGGTTAATAATTGCCCATTTTAGTCTTAATAATGACAGTTTGTTACATTTAATTTCTGGATGGGGATTTTTTTGTTTACTTAATTTGCTATTAAAAACAATGAGGGTGTTTGGTTGGTTCAAAGTCTCAAGTTTATGCTTACTTAAGTATAAAACTACTATGATTGGGCGCATCGTTCTATTGGCTATAGTCATTTCCAAACCATCAATTTGATTGAGGCCCAAATTACCAATTTCTCCCTAGACTAGTTTCATAATGACCAATCTCTCTGTTGATCATCTTTCAAACAATTAAGGACTCTACTATATATATCTATACCTTATGTTACCTATTGTTAGCTTTGCGGTATACCTCCTTATGGTGACACCCTGGGTTTGTTCATAAACACTGAAGTTATGAGCAATGTAATGGGTCACATATGCACCAGTTTATATTAGGTTTTTCTGGAAAGTTAGAGAAAAACTCTTCAAAATGTGCAAGCATTTATGCAATTTACTAAAACAGGTCAGCAAGATAAATCAAAGCTATGCTAAACTAGAGGATTAGGTCAGCCAATGTGAGTCTGAGTTTCTAAGCTTAAAAGCTCAGATGGGCCAAAAATCTGATGCCAGCACTCATAATTGATGTTGGAAAGAATTACATGACGATTTTCAAAACACAAAGACAAATGACCAACAATTCCCTTGAGTATATGCTGTATCAATATTTACTAAAACTAGTTTCTTCATCAAGCCTGGCATCAACACACTTTCTGCACCATCAAGCTCTTCTATTAACCTATCTTCAAGGGACAATTTTTACCGGTCAAGAGAGCATTGCTTGTTAATTAATGTTTTTGAGAGCAATAGGGAAGAAGTCACCAATTGCTAAAAAGTTAAGCATATTCACTCCTACCCTTTTGGGGAAGCCCAAAAAATTATGATCCCTCACTTATATGAAGGCCAAACCTCGTCCCAGGTTAATACTGCTTTAGTAAAAGAGATTAGCAGTGACTAGACCCTCCCAAAAAAAACAAGACTTTATGGACATTTTCCTCAACGAAGGGGAAAGCCCATCTAATTTATCATATTGTTTTTTATGATAGGTCACAGCTGAAAGATACTACTCAATAATTTCTTTAGATGACGCCATCATTACCATTATCTCTGCCCTCAACTACCGGCCTGAGGTTCAGTTTCATATGAAAGGCCTCAAATGAAACTTTTTGTGTATCCAGAAATCAAAGAGGCTTTAAGATGAAAACTCTCTTTTTCTTTGACATCACTAAAGAAATTTAAATTTTTAGAAAATAAAAACAAAAAAATTCTGCTCAATTGAGCCAAATCTTACAAATATCAATGCTTTTGGCGCCTGCTGCCCCATCTTGGGGTGGTGGTGTGCCGCCATCTGCCATATTTTGCCACCGCTGAAGCATGCCTGGGCTGGCTCTGCTAGCCCCCCTAATGCTACCAAGAATTATGTCCCCCCTCGGTACTTGGCCTAGCATCTTGTAAGTTCCCAGGCGGTGCTCTAAGCCCTTTGATGCTCCCATAAAGCAATTTGCATTTCATCCTCCAATCAAATATATGAACCTTTTCCTATATGCAAGCATGCCATCATTGAGATGGCCATGGTGGTGTTTAAACCTGTCATCTTTATAGATTTCCACCCTTTTATGGGGTATTTCGACCTTAGTTTCTGTTCTGAGGCTGATGCAATGGAAGCATCTAAGCTGTCATTAAGTTTTAAAGTTATTCCCCTTCTGACTGTTTGCACCTGGCTCCCAGATGATACCACTTTTGTGGTTCAGTTTTCAGGTTGCCCTCCCACCTTTCCCCTGAACATCTCCACCATGAGCTCATGGAGGGTTTGGCCATTTACGGCGTAGACCCTGTGCTGCAATTTGTGGTTTCAAATGGAGTGGATTATTTGGCAGGTCCGCGCAGCTTTGTGATGATCAACCCATTTCGTTGCAACACCCATCTTGCAATTCCTCTTTGCACGGTGATCAAATTCACCCCTGACCACCCATTCTGGGCATGCATTGAGAATGGCTGTGTCATTTGCCCCTTGTGCTTCAAGCTTGATCACTCAAAGTGCAAGTCCCTATGGCTTCTGCCTCCGTCACTTCTGCTGCTCCCACCTCTGGAATCAGATCAGCTGCTGCCATGCCCAAATTTTTTGAGTGGGGCTAGATTCTCCTGCCCCAACCTTAGCAAATTCTGGCATGGCTTCCAAAGATGCAACCAATCATAATTTTAAAAATTTTAAAATTTGGTCAAATTACACCAACCTGAGCTGATGGCTAAAACAGTTTCAGCTGAGCTGCTGTGGTTGACAGTTCACAGCCAATAAGGTGTGGCCAACTTGCCAACTCCAGTGGCTGGGCCAGAATTAGCTGAGTCAAATCCTTTTGAGTGTCTAGATTGGATTGACAATAATGACTGGTCATAGAACTTTAAACTGAAATTGCTGTGAAGGAGTTTTTTGTTGATCCTCCCAAATCACGCCTCCACCATTTTCGTCCTAAAAATGGTTATCCCATTTACAAAAAATATAAACAAAATAGCAGTCAAAGCCACTGAAGCTCCTGCCAGCACCCTACTCCGCCAGCAACTCCATGAGGCAATGGAACTCTTGGTTGAGTGTATTCCTATCCCCATTTCCCTCATGACTTTGAGGATGCTGCAAAATATGAAATTGAGGAGCTCACTTTTGGTGTGAGCTGAGCGTACATTGATTTGGAAAAAACTTCTCTTTTTAACCCCGCTTATCTTTAAACCCACTGACACATCAAGTCTTTCACTTGTATGCCAGCTCTCATCACTTTCACTGAGCACCAACTTGCTCAATAAGTTGAGGTGATGGACAATGCTGGCCTCAGAAACGAAGAAAGCCCACAACTATACCACCTTATGCCCCATGTCACTGATTCTCCACCCCTGTGCTGTCCACCATGGTCTGCCAGCTAAAGCGGGCACCAGACAAAAGTTTTCCCAAAGCTTCCTCCCTTCTGATATGGCTTCCTAGGCTGTTAGCTGAGGTGCCATATTAGGAATTATTTTTAATTCAAATAATTCTTTGTTTGGCCAATCTGCAAATAACAATGCATGGCAGCTCCCCCTTCTGGGTTGTACACCACTAGTGCTAAAAAAGGTACTTTAAGATGAGATTTCAGTGGCCACCTTGAACAATTACTCAGCATCAGTTTGGGCCCCTTTTAGACTTATAATTCAAGCCCTAAAGACCAAGGAGAAGAACGTGCTATATGTTCCTACTGAAACGGCTGTCATCACACTTTATAGAATGCAACAAGAGATGTCCATAATAGGTGGATTGTAAATTGTTATAAAAAGAAGGTCAGCATGAAGAAAGAGGCACTTTGTAATGAAGCTCTCCCTTACTATGCCTCTACTAAAGTATGATACCCCTCAAAGAAGATTTCATCAGAGATTCCTGAGACAATGAGCTAAACAATTATAACAGTAGACACTTATTTATGATTAATTGCCCATTTTCCTACATTATCACTTCAATTTGACAGTCTGGTTGCTTGGGTTGCATTCAAGATCCAAAAATCTCATGTAGTCATAATTAATAGTAGTTCTCCAGTGAACGTCATCTCTTCCAAATCAATTAAAAAACAAATTCACCCAATCTGCCACACTATAATAATAAGGCACCGCTGGTCCTCAGTGTACCAAATACATTGGGACCTACTCTGCACTCTCCTCAAGTTCAGGAAAAAATTCTAAATACCTCATCTATAGCCTAAATAACCCCAGTTATTAGCTACTGTTAGGAACCCAATTCCTCTGAGAGTTTAAAGCCATTATCTATTACGCGGATGGATTCCTACCACTACCTGATACATGCATTCCCTTGGTGTTTGAAACGGCAAAGGATAGTGAATAGCATGCAAAGACTCGCTCTTGTTTATTGGATATGAAGAATAGGATAATCAGATTGACTACTACATCTAGTTTAGTATGTAAGACTACCTCCTCGTGTACCTGATGTAAATGAGGGGATTCTATGTATCCACCAGAGCCTAAAGTAATTCCCCCAGGTTCCCAGGTCATAGTAGACAACCATGTCCATGAAACTATTCCACCGGAAAGCCTTCTAGAAATATGTGGATCTAAAAGTACTTTATAGAAGAGGATCTAACAAGCCTGGATATTTTTAACATCACATATGTTGGCTCAATACTATATATATTTTAGCATCTTAATTATAAAGATTCTCACAGATAGATCAATACTTAATTGGCTAAACCACGCTTACTATCCATCAACAAAACCATATGTGTCTTTTTAATTGGTAGCTTTTGTGGCTTTGGGTTAGAAGAGCCTTCCACTCTGGCGTTATTTACCACTTCTATAGGATAATTCTTACCAAAAATATTAAAAAAGGTTGATGAGCTCTTAAGAAATACTCCAATATATTCTCCACATCCATGTATCTCTTTGGGAAAAGAAAGGGGTCGTCACAATATGGAGACTGTGGACGCTCCCCTATATACTTGCAAGCCTTTTGGAAAAGCAAGGTAGAAGAGGCCTAAGCTACTACCAAGATTAAGAAGTTAGTAACTTCAGGGCTGCTGGCACCTTTTTGAAGTCCCTAGGCGTATCCTCTTTTTCTTGTTCAGAAAAAAATGGAGCTATCATGTCGTTATGTATTACTTAAGCTCAAGGCGTGACCTGTAAGGATAGTTGTCCCCTCCCACTAATTGATGACTCTCTACAACTCCTGTCTGGGGCCCAATATTTCTCTGTGATGGATATTGCTAGCGGGTAATGGCATATTAAATTAGCACCCAAAGATTGAGCCAAGTGCACTATAATCATTAACAAAGTGATTTATAAACCAACCCGCATCCTAAAGTACTATGTAATTTCTCTGCCAAATTCTAACGTGCTATGGGTGGATTCCTGGGTGACTTGAAGTCGTATTGTCCTGTTATACTTCAACAACATTACCATATTTATAAAACCTTCAATGGCCATCTAGAGCACCTTTAACATGTGTTTAATTAATTCTTGGATACATTATTAAAACTCAAGCACTACAGATGCTCATCTCTCAGTAAGAAGTGGAATCCTTGGGCATAAGGTCACCATGTGAGTTACTAACCTTTAACCAACAAAGTCTCTACAATTGAGATAACACCGCCCCAGAGTCTTAGCACATACAGGTTTCCTATGTATGGTGGGCTATTATAAGCAATCCATCCCACAAGCTGTTGACCTTGCCAACCTCTGGTGTATATACTTCACTAGAACGTCCCTTTCAAATAGAACACAGAGCAATAACAGGCCTTTAACCTCCTTTGATGGCCCTAATCACCTAGCCTTGTTTGATACATAAAAGATTTCAATCAATCCTTCATACTATTCAACAAAGCCAGTGACTATGCCGTTGGGACTATTCTGGCCCAACTAGATGAGCAGCAAGTGAATTTGATTCGTGGCTTACTTGAGAAAAACTTAATCAAAGTTTAAACGAAACTATAAATTTCATTGAGAAGGAGAGTTTGGATGTACTACTTGCGGCTAATCACTTCTACCCTTATGTTTATGAAAATCACTTTACCATCATCACTTACCATTCATTACTAAAGTGGCTTTACCAAATGACGGATCCCAACGATCAATTATCCAGATGGGTCCTCTGGATTCATAGTTATGACTTTACCATTTTACCCCACGCTGATATGACCCATTAAAATGTGGATGGATTACAAAGGATGGCAACCTTGGCAGTATCAGTGCCTGAAAAGATCACTTGTATGATCTTAATCAACCAACTAGGTTGATGGGAATTGGAAACCACAGAAACTGGAAAAACATTATAATTAATGCCCCAAACACACAAATACAGAATGATATGCTGTACAAATTATTTAACGGAAAGTAATACCCTATTTGAAACCTCATCTTAAACCAAGATCATCCTCAAAGGGAGCTTAGATGTAGGACATGAAGCAGTTAAGAAAGCCTACAAGCTCCTGAAATTAAGTACTATTGGGACTAAAAGCTTGAGACTATACAGTAAGTATTGTAAGCCTGTCTAATATGCAGAATCCTGGGATAATTTGAGCTCTCATTATCAGCATGAGATTGTAGCTCCTTCTTCGCCGTTTAGTGTTATTAGTTTGAATAGTTGTAGAGCTTTTACTAATGGGCCTCCATGGCTATCACATATACTACTTGAACCTATTATCTCATCAAATGGGCTGAGACCATATTTTCTCTTGCTGCTTCTACAATCACATCCTTACTCCTGTTTTTCTCCGTTTTCTCTGCAGAAATGCCCAGGGGTTGGGTTCTTAGTTAATAGTTGAACTTTAGGTCTCAAGTTGTTCAAAAGCTTTTCTCCTTATATATACCAATCATCACTATGCTGATTTCTATACCCTTCTACTAATGGGGCAGGAGTAAGTGTAAACAGTACTTCATTTTCTATTTTCCATAAGATGGCAGTCTCAGACCCCATGTGATGTAACCATTACTTGCCATCCACTTTATTAACTTATCAAGTATGTTATCACTGGATATATAGTTTGTCACAATTTCAGGCTCTTTATGGAAGAGAGCTCTGACTACACAATAGTGTCCAAACATTAGTGGACTCCACTACTCCTGATACTGTCAATCTTACTATGGTGCTACCCTATAGCAACAATCAGACTACAAGTGCTCGCCGCTACAAAAATCTTCTGAAAACTCTGAAGTAGACTATGTGATCTAATGCTAGTTGACCAGCTCTCCCCACATTTCAAATATAATATCTGGTATTGCTCTATTATCTTTTTGCTGGTGGTATATGACAAATTTTTAAACCTCCTTGTTGGGTCCTTATCATGTATTATATAATGTTAATTCCAAATATTCCTTTTTTTATGTCATCCAGGGAATAGTATTAATCATGTACACACTAGGTCCTTGCGCCTATAAATCCTCCCTATGACAGGACCTTGAGGAGTCAATGTCAGCGTTTGTAGTGAACACTCCATAAATACCAAAAAAGGATTGACGAACAGGTTTATTGTCCCCCTTTGGAATCAAGCCTTCAGGGATCAGATAAATTGTTGCTAGTAAACCTTTGCCCTTAAACGGGCAAGGACTAGTAAATGGTGTTCAATAATTGTCACCTGATGCAACCCCATCCTACTATCCAGGATTTCAACCCCAAAGCACTAGAACAATGGGAAGACAACTATCCAAAAGCTGCTTAAAAGAGATGACTATGGCTTGACCTTATTATTGGATGAGGAGTATAGATATTGAACCAGGACGAACTAGGCGCCTTATCTGCCATAAGGGCACTAACCCATTTTATATTTATTAAGAAACTTTAACTTATATTTATTAAGTCTTTTCTCCTATCGTTTTCATATTGTTTGATGTCCATTTGCAGAATTAAAATAAAATTTTATAAGCTAAGATAGCTGCAAACATACCAGACCTTGCAAAAGTGAAAGTTTATTGTCATCTCCTCTCAACAGCCATTCTGCTCTTCAATGGTATAATAAATAAAATTATTAGATTTCCATTTTTACTACTATGAGAAACTGAAAGAATAAGATCTGGTTTCTCCTTGGAAAAAATCTGAAAGGTATTTGGATTTATTTAAAATTTCAGTTTCTAAAAATTAGAGGCACCAAGGTGAGTTAACCAAAAGAAATTTAATACTACATATTGACAATAACTTATAGGAATGTGGGTGCAGAGGTAAGGTAATTTATATTAAAAAAATACTATGAAGCAACTTCAATTTAGCGGATAATTGATTAAGACCTCATTCTACATATTAATATATATGAAAAATTGATCAGAGGGTTGGTCAGACCAATCAAATTACATGGAAAAGCCTTAAATTACAGTAGCCAGTTCTACTATATGCATATAGTATGACTACTATACTACATGCCTTCTACATAATAAGATATTATTAGTATTAGGTGAAGCTATTAAACTAAACATAGTTATATGTATAAATTTAAGTTAAATAGATGTTTGGATTAAACTATACTCATAATATAAATCATTAAACATATGTACAAAAGTAGAGGCCTTTTATAAGTTAATAATTGGTAAAGACATTTAATGCTCTATTGATTTTAGATATTATAAACCTTACATTGTTTAAATAGATTGTAATCATCTCTAGTGTTTAACTTTACTGTTTCTATTAACTGTGAATTATTTCTTATAGAGAGAGTATCTAAAGTTATTTTATTTAGTTATTTATTTCTCTCTTATACTATTGTGATTATATAAAGCCTTGTAAATACTGAATTTACCTTAATCATTAATTGATCTAACTTTCATGATGGAGCTACTATATTAGTACTATCTAAAAACAACAATAACTTAAAATTACCATAGGTATAGTATTATGCTTAGTCGTTATAAAGGACATTATGTCATAATTTAAGTATGTTCTATTTAGTATTAATCCTTTATGTTTTATTGTCTTAATAAACTGACTATTTTTAGTAGATTTAGATAATTAAATGTGATCTATCTTATAAAAGCTATAAATACAAATAAGAGTCAAAATGAAACTTTTTTAATCTTATAAAAAATTATGTTTAGGAAAATCTAAAACAAAAAGTCAATTTAACTTTTTTTCCAAAGTACATAAAACGCCATCTTTAATAAGCGTGATTATAACTGGTTTTTAACTTATTAACAGTAACTCACTTCTTGCTAACAAATACTCATTTAGAAAACAAAAAACTATTGGGGCATTTTTTTTAGTACTAGATGGTCTATTGGGGCATTTTAGTATTGCTTTTCTGAAATTTCTCCAGCCTACACATATTAAATAAAACAATGAACATGATTATTAGTCAAATGACCAATACTTATTTGGTAAAACCATTTAAATTATAAATTTAACTGAATATCAAACTGTTTAGCCATAACAATGTACTGATTACATTAATACATATAGAACTTTCGCTTCTTATATTTATAAAAGTTTTTTACTATGAAATTTAATTTATGATTTAATAGTGTATGTTCATCTGACCTTAGTAACTGTGCAAAATTCTATTAATAGGTTATTTTAGGAAGTTTGTTAGATAAGGATGTAATATTATAACACAAAAAAAATTTTGTGAAAAAAAGCAAGTAAAATAGACTTGTATCTATTTAAAGCATGCTGATATTCCTTTTTTATGCAGCAACGTTTAGAAAGCTCTTTTGTATGCTGATTAAGCCTCTATAACAAGTAGTTTGATCTGTAAGCTAGATATAAAAAGCTCATAAATAATCCTGATAGTTACAATATCATTTTTTATTTAACTGAGGTAAGCTGTCCAGGGGATGGACATCACCAAATATACGTGAAACTAAGAGAATAGCTAACAAATATAAAAAATTGGGCACTCCAGGGTACTCAATTACCCCTGTTGCCAGTGGGACTGCTAGGTATGGGGGGTTGATGCGCTACTCTGAGGGGGTTTCCCCTACTGTGGAGCAGGTGTGAAGGAAAGGGTCTGTGTGGAGGAACCAGAGAGGGAACCATGATTCTATGAGCGCTTTTTGTCTTGGTCTCATATATCCATAGAGCCAGGCTTGGAAGTGCTCTAGTAAGTGGACATGGAATCTGTTAATAATCCCATGAATGTTTGGGACCGTGACCTTGAATGCATCTAATGCAATTGTGTGTATAGTCCACATTGCAATGGGTATTATAAGGGAGCAGAGGGTAGATGGGATTGGTGACTCAATCTGGAGCGCGAAGATGCTCTTTGATATTGAGATTTCCTGTTCGTTTTTTATCTTGAGCAGGCGTGCGACCTCCTGCCATATAGCTTTCGTTGGGGGGCATGTTTCTAGGCGGTGATGTAGGGATCCCTCCCCTCCACATACTGCACATGTTTTGTGGAGGGAGTTGGAGCAGTCCGCCATCCTATAGGTCCTTCTCAGACAGCGACAGGCGTTTGCTCTTATCCTTGACTGTAGGAGTGGGTGGTGTGTCATTTTCCACATTGCTTTCTGTGTGGTTAAATCATAGGGAATGTCCAACATATCTAGGTATTCTATCCTAGCTATGTTTGGGGTTGTTGCGAGCATATCCCTCTGGGGGTGGTTTTCTGGGTTTCTTAATTTGAATTGGGGGCTGGGTCGTCCCCTTCCCTGTATAGTACCCATGTTCTCTATGGTTCATCCCATATGGCGGATAGTTTGGAGGATATGTTTGAAATGAGGGGAGGTTCCATGAGGACCCATTGCAGTAGGATGTTTGGCAAGGTATGAAAGTAGTCTGGGTGGACTATGTGAGTTGGTTAATTTGAGCGCCTGTGCAAAGTTAGTCCTTGCTGCTCTGGACTAATGTTGTTGCGGGAGGTCTGGAGCAAGGATTTCCTTTATCCAGGTACCTAGGATGTGATTGGCGTGGCTCTCAAAATCTATTAATCTCATGCCTACACTTGATCGTGGGCCAAATAGTGTTTCCATCCGTGTAGGAGGGTGAGAGCCAGGCCACAGACAGCCCTGGATAAGCGCGCAAATTGAGATTTAAGGTAGGCGAGAAGGCTATCGCATGGGCCTGGTACCACAGTATTGGGAGGATGAGCGAGTTTGCAACTGTAACTCGTCCTGTTAGTCCTGGGGTTCTCCCCTTGAGGGAGGCTACGCGTTTGGATACCGGTTGTAACAAGTTACTTTCCATTGTCTCATTAGCATATCCCCCTGATTCTAGCCAGATTCTAAGGTGTTGGACAGGAGTGTTGGTGGGAGGTGTTGCAAAGGGTAAAATGATTGGGTTCTTTCTTCGAGTGTTGGTAAGAGGTTCTGATGTTGTGGCCCAATTGTTTGTATAATTGCCTAAGAGGATGATTTCTGTCTTCCTTCTGTTGAGCGATGCATTGCTCACCTTGGAGTATTCCTCTATAGTGCGTTCCAGCTGTTGGGCATCTTCATTGTTTGCTATACCTGCTACGCAGTCATCTGCAAAGACCAGTATCTTGACTGTTGGTTGTCCTTGTGCGGTTATCCCCATGAGATGTGAGTCAGTTACTCGGAGGAGTGGGTCAAAGCTGAAATTGTATAGCAGTGGGCTAAGGGGATCCCCTTGTTTGAGCCCTCTGTGTGGTTTAATCTTATTTGTTAGGAATCCAGGGCCACATACAGCCATGGTTGCAGATCCTGTTAGGAGCATCGCCTATTTTATGAATCTTGGTGGGAGTTTGAAAGCATGTAGACATTCTTTTAGGTATGGCCAGCTAACACGGTCATACGCCTTTTCCTGATCCAAGAAGACCAGGGCACCAGTTGCTTTGGATTAGCAAATGTTTGCAACAGGGTGTATGTTGTTTCAGATTGAACGCCCTGGTATAAACCCAAACTGGTTGGGTGATAGGACGTCAGATGCAATTGCGCCTAATCTAGCTGCTAAAATTTTTGTTAGAATTTTTGTGTCAGTATTGAGAGTGCAATTGGGCGCCAGTTGGCCAGGTCCAACTTGTCACCCTTTTTATACAAGGTTATAACATAGGATTCATTACCTCCTGGTAATAGGCTTGTTTCTAACAAGCTCTGGTTCATAGACGCCAATAGGAGGGGGGCGATTTGTTGAAAATATTTTTTATAAAATTTGTAGGGTATCCCATCAGGCCCTGGGCATTTCCTACGTGGTGCACCGCGAATTGTTTCCCAAAGCTCCTCCCATGTAATAAGGAATAGTATATTGTTATTTGAGAGGTGTACTTTGTATCTCAGCAGTTTGAACAAATTCTTTAATTTTTTGTGAATTTGTTGGTGTTTCGTGATATAATTTGGTGTAATAGCTGTGTACTTCCGCCTTGACCTCCTCAGGGTCAGTTGCCACGGTGCCATTGGTCTTGCGGACCTGTGTGCATGCAGGTTGGTTTTCGCGGGAATGGATTTGGTGGAAGAAGTATGTTGAACAGGTTTCGCCTTTCTTTATGAACTTACCTTTGTTTGATACTTTGATTCTGTGTTGGTGTTTGAAGATGAGATTGTTAAGTTGGGCTGAAATTTCTGCCCATTTGCGTCCCCAGTTAGGCTATAGCCAGATCTCAGAGTATTATTTCCAGGTGGTCTAGTTCCGCCAAGGTACGCTTGATTGTGGCCATGTCCGCGGTGTGCTTACGTGATGCAATATGTCAGGTTTTGTTAATTAAATCCTTTTTGAAATTTTCCCATGTTCTGATGGGATCTGAAGTGAATGGGGCTGTGAATTCTGGGTTCATAGCCTTGTTTTTGACCCAGTTGGATATCTCAGGAAATTTTAAATTTTCTGGGTGAAGCTTTCTCCAAGGCGACACCTGTGTGTGGGATTGGGTTGGCACTAACTGCACTGTAACTAATCGGTGGTCAGAAAAATGATCTTTTTTGTTGTAAATTTGGAGATTCTTGAGTGGTGGGATTGCGGGATGATGATGTGGTCAATATGACTCATTGATATGAGCACTCCCTCACGTATGTTGGGTCTCATCATGTGGGGAAGGATTGGTGAATTGGGGGGAAGAGCATCCTGTAAGCCAAGAGATGCCTTCATTGTGCGATATTCAATGTGTCCAGGTGGGTATCCCCTGGGATTAGGCCATCAATCTGTATTGGGGTTATCCCAGCAGTTGAAATCTCCTAACATGATGATATCTGGTGGGAGGGTAAGGGTAGAAATTTTTTCAAAACATAGTTTTCTCTTGGTTGCAGTGCACGGTGCATAGACACATGCTATCAAAATTATTTCATCTTGGCATGTGATTGTTGCTAACAGGACTCGACCATGCAAGTGTGATGATTAATTTGTAATTTTAGATTTTTTGTTGTTTTAGACTATCACCCCACAGGGAGACGTCCATACTGATTGTGATGGTGCAACCCTGGTTGACCAAGATTCTTCTTCCCCTTGTAGGCAGTGGGTTTCTTGGATGGCCAAGAAGTCTACAGGAGGTTTTCGCAGGAATGCCAGCTTTTTGGCTTGGGATGTATGAGCCCTGGCTCCCGCGATATTTAGCATCCCTATTGACACTGAGGTGCCCGCGGCGCCTCAGGAGCAGTTGGGAGGGCCCTCTGGCCCTATCCCACCGCAGCTCATTTTGGCCATGCTCCATGTCTGTACTCCAACTCTTTCAATGCCATTGTTGGTTCCCTTGATATGACCCAATGATTCAAGGGAATTGCAGTTTTTTGCATTTGCATCAAATTTTTCCCACACAGGTCTCATGTTGATTTGATGCGGAATGTTGATTAAGTTTTATATTTTTAAGGTTTGACTTTGTCACATTGTCCACCGCATTTTCGCCCAAATTGCAGTTGCATTGTTTCTCAGTGTGTGCATGACTGATGACGCTTTGTGGCTCAGTCCAGTTACTGTGGAAATTTTCGACCTGAGCATATTGTTCTGATTGGTTGGTTTGGTGAATATCTAAAATATCCTCCCAAATTTGTCCGGGGTAAAGGCGGACTCTGCATGTGCCACCACTTCAGCCGCTGCTCTCTTGCGGGCTTTTTTGCTGCTTTACATTGTTTACTTGTAACTGGGTCCACAATGGAGTATAGTCCATCTTCACCCCAGCGGAATGGGTGGTGGCCATCAGTCATCTTGGCGAAGTTTTCATTATCTTTGTCCATAGCTTCTTCATAAAAATCATTTTCCACTAAGCCCTCTTTCACAGGGCATGCATGTTCCTTGTGGCCCAGTGAGCCACAGTGGTTGCAAAAGGGTGGTGTGCGTTCCGGTGTGACTCAGAATGCAGCTGACTGGCCCCCATCTGCGAAGTGAAATTCTGCTGCATGGGGAATTCTGGATAAATCCTCTTCCACTTTTGGGAAGGGGTTGATTACATTGATAGCTTTGCCCGTGCACAGGTCAGGCATTAAGCGAAATCGCTGTAATTTGAGTTGTTGGATTTCTCCATAGGCCACAAGACCTTTGTGGAGCTCCTCCTCGATTACCTTATGGGGAAGGTTGGTGGGGAGCAAGTCAAAGGAGATGAACAAAGTTTTCACTTTGTTCCATCTGGTGCGCACGGTGCACACACTTTTTTTGCCCTCAGGGAGGGCAATTTCCACACAGATTTTTGCTGCGGCATCGGCTTCATTGGCTGTTTTGGGCCCAATATTGATCCAGCCATGGCCCATGTTGTTGGTGGCTATGTACACTGCGTGAGGGAAAAGTGAGGGCTGTGCCTCACATGTTTTCTCCCACAGGGTCAGTGACTCATCTGCAAGGAAGAGTCTGATCCCGTGCTCCACCTTTGACAAAGGTTGGTTGAATTGAATGTACATGTATTGCGCGTGCTTTACAGTAAATACCATAAACCCAGATGGTGTCTGAGTTTGCAATTTTTTTATGGATTGGGTTCCTGGTCCCCCTCCAGGGTGTTTCTTGCCCTTAGTTTCACCATCAAATGCACCACTTGCCGTGACGCTCGCCCATGTTGTATTATTTTTGTTATTAAAGTCGCCCATCTTTCCTGTGTGTGATTATCCAAATTTGCTGTTTGAATTGAATCGTAGTAACTAAAGTGAATGTTATGAGAAAGAAAAAAGTTACAATATCATTTTATTCATTATATTTCTATTTGATATAAATAATGAAGTCTAAGTTAGCTACAAGTTTGTAGAAAGCAAATTTGCTATATCAATCCTTATGAAAATCTTAACTTTTTGTAATAGGTAATAAACTAGAATATATACTTTAAATAAAGAAATTTATAATATGGAACATGTTTGTTTCAGGATCTCTTCAAATATAATAGGTCTTAATAACGATTTGTCTGGCTTAGGCAAACTTTCTACATTATGTAATTATTGAAATAGGTGCGGTGGTGCCATATTTCATATGCACAGTTCAATTTGCATTTTAACAAAAAGGTAATTGTATGAGAACTTTCATCTTTAAACATAAAACATGGATGTTATCTCTCATAGATAAGTTTTTATTAAATAAAATAAAACCATCATAGTAACAATTTACTGACTGTGGCTTGAGGTTTGTGGTTATTAGGCTTGGTTTTGGATAAATTTAAGAAGCTACTATAAGAACATGATCATTCTTAAAAATTAAAAGTCTCTTTATATTATGCTACTTAAACTCCCAAAAAAAATTTTGTGAAGGTTATTAATACCTGAACAGGCTTAAGAATTTCAGGTTATATGCGTTACTAATTAAAGACAGGGAGACTAATGCCTAGGCCTTGTTGAATTTACAAAAAATAGTAATTGTTGAAATTTCAATATGCCCATATTAAGCAGCTTAACAGATTATATAAATATCAGTTTTATCCGCTAGGGGTGATTTACCATAGCAGATATGAGTTATCATAAGTTATGATAACTATTATTGTTCTAATTCCAAATAAGTTGTTAAATTTTAGAAATTCAATTCTGCCATATTACTGATGTTCCGTTGGGAGGTCACTGACAATTAACAAGTTGTTCAATTATTGATTTGTATAATTATAATTTAAATCTTTTATAAGTCAATCAGAGTTTGTTGACAATAAATAAAGGATTTACTATTTGTTGGGCGTTAACAACGCTTTTAGTAGCAACTTAATATCTAGCCATTTAGGTAACGTGACCTGATATTTTTGGGTAAAAGGTCCCATTAACTAAGCGGGTTACTAGCTTAATAAGGATAATCCACTGGGGTTGAGCGAAGTCATGGGACACGTTCTTTGATCCAACCCAAAAGGGCATATTATAGTTATCAGTGAAATCTGACTAAATGGATAAATAATACCATTAATTGGTATAACACCAAAGGCTTAATCCATCAGTGACAGTTGCCATTCCAATTGGGCGCCAATTGAAGAGAAGGCTCCAGAATCCCCTGTATATTCACTTGATTTTCACTAATTAAAGCAAAATGTATTAGAATGTAAGTTGATAAGTATCATAGATATCTCGACTATTATACATTTGTGTATATCTATTCTTGAGATTATAGTTGATTAATATTGATCCTATGTCTATATATTGCTTGTCAAGTTCTCCGCGGTCTTCTGCATCAAGGGAGTAAGGAAGAAGTTACTTTGAAACCGCTGAACCTACTGATACTAGGCTAAGTTCTACTGTAGGGAGGAGTTTCTTTGATAAAAAAAATCTTTAACTCTATAGGAAGAGTTGAAGGGTTGGGATTTCTCTTGTTTTTGTGGAAGATTTCAAGTACCTTCAAGTATAGAAGGAAGATTGTTGGCACCAGCCTAGACTTAAAGATAATATTAAATTTGGCTGTGAAAGCTCAACCAGGGCACTAGTCTTCGCACTATTTTCAACCCATTTAATAAGTATTAATAATCTATACAACGCATATAATAGATCCTGTGTAGTAAACATAAAAGTTTTACATTTGGTGCTCCACCAGGGTGTCATGAAAGCGGCAAATAAGATTTAGATTGGCCTGCCAGTCAGTGCGTGAGCACCCAGAAGGTAAGTCATAATGCCAAGGGCACTGATGCTCAGACGACTTGAAGGTGGGACAGAAAGTGTGTGAACATGAACAATTTATCAAGATGGTGGTAAATAGAAAACTGGCAAGCAGCCACGTAGTTGCTACTATAGATCCAGCGAATTTGGGCTTGGAAAGCTTATTTGCTATGATAATGGGGCTGTGTTCCACCATTGAGTTGTTGGCAAGAGGAAGGGTGGCAAGATTATGAAATCTCTCTCAGCGGGGAGGTAAAGCCTTCAACAAGAGTGAAAGATCCTTATGCTGAACATCTTTGGCCAGTGGGAAGTGTCTAAGAATGCTCCAAGTACGGTATGCCCAGTCAATGACAGTAAGAAACATTGTCATTATGATAGCCACAAAGGCTTATTCATCATGCAACCCAAAAATAATTTTGGGGCTTAGGTTTGCGGTGGATACCAAGGGGAAATTTCCAAAAAGAAAATCCATTTGTGTGTGGGTTTTTTATTACAAATAAGACAAATAAATTGCCAGAAAACCATACCTTTCATGGATGATTGCTTAGATACTTGGTTGCTTAAGGAATAAGATGGCGTGCATGGGCGTGGGGCCTTGATTTTCTGACCCTTGATTGACGAAACTCGTGTGGGAATTATATAAACTTATGTGACCATGCTGGCGGAAGCCTGAGTCAATATTAATTCAACCTCTGGCGCAAAAAAAACGTTTTTATCATGATTGTGCCTGCCCAGTGGCAGCGTCTTTCTTGACAAGTGGTGGGGGCCTCCTAGGGCCATTCCAAATAGAAACAGCCCTAATTAGTTGGTAACAGGTTCAAGACACCCAGCACAAATGCCCCAGTTTCTTTGGTTCATTTGCATTTTTTGATCTTCAGTGGAACTGGACCTCTCCACAAAAAAGGATGGTTCGTTTTCTTTCAAAGACATGGCAGAATTTGAACCTGGCATTGGGGAGGGACTCACTTTATTTTTCTTGCATCAGTCCCTTTCTGCCACAAACTCAGTGCAGACCACCTTGAAATGCTGCATCAGTTTGCTAGTTGTCATAATGAGGATGGGCGGAGGGACCTTCAAGTGGTAGGCGTAACTCACCGCTCGTCTACCATATAGATGAGATCGCCCTGTGTGATGAGGGGGATGGCCACTATCTTTGGACCTTTCTTGGTGCAAAATGGAAACGCCTCCCGGTCCAAGCCCAGGGGCTTCCCTGGACTTACATTATCCTTTCCTTTTTCAAAAAGGTGATAACCTGCACCAGGAAACTGGGTAAATGCGATGTTTTTAAGGGCTTTTGTTAGCTTGATCGTCATCAGCATGGTGACCTTCTGGGGGTGGGGAGCTTTTAAGGTGAGCAGCATGAAATGCTGCGACTAACTCAAAACAGTTCATGAAGTCCCAAGCACCAACCAAACTGATCTCATTTGGTGGGATAACTTTCTCCAATCTACTAAGTATTGAACTTATCACTGCAATTGAGGAAAGCCAAGATATCACTAACCTCAGCCTCTTCTGGCCCCTCAATCACAATTGGCTCAGGTTCCAGAAGAATTGGCCCCTTTAATTGGGGACAACTGCGATACATGGAATTTAGTGTGTTGCTTCCAATGAGCTGGCAACTTCAAGCGGAATTCACATTCCCCAGGTTCTCTTCTACCAAATGAGGCCCAGAAAGCTTGCTCACAAATTTGTGATAGGGCACCTGCATTTGCAAATGGCGCATGCCCAGCATAACATGTGATCCCACCTTAGTATCATGCACTGGAAGGTGCTTCCAGTTGTAAAACTGCTTATAGTCACTAATAGCCTTGGTTGTGTGTTTATGGACCAAGGACTTGGTGGCGCGGATTTGCTGTGTGGTCAGCTGAAGCCAGAACCTCCGGACAAAGGCACTGTCTTACTAAAATCGTAGGGTTGTAACTTAAATTGGCTTCATAAGGCTAGAAGCCTGTGGACATGAGAGTCCCATTGTTGTACACAAACTGAGTGAGCGGAAGGTTTTCCACCCAAGTATTCTGAGCCATTGCAGTGTAACACCAGAGATGTTGCTTTATAATTTGAATTACATGCTTGGCTTGGCCATCTGAATGGGGATGTTATGCAGTTGAACACTGCTTATAATTTAAAGATCACCGATAGTTTAAAGAATTGCGCCATAAATTGAGTGCTGCGGTCACTAATGATTTCATGTGGCAACCCAAACATGGAGAAAACATGTTTCACGAACAGTCTGGGCATCTCCTTGGATGTGATGGCTGAGGAGCAGGGTATGAAGAGGGCAAATTTGGTGAATCAATCTATGACTATAATAACAGCCATTAACTCTTGGAGCTTGGCAGCTCAACAATGAAGTCTACCAACATGGAGGTTCATGGCCCCTCCGCCTGCTGCAGGGGGTGGAGGGGACCAATCTTGCCTAATCTTTTTGATCTGGCCTGTGCACATGTTACACATTTTGTGATCCATGGTAGAATATTTTGGCAGACAGGCCACTTGTAGGTCCACTTTATCAGGTTGAGACACCACATTTTGCCCAGATGCCCCACTGCACAAGAGTCGTGGTGTGCAATTATGACTTCGTCACTGAGGAGGGGTGGCACCCACAAGCATGACCTAAATGGATAAGCCCCTTAACCAAGGAATAAACTGAGTGCTTGTGCGTTGGGAGAGCTAACTGCTCCAAAACTTCTTCTTCCACACAAGCTGTTTGGGACACTAAGACCCTCAAAATCAAGGATACGTCTGAACCCAAATCCGCCACCAAAATTGCAGGAGAGGCAATAACTAAAATTTGGGCCAGTGGTATTTCTGTGATAAGGTATCTCTCGTCCGCCTCTGCCAGTCAGATCACTGGGTTATGACTCATAAAGTCAAGAATCATATTCAACGCTCCCTTCACAAACATAAACTTGAAGTTGAAGCTGCATAACTCATGATTTGTCTGAGCTTGTTGGTGCACCAACTTCTGCAGCTTGCAAAAGTACAGGAGAGCTTGGTGATCCATTTGTATGGTTACTTCATGTTGAGCACCCTGTAAAAGGGACCGTCAGTGAGTTAGGGACCATGCCGCGGCGGCCAACTCCCTGACATGGTTGGCCCATGACTTCTCAGTAGAAGCAAACTTACAGGAGAAATAGGAGATCATGTGTTAAAAAACTTCGTGTTCTTGGAGCAGAACAGCCCCACTGTTGCAAAAGAAGCATCACACGCTATGATATATGGTTTAGTGGGGTCTTCATGTTTAAGGATGGGGGTAATATGAATTCCTCCTTGATTGATTTGAGAAACCTGTTGGAATTTGTGAGTTCAGCGGAAAGGAGCATTTTTACCTGTATGAGGGTGCAGCGACACAGCCAGCGGAGAGAGTTCAGAGAGAATTTTTAGGAAGATTATGGTATTCAAAAAAGACTCTTCAAATGCTTCTGGATCATGAGGACGTGCCACTCATGTATGGCTCAAGTTTACTAGGCAGTATGGCATATCCATCTCTTATAATTAAGCTACCCAATAAAGTAACTTTTTCTCAATAGAATTTACATTTGGACGGCTTAACAAAAAGACTCGCCTTATGCAGAGCGGCCAGCACCGCCTTCAAATCCTTCTTGAACTGCTTGTGGGTGGGATAATAAACTAGGATATTGTTAACGTATGCCACCTCGCAGGTGAATCTGAGGTCTTCCAGTACATTATTGATCATATACTGAAATGTTGCGGAGCATTCTTCAGCCCAAATGGCATTAACTGAAACTAGAATATAACTCTCCTTGTATGGGTAGCTTTCAGCCATTCCTTTCCTTCAGCCACTCAAATTTAGTTAAAAGTATTTATGAGGTCAAGCATAGATAACACTTGGGACTTAGCAATCATCTGACTTATTGATTGCTTTGGAGGGAGGGGGTAGGGGTCATACACAGTAAATTAATTGGGTGCCCATAGTCCACGCAGGGGTGCAGCATCTCATTGGTTTTTTCTTTAAAATAATGGATGAGGCAATAGAGGACGTCTTATTAAATACCCAACCCTTCTTTAGCATAGCATCAAGCCATGCATCCAAAGCCTCGTTTTCCTCCTCCATATAAGGGTACAGTGGGTAATTAATTTTAATTGTAGTCACCGTCATAGAAAAAGGCAAAATCAAATTCAGTGTGCGGTGGAAGATGGTTTGCTTCTTCCAAATCAAAATATCTTTGTTAGCCATCAACGCTGGAGATCCAGCGTAAGGCTTACAAGGGAAACAAGCGTCGTGATGGAACCATAGTTTTGGGCTTTGGAAAGAGCATTGAGCAGAGTAAATTTGCCTTTTACCTGGGCGTTAGAAAAAGACAACATATTTGAATCCAGATGGATTTTCACTTACTGGCACGTCCACCATCCCTCGCCCAAAATGACTGGGAACATCCAGTCAGGCATCGCCAAAAACTAGTCACAGAAGCTGAATTAATTGACCAAGAAAGCGCGCTGGGCGCCGCTCTATAAAGGATGACTGTGCATCCAATGATGCAATCATCACCACCAGACCCAGATCCAAGTCCAATTAAAGCTGCTGGGCCAGCTTTAGACTCATAAAATTACCCGTTGACACCAAATCTATCAGGGCCCAAAGGATTTTTAAATGAGCACCTATAAAGTTTCTATTGGTAATAAAAAAATAAGCATAATTCTGTTTATTGACAATAGTTTGTGATTCTGCTGACAAGGTGAAAAAAACAATAAGTTCAGGCGGGAAAGCAGGTTTAGTAGGAGGGAAGTAATCAAGGCCAAGGGGTAGGATCACAGTCTCTCCAGGCTACACGCTCGTCAACAGGGGTACATATAGATTAGGATTACTTGATCAGATGGGGCTTACCACACCCGTCAGGACCTAAGCGGATACTGCAGTGTTTTCAGGATTGGAACCATTTCTATGTCAGCAGATCATATTATGAATGAGTATCCACTTCTAAGGGGATCTGGTAGAGTGTCTCTCTTATTAAGGCTGCCGCCATACACATCTGGTACACCGTCTCCACTGGGGTGGCCCAAATAGCATGGTTGGTGGATGCTAAATCCAAAACAGCTCAGAATATTGCTTGAATAATGTCTATTGGTAAGCCAAGGGCGGGGCTTGCTCATGGAATGATGTCACAAAGGAAGCAAAGTTGGGCGCCTCAGCTATAGAAAAAAACCTGAGTAAGTGAGTGGAACATTGCAATAGCGCCTTCAATGTTAAAGATACCATTGAGATCAAAGGGGTTGAGTCCCCAGTCTGAATGGCTTCATGCAAAAGATTCTGCAACCACCAGTGGGCGCCACCTTCCACGGCGTCCAAGAGGGCCACACTTTGTTGGGCGTCTGACATAGAAGCGGGGACTGCAGGGTTTATTGAGAACTACACCTGAAGCTCAGCGAGGGCATTGAGCACCTGGTTAGCAATCCTGACAGACATAGCAGATGTACTACCCAAGGGTGGTCTACTATTGAAGTGGGGGTTTTCAGGAAGGACCGGTAGTGAGAAACTCTCCCAATGCACCTGGGAGCTGCTTACAAACTTGACTACTGACCAAACATACAACAAGAGGAAAGTTACTGACTGCAAGTTCATATGGTAGATAGAGACCACTGCAATGCCAACACCAAGGAGGAAAGTAGGATTGTAGGTACCAATGGTCAGTCAATTATGTCATGAAAGCGGCAAATGAGATTTATACTAGCCTGCCAGTCAAGGTGCATGAGCACCCAGAAGGTAAGCCAGAATGCCAAGGCACTGCTTCTTGGATGACTTGAAGGTGAAACAGAAGGTGGGCAACCCACAAATGGCGACTCAAGATAGTGGTAAGGAGCAAACTGACACACAGCCAGGTAGTTGCTATGGAGCCAGCGGATTTTGGAGCATAAAGTTTATTTGTTATGAAAATAGGGCCGGGCTCCACCATAGGGTTGTTGGTAAGAGAAAGGGTGGTAAGATTGTGAAATCTCGCTCAGCGGGGAGGTAAAGCCTCCAACAAGTGTGAAAGATTCTTATGCTGAATAGCTTTGGCCAGGTGGAAGTTTCTAAGGATTCCCTGATTATGGTATGCCCAGTACATGATGGTAAGCAACATTTTCATTATATTGGTCACAAGGGCTTATTCATCATTAAAATAAAAAAATCATTTTGGGGCTGGGTTTTGCGGTGGATACCAAGGGAAAAATTTCCAAAAAGCAAATTTATTCATTGTAAGGGTTTTTTATTACAAAATAAGACAAACAAATTGACAGAAAATCATACCTTTCAGGGATGATTGCTTAGATACATGGTTGCTTAAGGAACAAGATGACATGCATGGGCGTGGGGCCTCGATTTTTTAACCTAGATTGATGAAACTCGTGTGGGAATTATATAAACTTATGTGGTCATGCTGGCGGAAGCCTGAGTCAATGTTAATGCAACCTCTAGCGCAAAAAAACCGTTTTTATAATGATTGTGCCTGCCTAGTGGCAGCGTCTTGCTTGACAAGTGGTGGGGACCTCCCAAGGCCATTCCATGTAGGTACAGTCTCAATTAGTTGGGAACAGGTTCAGGAAACCTAGCACAATTACCCCAGCTTCTTTGGTTCATTTGCATTTTTTGATCTTCAGTGGAACAAGCCTTTCTACAAAAGAGAAGGCATTTTTTCTTTGTAGATTTAACAGAACTTAAACCTGACATTGGGGAGGGACTCACTTTATTTTTCTCATATCAGTCCCTTTCTGCCATTACTTCAGCGCATACCACTTAAATACGCTTCATCAGTTCTCTAGTTGTCAGAACGGGGATGGGAGGAAGGACCTTCAAGAGTTAGGACATAACCCACTGCTCATCTACCACATGGCCAAAAGCGCCCTGTATGATGAAGGGGACAGCCGCCCTCTTCATACCTTTCTTGGTGCAAAATGGAAACGCCTCCCAGTCCAAGCCTAGGGTGCACCCCCAGATTTACACAGGGGTAGTAATTTTTAGGGCAAAGACTATAGAAGAAGTTATTAACGCAATGTCATAAAAGAACGAACTTGGGAAGCTGTTGATAAAATTTAAAACTGTTAATAAGAATACACTGATCTTGGAGTCACAAATCAATCTAAGCAATTTGTATGAGCGCGTGATGAAAGCTGAGGAGGAAGATGAACAGGCTGAAAAAAATAAATATCAATCTTTATGGGGACTCCACCACTACAAAACATGAAAAGACCAAATTAATCAAGGAGTTACTTTTATAGAAAAAAGTGAGAAGTGCATAGAGAACGCTTCTGCGGGATTCAATAAGTTATAGAGCAGATCCTAATGTGCTTATAAGAACTCAAAGATTACAAATGTGATTGCACCTAAATGGAGGCGAATGAAGCTGAAAATGAGACGCCCAAAAGTTTAGGTGGGAAAGTACAAACCCTGATAAAATGCCTTGAGCTTTTTCTGCAATTTTTGGATGCCTCATGAAGATACACCTATCATTAGTTGGGTGCCAATCAGAATTCTCCTGCTACAGTAGCAATGGAAAGTTTCAAAATATGGTAAATTTACCTATGTTTACCAGGATAAAGAAACAGCATTTTTACCCCTATTCAAAATGAAGATGTTCAGATATGTCAACTGACAAAAATCAGTAACTGTGATTTATTTTCTTAGACTCTTATTGTCAAAATCTGGTGTTACCCATATCAACAGGGAACATTAGACGTACAGTGACGCCATAGAAGCAATTATGACTATTTTTAGTAGTCCTGAGTGGATGTCTAACTATAAACAGGGTTATTGGAACTCAATTTAAGAAGGATGAAACATTAGTTGCTTGTGCCAGCCAATCTTACCAGGAATCACAAATCCTAACTGCGCAAAATTTCTATCAGATCATGATGCACATATAGAAATACAAACAGCGCTTTAGCCCTACAGAGATTTGTACCGCACTATGGTCTCAGCACTTGAAAAGTAAGCTCTCACATTACAAATGGTAGAGCATCTCAAGATGCTAGGAGCAACATCTAAATCAGCTAATTGATCCTTCATAGACGTTCCTGGCAGAATCAGAATAAAGTAAAATTTGCTGAGCCTATAAAGGAACAACAGAATCAAGTCATAATGGTAAATAAGCCTGAAGGACCAAAATGAGTGGATAAAACTCCAACCTGCTGCCACCAATGTGGAAAACTTGGGCTTGTTGTCTCTCAATGTTGTATAAGAAAACTTAAAGAGCAAGTGACTCTGGTGAAAGCTATAGTAAAGGATACTGGCCAGGATGAAGGAAAAAAGCCAGCATTCTAGATAAAAAAATCTAGCACTGCAAATAATCCTGTTCTCCAAGACATAGTAAAAGATGACCTGGATATTTCCAATCTATCTGTAGATGGAGACATCATTGATCCGCTCTTCCAGGAGGTTAATTTGGATGTAAATGAAATTACTCAAGCAAGGAAGAAGTGGATAGACCCATTCATGAAAGAAGTTGCTTGGCCATATACTTTTCAATTAGTGAAAAAAATTAGAATTTCTGAAATCAACAAATAATTAGTTAAGATGAAACTTAAAAAATCAAATAGTTCTCTCCCTACTAGTGCAATTAAAGAATCTTTACTTTTTTCCACACAATTAATTCATACTCCATATTTGGAATTTAATGCCGCAATTACTTAGTAATACTTATTGAAATACTCTGAGTTTATTTATGTGGACATTATAATGAATTGAGTAAGTGTATGGGAGATAATTAATAATAATGCGCCCATTGATATTGTTTTAACCAGGTTGGTGAGAGAAAATATAGATTTCTCTAAATCTAAAGCACCATAAAGAATATGGAACTGTTAGACTGGATACTACACTAACTTGTGAAGCTTACAGTGCACTGACGCTTCAGTTTGGATTGCTGGTGGTATCAGCTCACGCCAGTATTTGCAAATCAAAATTATGACATACTCAAAGTGACATAATTGCTGAGAAAGTATGCTATCAACCGTGATTTTAAAGATAATATTAGAAATTTTGGGGCGAACTCTGCCCTTGGTATATCAGCAGAAAAGGAGAAACTCAGCTGAAGAAGGAAAATTTATAAGTCTGATCTACAATGATGGCATAATTCCCATCTAATAAAAGTTGGTGTAAGAAAAATCAGGGAAATGTTAAAGCAGATTCTTGAAAACCGTTGGATACCTTTGAGAACAAAAATGATAAAATATTATTCTGCTGGAAATGCAAGTAATAGTTAACATGAGGTAATTCTAGAAATCCTAAAAAAATTATATGGAGAGGTCATCGCCCTATGATATATATGTGATTGGAGACTTGGGTAGCTCTGTGAATTATAATGCCAGGCCACAGTGACAATGAGTACAAATGACAAATCTTAGCAAAAACCCAAAGAAAGTGGGAAACACTGTTTTATTTCGTTATCACACATAATCCTGATGGCAAAAATTAAAGAATTCTATGACTTTGGATTTCTAGAAGAAATGGGATTACCTGTGGTTGCTGCTAGAAGCATCAATGTTTTAGTAAAGAATGAGCAACTGGCTGGGTTATCAGAACACAAGCAAGAAGATGTGCTACAATTACTTGAGAAATATTGGGTGGTATATGCCCAGGATTATCATGACCTCAGATGCGCTAAAAATGTGGTTTATAAGGTTGTTACTGGGAATAACCACCAATAAAAATGAGACCTGTCCACCTTTGCAAGGATGATGAAGCAGTAATCAGTGAAGAAATCAGTAACCTGATTGAGCATGGGCTCCTCCTACCGTTGTTGAGTCCCTGGGTGAGTCCAATAATATCATTTAAGAAATGGATAGATCAAAGTGAGTGATTATTGATTATTGCAATTTATTAATTTTACTAAAAGAGTTTGTATCCGTTGCCAAGGATAGATGATGCACTAAATCGCTTAGGGGGAGCAAATTACTTTTTGGCATTGGATTTGATTTTTTTAGTACTAGATGGTCCCAACCCAAGGGGGGATTCATCGATGTTTATTGAATTACGCCTGGGCTCTTAAGAGCCTGAGGCGAGGGAAGGGGAGGGAGGAGGCATCGAGAAAGGGAGGGGGTTTGCGCGCCAGAGCCGTGCTGCAGTGACAACTGAGCGGGGGAGGGTTGGCGACATAGTGCAGACCTTCAGGGCCATCTCAAAGTGTACCTGAAAGTGGGTGATCATGTGTGGAAGGGTCCATACCTGCTGGTCAAAGGCAACACGAAGGAAGGAGTTATGGATGGTCCAGATGGCTGTGGCATAGGCGAGGACACGGAGGGGTCGGTGGCAACCAGGCAATGTCTGCTCAAACATGAGGTCTTGCACAGGGTGTCTGGACCAGGGCTGAGCATGGAGGAGCGCGCGGGCCTTTGGCCAAAATGTGGCGACACCTGGACAGGTGAAAAAACGATGGAGGTGGGAGTCAATAGGCTCCACACAGCGGGGGCAGCTTCAGTGCTGGAAGGTAGGGCCAGTCCAGTCCCCTGTCCTGTATGAACAGTGGAGCACCCTCCATAAGGTGTTGGACACCTTTGCTGACAGGATGGGGTGATAGACGTCCTTCCACAATTCCTTAAGGTCAAATCTCATGGAGGGAGGGAGGAGCTCAAGGAGTCTTGGGTGGATGGGAGGACGATCTTGGGGGTTGAGGCGAGTTGTGACAACTTGTCCATTGTGCACAATTGCATGGCGACGGGGGCTGAGGCCAGGGCCTTCCCTTCTGTATGGGAAGGCATGGTGGATCCGCGCGCCTACTCGTTTCAGGGCAAGGAGAGCCTGGTTCCAGTAGTGGGATGAGGATGGTTTTAGGCGATGGCCTGGGTGGTTTGTGAGCCACTCCCCTAATGAGGTCAGAGATGCTCTAGGAAGACCCAGAGCTGCTGACACTGACTGGCGGAGGGCGGGCGCCCATTGGGGCATGGGGGTCGCGTCCCAGCAGACAAATGGCCAAAGGAACTTCAGGAAGATTGTGGTGGCGTGGGATCGCGTGTCCAGAAGCCCTAGGCCTCCCTTCATTGCAGGGTCGGGCAAAGGTTGAGAGGGCCATTGGTGGATGGTTTGAGCCCCAGATCCAACAGCGGAGGAGTACATTGAGCCGCGTATAAAAGGCATCTGTGAATGGGCAGACGTGCGCTAGGAACCAGACTTTGGAGAGGAGGAACACATTGGCCATCAGAGCTTGACCCTGGGGGTGATGTGCCGCCGGTTCCAGCTGGCAATCCTGGAGTTAACTGCTGCAAGGAGCAAGTCCTCATTGTCTTTTGGCGCAACTCCTTGTTGGTTGGTGAGAACGCCCAGGTGACGGAAGGTACCTCGCTCAGGTTCAATACCAAATGGTGGGGGGAAGGTGGAGAGCCGACCTGTACAACTGTTGTCTTGGAGGTGTTGACCATGGCGTTGGACGCCTTGGTGTACCTCTCAATGGTCACAGCAGCGAGGGCAACATCCCCAGGGCAGCCAAATGCAATGGCAGTGTCATCTGCAAATGCCATGGTGCGTGTGGGGGCTTTACCTGGGACCAGAATCCCTGTTAATTTGTCCTGTAAGGAGGCCAAGAGGGGGTCAAGGGTGATGTTAAAAAGGATAGGGCTCAGGGGGTCCCCTTGCCGGAGACCTTGTCCAACTGGTACTGCCACTGTAAAACCCATTGGCGCCAGGACTCTGGTGTGGAGCTGGTCATAGAACGCTGATATCCAGCGCCTAGCTGCGGGTGGGAGATGGAAGCGGGCCAGGGAATCATCAATATACTTCCAGGCTACCCGATCATATGCTTTCTCCATATCCAGGAGAGCCACAAAGCCATTCACCTTACGAGAGTTAGCAGTCAAAGTCACGTGAAGGTCATTATAGTTGTCCCATAACGACCTCCCCGGAATAAAACCGTGCTGGGATGGGGGGAGGCGAGGTGACACCCATTTGGTGATGCGGTTGGCCAGAAGCTTCGTGAAGAGCTTGTGGTCTGTGTTGATCAACGCTATGGGGCGCCAGTTCACCAGGTTCTCACGGTCTGACTTCTTGTGAATGAGGGTCGTGATTGAGCCTCTGGAGTTGGGGAGGACCTCGCCATTCACCAAGAGTGCAGCGAAGAGGTCGCGGAGGGTTCTGGCTATCACTGCAGGTTCCAGAAGGTACACCTCAAAGGGTATTCCGTCTGGGCCTGGGGCTTTAAGCCGTGGGGATTTCAGAAGGGTTTCCATCACCTCCTGGATGGAAATAGGCGCCTGTAGAGCCTCATCAGCCCGTGGGTCAATGGGCGGCTCTGGAGCCCGCCACAGGAAGTCTTGGATGTCCAATGGGTCCACCTGGGTGGCATGGAAGAGGCTGGAGTAGAAGCGGTGTAGTTTCTGCGTGATTTCCTCCTTATCTGAAGTGGTTGTAGTGCCAATCTTCATTGCAGTAATATCCTGCGCTGTTGACCGGGCTTTCTGTTTCTGAAAGAAGAAGCGGGTGGGGCGTTCCCATTGAGCATAGTAACGAGATGTTGTAAAGTTTGCTGCCCGTTCTTCCTGCAGTGTGAGCTCCAATTTGAGTGCTTCCTGCGCCGCTTCCCAGTCTTCCAACCATCTGGGAGAGGGCGAAGGCTGGCAGTTTCGCTCTAGATGTCTGATTCTGGCTTCCGCCCTTTTGACTCTGGCGCGAGCTGCAGTCATCTGGGCTTTGGCACAGTTGTAAGCAACGCGGGTGATGCCCTCCTTGGTCACCGCCCATCTAGCCTTGTGGTCAAGCAGATGGGGTGGGGGGAGGTGAGAGTCTCCCGGATGGTCATAGACAGCTTCTTTTTAGTGAAGGGGTTGTTGAGAAGAGCTGGGGCAACCCTAGGCCAGAACCTACGCGACGGTCTAAGTGTGGTGGTGAGGACAACGGTGAGTGACCTGTGATCACTCAGATGGTTGTCACGAGAGATGGGAGAGGAGACGCGGCCAATTAGCAGGGGGCCAATCAGTGCCATATCTATGCGTGACGCTGACTGGAAAGCTCCTCCATCATACTGGATCCTAGTCATGCAACCTAGGCCAGACGCGGAGGGTGGAAGCGCATCTACAAAGCCACTCAGGCGAAGGAAATCCTGGAGGCGACTTGATCCAGGGCGTTCCTTTGCTGCAGGGGGGTAAGAGTTACGGACGCGACTTATGGTTGTGTTGAAATCTCCTAAGAGGACTGTATTCCGTGGGAGATTGAGTTGGAGGAGCTCTTCCAAGAGCCGATTTTGCTCCTGACCTGCATTAGGCAGGTAGATGCTTGCAGCGAAGAAGGAGAAGTCAGGAGTGGTGAGTTTGGCCAGTATGAGGCGGCCACCTAGACATTGTGAAAAAGAATGGGTTTTAACCCGGGGATTCAAAACAATAAGGGCGGCATGGTTTGTCCAGAAGGAGTTGCCTCCAAACTGTTCATTCCATGCAGATTGTTCGTGGGGGAGGATATGGGGCTCCTGGACAGCAGCGATGTCAATTTGTGCTGACCTGAAGTTGCGGAGGAGGCGGGCTCTCCGCTTAAAGTCCTGCAACCCTTTTGCGTTGATGGATTGCAGGGCCAGGGTGCTGCCATGGGGACTCATAGATGTTCCCCTCCATGTCCTGGGGGGTTGCCAGCGCTTAAACCTGCTGCTGTGAGGCGGCTAGTTTTGAGTCCTTTAGCTTGACTATTAGCTGCAATCCGTGAGGAGCGTTGAGGGTTCTGAGGGGAAGGAGAGGGTGGGGGGCGGAGGACCCAGTAAGCCAGCCTAGGATGCTGCCCCCGCTCCGTTGAAGGGGAAGGACCTGAGGGTGCTCAATGGTGACCTCCGCGGTGTCCCCATTTGATGAGTCTGAGTCCATATTCACTTCCTCCAACACTGAAAAGGATCCACGCGAAATGGACTGTGGGGTTGGGGTAGGACTCTTTGAGGTGGCACTTCTACCACAGGCCGCGGGTTGCCAGTCCATGCTGGTGGGCATAGCTCCATTGGGAGCTGAGGGTTGATGCGATAAATTGCTGGTGGAGGTTGGTGGGGGTGCCGCGGAGCCCTGAGTGGGGGTGGCTGACGAGGGGCACCCTGTGGGAGATGCCTTGCGCTTGGTGAGAGAGGGAGTTGACTCTGGGAGATTAGAGGGGGTGCCCATTGGAAGGGGGGCATGAGCGCGAAGGTATCCCACACCAATAGTGGGGTTAGCTGTTTCAACTGCTAGGCGTAAGGCCTCAGGGGACAGGTCTTGAACGGGAACCCATTGTGTGGGTTGTGGAATTGCTGCTGCAGCCACGTGGGATCGTTTTTGGCCTGGTTTAGGCCCCTGTGTGGTGGCTAAGAGGGCTTGTTTTCGAGCTGTGCAGCCACTATACAAGTGTCCAAGGGCGTTACACCATGAACACCGGGGGCGCGCCTGATCAGGGTCGACAAAAAAGATCTCAAAGCATGCCCCAACTACTGCCACACGAGGAATAACCTCAATGTTGCGGGATACAGTGGGGGAGGGGATGAATGACGCCCTAGCAGTACGAGCTCTTTGAGTGGGAGCATAGTAAGAGGGGACGCTAAAGTCCACTGAAAGAACAGACCCAAACTCCATTAAACCACGATGGAGTGCCAGTTTAAGAGACTCAGGATCAACAGTCGCTGGTAGGTTGGAAAAAGTAACCCATGAAATTTTCTCCAGGTGAGAGCGTGTGCGGGAGATGCGAAGAGATCCGCGTGGAATAATGACCTGGAGGGTGGCAGCATGGTCAGCAAGGGCAGCTTCAGTGAAGCCCACATCGATGTAGTGGCCCTCCACTGATTCATGGATGGTGGTGTTAATTGGGAATGTCTCCGCAATCGCTGCAAAGTATGAGAAGTAATCCTCTGTATAGAATTCAACAGGGTTATGCCCATAATAAAGGCGAATTGCGTGGGAGAGGGTTGAGCGAGGTAGAGCTTTTTGCGCTCTAGTTTCGGCCCATTTCTTCTTAACATCAGCAATAAACGCCACTTCACGGGGATCAGCTTTGGGTAGCGTTGGTGCCAGAGGTTTTTGCCACGCCCCAGTGGCTCCTTTGGTACATTTGTGTTTTCTTGGGCTGCAATTGTGGGTTGAGTGTGAGCTGGTGGTTTGGACAAGTTTGCGGAGTTCCCTTGTTGCTGGAATGTTACAGCAGTTGCTGGCGTCATATTAAATTGAGGGGCGGTTTGTTGGGCCTCGCTAAATTGGGGAGGCCCATCCAGATTGGAATTAACTCCAGCCAATTGGGAGGAGGGAGATGTTTCATCACCATCCCAATCTATTTGGGTAAATTCAGCCTGAGTATTTGCTGTGATTTCGTGGGCAAAACTCACTGGCTGATTGGTTAATTGGTCGTTTTCACCATATGGAGATAAAGTGCCGACTTGAGAAGTGCCGATTATGGGGTTTAAATGGGACGGGTGATATTGGAACTGGTGTGAAGTTCCAAAATCTGAACCATTTAAATCCCCATTGGGAAGAGTAGATTGTCCCAATTTGGTGCTTAGTGAACCAGAATGTGCGGCTAATCCAACCTTACATCCGAGGGTTTGGGGGCCTGGTGATTGTTGGGCCTCGCTAAATTGGGGAGTCCCATCCAGATTGGAATTAACTCCAGCCAATTGGGAGGAGGGAGATGTTTCATCACCATCCCAATCTATTTGGGTAAATTCAGCCCGAGTATTTGCTGTGATTTCGTGGGCAAAACTCATTGGCTGATTGGTGAATTGGTCGTTTTCAGCATATTGAGATAAAGTGCCGACTTGAGAAGTGCCAATTACGGGGTTTAAATGGGACGGGTGAGATTGGAACTGGTGTGAAGTTCCAAAATCCGAACCATTTGAATCCTCATTGGGAAGAGTAGATTGTCCCAATTTGGTGCTTAGTGAACCAGAATGTGCGGCTGATCCAACCTTACATCTGAGAATTTGGGGGCCAGGTAGCTGGGTATCGCCCCTCATGGAGGGAGCCAGAAACACGTCGTCAGAAATAATAGATGGGGCTGAATTAGCTGACACAATGGGGGAGGTGAATGCCTGGATGGGCTGAGTTGCATTCAACTGAGCAGACGCCATTAAAACAGCGTGGGTGATGGCCTCCTTGGTTGGAGGGGGCCCAGCGGGTTGGTGGGAGGCAGCGCACACAGAGCTGTTAGGCGTGCAGGTTGCAGAAGTGCGATCAGGTGAACTGGCACTAGTTGGAGTAGCTCCAGGTTGGGGGTGGTGCCTGCTTTCATGGCTGCTGCTTGAGAGCGGGTGATTCTGGTTGACCCTGAGGTGGGTAACCGAGGGTTGCTTCATTTGGGGGTGGTGCTGGCTCGTTTGGCATAGCCTGCGGGTTCTTTTGCGGGGTTTCCCGCCATATTTTCTAATAGTTTTCGTAAATCTCTTTAGTGGAGCTAAATTTCAGGCTAATTTATTTTTGAAAAGTGATGCTTAGCAGAAAGAGATTAAGGGATTTGATTTTTGGTATTGGCAGATATACTTACCAAAAGAAGATCAGGAGAAGTAAGTAATAATTATAGCACAAGGGTTATATTAGCTGACAAGAATTCCCCAGGGATTGTATAAATTACCAGCAACTTTTTAAAGGGTGATGGATTCTACCTTGAGTGAACTGAATTTGTCTTGGATTTTATGTATTTGGACGACATCAATGTATTCAGTAGGGCATTAACAAATTATCTGGAACACTTGGAAGAAGTGTCTAAATGCGTAGTGATGGAGAATTTAAATGTCAAGCTGAGAAAATAACATTTCTTCATGAAAGAGATTAAATATTTAGGATTCTTGATAAACTCTGTCAGACTACACCCGCAGCCTCAGAAGATAATGACTATTGATTAGATGTCAATCCTGAAGAGTGTTCAGATATACAAGTCTTTCTTGGGATGGTCAGCCAATATTTTCAATTGATTAAAGCTCTTGCCATAATTGATAAACCGCAATTTCACCTACCTAAGGATCTAATAATATTTTCAAGGTGGGGTTGACCTTGGGACAAATATACCACACTGAGAATTTTTTAGCCAGTACAGGTTTTGAACTCAAAACCTGCACTAGGGGTGGAATCAGCTTTACCCGCTTGGCTAACCACCCTTCTAAGGATCTAATAATGTTTATGTGGAATTAGGAGACCCAAGAAGTGTTTGATGAGCTAAAAAGATATCTTATGACTAGTACTGTTCTGAAATACCCAAAATTATAATCATTAATTATAATTTATACTGATGCCTTGCTAACAAGATCAACACCATTTTAGTCAAGTAGACAATGATGGGGAAGAGCATCTGGTGGCATATGGGAGTAGGAAATTTATGCCAGCGGAAATTAAACTACACTGTGACAGAGCGTGAGCGCCTTGAGGTGATATATGCCTGCAAACAATTTTGAGTGTATATTCATTGGACACAATTCAAGTTTGTTATGACCACTCATCTCTACGCTGGTTGCATAATCTTAAGGAACCAGAGGGGAGACTAGCAAAACAGCTTGAAAAATGAAATCCTGCAGTCCCTGATATTATACAATAAGCAGAGCACATCATAATAGTGATGGATTATTAAGATTACTGGCCATTTAAGTCGTCTACCATAAAGTGGATGAATTATTCCAACATAAGATTGAAAGAAATATGGGGATGAACCCCAGAAGATTAAAAGTGTGCTGAAGGAAGCGATTAAGATAATGAGATGAAGAAAAGATAGCCTTATAAATTTGATTGATGGAAAATGGTATTTTTTACTTGGACCATTAAACTAATCAAAACTTATTATGCTATGCACAAAGCTGTAGGGCATAGTGGCCTAAGAAAACAATGGACCATATATGCCAGTAATATTGTGAATCAATATGTCATGACGTTGCAGATTATCTAACCTGTTGCGTGGAATGTCAACTCCACAAGCCATACAAGGATGTGATGGAATACCAGCTAGTACACCCTGAGTTCACTAGGCACATGGTGTCAATTGACATGATGGAATCCTTGAGTTTTAGTACTGGGGGAGTAAAGTACACTATAGCTGCAAAAGAACATCTGACTAGATGGTATTAGGTGAAGGCCTTGAGAAGATTAAATGCTAAAAGCACTTCAAGATTCATACTGTACCAAGTAGTGTACTGGCATGGTTGCCAGGAAGTATTACTAAGTGATGACAGAACAAACTTTATGTTGTACGTGACCCCAAGACTGAATAGATTAATGGGAAAAAGAGTAGTGGTTTACATTCCCTACCATACAGAATAATTAGAAAGGTAGAAAGTAATGAACATCTATCCAAGATGCTGCAAAAATTGGTACCATGGAAAACTCAGTTTGTGGGAACTTATCTGAGCTCATTTACTTTTGCATACATTATCAGTTATTATATGTCAAGAGAGAAAACGCCTTGTAAACTCTTATATTAATGAAGAGCCTCACTACCAAAGACTTTGTATTCATCAGTGGAACCAGTTTCAGGGATAGGTGCATAACAATATTTAGCCTGACTGACGATTATTATGATTGAATTGCAATCACAGGCATCTGAAATGACGTTAAAAAAAGAAATAGAGTGAAGATGAAAAGGATCAAAATATACCAGCGCTTAAAGATTACCATATGTGTGATAGAGTAGCCTGTTGTGATACCAATGGTTAAAAGAAGAAACAAGTTAAATGCACTATGGTTAGGTCCAGTCGAGATTATTGCTAAGATGCAGCAGATGACTATATTCTGAAAACATCGCTGATAGTTGTATAGTGAAGCAGGTCCATACTATATACTTGAACTATTGGATCTAAAGGAAAATAAATTTTATGTTTCCTTGGGAACACTAAACTTATTAATAATAGATTAAGTTACATTATGCTGGTTGAGTATCAAGAGGGGACAGCTGAAACCATGATTGTTGGTTAATTCTCAAGAGGGGGCCTCTGAACCATAATTTCTATATAAGTCTCAAGAGGGGACCTAATAACTATAATTGATGGTTAAGTTTTCAAAAAAGGACCTCTGAACCTACAGATAACAGTTTAAGACCCATTGCAAAAAAGAGAGAGAATATATAAAGAATAATAAATAATAAGAATAAAATTAAGAAAATTTATATAAAAATATCAATTTACGTTGCTGAGATTAAAAGTAGTTGCTGTGTTTCCACCTTTCATTGTCATGTGGGGAGAAGGTGGATGAATTATGAAGGGTTAAAGAAGACCATGAACTTTTCCAGGATCAGCTTGTGTTAAAATTTGCTTTTCTGTAAAGAGCTTGAGGAAGAAAAATCAGAAGATCAGCTCTGATCAAAAACAGAGAGCCCACCCTGGGAGAGTACAGAAACCAAGGAATCGGTGAATTTGACTAATATTATCCTTAAATGGCGTGGAGTCTTAATAGCCCAACTTAGGAGAATAAAGGCTTTACAGAATGTATTATTAGCAATATCGACCAAAATAGTCCTGATATAACATGGGGATGTAGGAACTGCGCTCAAGTGAAGTGGCAGAGAGTAGTTAAATGATAAACGGAACAACTTTGCTGAGAATGGGCATGAGATGCGTCAAATAAGTACAAGACTGAGCCCTGCTGAAATTATATTGAACTGTGATGGCTGAACTATGACCACGGCCTGAAGCAGCATCCATTCTAAAATTCTATCTTTCACTGATAATCTGTCAAGTGGAGGATGTGTTGGTATTATATGTCCAAATCCAGCTTAAACAGAATATATAAATGTCTGCTTTATCCGCTAGGGTGCTTTACCATAGCAGATGTGAGTTATCATAAAATATGTTGACTATTGTTGACTATAATTCCTAATGGGATATTAGCTAATCCCTATGGATTTAATTCCTCCATATTATTGATGCTCTGTTGTAAAGGATCCCTAACAATTAAGAAGTTGTTAGATTGTTTATTTAATCATTAATAACTTATTCTTGCATATGTCAAACAGAGTTTGTTGCTAATCAATTAAGGATTTATTGATTAGTTGCTGGGCGTTAACAACGCTTTTAGTAGCAGCTTGATGCTAACCTTTTAGGTAACACGACTTAAGGTTAATGGGTAAAAGATCCCATTAACTAAGCAGGTTACTAGCTTAATAAGGATAATCCACTGGGGTTGAGCGAAGTCATGGGACACGTTCTTTGATCCAAGCTAAAGGGGTATGTTCTAGTAGGTGGTGAAAGCTTGATTAGATGGTTGATAAAGATCATCGTTTGGGATGACTATAGAGGGTTAATCGATTGTTGACAGCTGCCATACCAATTGGGGCACCAACTGAAGAGCTGGGCGCCAGATTCCTCTGTATATTCCCTTGTTTTTCACTAAATAAAGCAGATTGAATATTTTTTCAAGTTTCTAAGTCTCATAAAAATTTATATTGTTATTCATTTTGTGTATATTTTATTTTTGAGATTAGAGCTAAAGGATATTACCCCCAATGTCTATATATTGCTTGTCAAGCTCTCCGCGGGCTCCTGTACTAAGAGAGGAAGGGAGAAGTTCCCTTGAAACCGCTAAAGCTCCTGATATAGGCTAAGTTCTATTAGGAGGAATAAATTTCTTTGATCCAGGAGTTTCCAACTCTATAGGAAGAGTTGAAGGATATGATTTGTATTGTTTGTCTGGAAGATTTCATGTACTTTAAGGATATAAGAAAGAGCGTTATCACCAGTATAACATTGGAGACAATACTCAATTAGGTTGTGAGAAGCTCAACCAGGGCGATAGTCTTCATACTAATGCCAATCCATCAGATTACTATTAACAATATGTATAACTCACGCATCAGAACTTATTCAGTAAACATAAAAGGTTTACAGCAATCCGCTACATACATTACTGCATTGACTATTGGTTAAAGATAATAAAAACATATATTTAATGTCGCGTTTTATGGTGGCACTGAGGCAATGAAGTAATCTTAGCAAAAGTAAATGAATTTTCCAAAGCTGCTAGGGCAAAGTAAATTATAGTAAAAAAGAGTTTAGGGTTTAGCGCACCAGAGTTTTTAGTAAATAATTTTAACTCTATTTTAATAAAAGTTGATGATGCCATTAAACTTAAAGTAACATCTACAGCATTGATGCTTCACGCCAAAGTTAATATACATTTGATTGAACTTCACATAAGAAAATAATTTTAATGCCTCAGTATAATAATTAATTGCATTTACTACTAAGTAAAAAAATCTGTTTGTATGGTTGATCAGACCAAATCTCAACATTACCCCCAATAACTAAACATCAGGGAACAAAAATAAGTTTGTTATCAGTTTAGTCATTAATAAGCAGTGAGTATTAAGCCAGAGTTCTTCTTTTATCTCTTTATAAACTTAGCATGCACCAATTAATAAGGTGCCCTATAGTGGTATTTTTATATTATAAAATCCAGCGGTTCTATCTATGATCTAAAGAGCCCTTTCCAGATGTTCTTCAAATTGCTAGTCCATCCAAATCTTGATTATCACATTATAAAACCAAATCCCCTTCATCAAAGTAGGGTAAAGACAAGCTGCCCCTGGTTATCATGCTAAAATGACTTGATTCTTCTAGGAAGTGCTCGATAGTAGGCTTTTGTCTGCAACTATACTATGGCTTGGGTGAGTTTCTCTAGATATTAAGTAGAACTCATGTTCTCTTTGTGAATACAAAAGTATAAAGTAAGAGATAGCACATGATCTTCTCATATACTAACTGAAATTGTAAGCGCTTCATTGATGAGTTAAAGGCAATAATATAGGTAAACATGGCAGATGGCAGACAAATTTCTAATTGGACAGTTTGTCAGTGTCCAACTTTCTCATGACAACAAGCATACTCTTTGCTCTCTTTATTTAACCATTAGTTTTAAATTGATACAGCTTATGCCCCTCAAATACCCATTAAGTTGTTTATCTATTGTATTGATATAGACGTAAAATTAATCCTATAATCAAAAAGTACAATGTGAAATTCTATGCCAATAGAAAAATATTTTCCAAGGTTAACTTATCTGTCATTGTGGTGCCTAAGTCCCTTATTTTTTTGGCTTATACCAACTTAGTAAGGTGATTAATGATTAATATTATACATATATTACACATTTGTGTTAGGCAGTGGACCTAAGTCTTCTATAAAGAAGGTGCTAAGAGATATTGTATTTTTAACTGAGTGATTTGGCCTTCCAGTAGGGTGATTCAGCTTGAAATTTTTTGCAACAGCTGATGCTATTGTATTTTCAAAATGCATCAATTCCCAATGGCAGTGCTGTTTCAACTGCTCAAGGGTCTTCTTGATAGCCCACGCCCCGTCATCTTGCAAATTTGATAATATGTCATTTTTCTTCATCAGTTTTTTTTGGTATACAATATTGCTGTTCATCAATGATCTTATAAAACTTCCATTTTTAAAATAAAAGTCTTCCTCAGTTGTTTAAAGGAGAGATGAACCTTCGCTGGTTCAGTGCCATATTGTTGAGTTGTCATCTTATTAAAAAATCATCAGCCAATTAAGGCGTTAAGGCCACAGTGGGTAATCAAGATGAACAAAAGCGTTTTAATGTTTTAAAGGCAGGGCGGTGCTGAATTTTGAACTTATAGGCTTGTAATTTCAAAAACCATTGGGCTAGTCACATTACCAGCTCCTTAATGTTTGTAACCACTGAAGCAAGGCTTGGTTGAATAATACTGTAAATGCACTCCATAGCATATAGCCAAAATGTTTTACAAGCATAGATGAATGGTAAACACTCCTTCTCAATTGATGCGTAGTTCTTTTCATGAACATACAACGTCCAGCTACAATAAGCCATTGTTGCTTAGTCCCTCAAGGTTAGTTTGTGTTAATGCTGCTTCTATGGCAGTGAAGTTTATTCTGTTTGATAAATAAATTTTTTTATTAAATTTATGTGCATAGTAATTAACTAATTGGTGAGGCAAAGCCGCAAATTGTCAAAGATACCTGTCATTTTGTCAACCGCTCAAATTTTACGCCATTCTTTAGTAGTTAAATATGCTCTCACCTATTCTACTTATTTTTGACAAAATAGCGGTAGTAGCCAGTGATTCCAGGGAACACCTGAATGTTTCACTTGATACTTGGATGAATCATTTTTAATGGCCTCAATCTTCGCAGGTGAAGGTTTAAGACAAGCTTATCAATAACAAACCTCTTTTAATTGAGTTGTTCTCAGAATTTATACTTACACAGCTTGACTTCGAGATCATCCTTGCAAGGTAGCATGAGACTTCCTCCAAGCGTTGCAAGAGCTTGTAAAACGTTCAGGAGTAAACGGTTATGCCATCAATACATAGTAAACGCAAGAGTTTTTTAAATTGCCTAATATACTGTTCATAGTCCACAGAAAAGTTGTGGGCGTTGCACAACTCTAGCAACATCTGTGTGGGTTGGTGATGGTCTTGGGAAGTAATTATAGTGCACTTTTGTTCATCCTTTTGGCAGCTCAGTCATCTAAAAACCAGAAATTAAATCCATTGCTGGAAAGTATCACGCGCCATCTAAGTAGTCTAGCGCAACATCAATTTTGGTAGCATTATTTAGCTTCCTATAGTCAATAACCAAACGATGTAATATATACTTCTTTTAGATAATCAACACTGAGATGGCCAGGTAATCTTGGAGGGCACTAAAACTCCAGTTTCACAAGCTTATTATCTTTCTATTTAAAAGTTTGTTGGTCATCTTTATATATCTAATAGTATTCAGGAGAATTGGTTGATGATTTACAGTATTATAATGTGTACCACGTCTTGTGAACAACCTAAATCAAAATTCATTTTTAGAAAAAGTAAAACTACACTTCTCAAATAGGGTCTGCGCTTAGCCTTTTGATTTTCAAATACCCAGAGAGTTGTATATAGGCATTAGCAAACAAAATAGAACAAAATTTTTTGTCATTAAGCCAAAGTTATTGTTGAGAAATATTACGTCTGGACAATAAGTCACCAATCCAGTGGATTGTATTTATAAGTCAAGAAAGTTACTCAAAGTAATAATAGTTTGGCGTTTCAAGGGAATTCTGCCAAAGCTTTGATGATAGAACAAAACCCTACAATTGTATCAAACAGATATTTATTAAGAGGAAGGGTTGGACCCAATGAGGAATACCAAGGATTAAACGTTGAGCATGGGAACAATAAGGGGGAGGTTTTCAAGAAGTAAGAAAGTAGGGAAGATTAATTGAATTAGCTGTTAAAAATATATTAGATAAAAGGGTATCTTCAGGGCAATATCTCTTTATATAAATTTTTACATTATCATATATCAAAGACCAGCAATCATCGTATCTCTTGTCCATTGCTCAGTGGGTGTTAGTCTGTGAAACCAGCTCAGCAGAATCAACCAGATCCACCAAAAGTTAAAAATTATTTAGATTACTAGATTATCTGATACTTTACACTTAATTGAAGGTATAATAAGCACAAAGACAACTATTTATGTCACTTAGTATGGAGAGAGTATATATGCGAATTAGCTAATAATGCTTGGTTTTTTTATGGTCTGGAAAGTATAAGCTCAGGCGTGGCAACATATTTCATGTTATATTAGTATAATGGTGTAAGTATATTGATGTATAACTTTTAGGAAATTTTAGGTTAATTTTGGTCCCCACTGTAATTTAATGTCCTGTTGGTATGGTTACTTTTATTAGAGCCTAGTGAATTGCACTTAATTTTTAGTATGATAGTACAATCTCCTGGTACAGCTATATTCCTGATGAAAGCTAATTGACATGCTGACATCCTTCAACTCCAAGTTAACAAACCCTTGATTACAAAGTGGCAGGTCATCTTTATTCTAGTTGTAAGACTGTGAAAGGCTTGCCTTAGTACTTTTAAGGCTATTTTCAAATCATTTTGTCATCCATTAGTCCTCAATAAGGAAGTCTCAATAAAAAAATCAAACTTCTGATTTGGTGAAATTCTAGAGAAGTTGATAATACTAGTGAGCCAAAACAAGGCAGCAGTGAACTTTATGCTCTTAGAGATATAGACCTGTGCCTGCAGTGCCCTATTCTTTATGGTGGTATTGTCTGGCGCATGCTCAGAATTTTATAAGCTTAGTGGACAATTTTTAGATTAATTCAAACCTGTCTACAATTGGTGGTAATCTGGGTTTATTTATTAATAGTCAGTCCTTTAAGGCTAGATGATGTTAGTCAAACTAGCATCAGAGATATTCCTAAACAAATTATTAGTTTGCTAAGTCTATTAGGCTCTTCATCTGTGAAAAATAAACTTGATTTTGTCTTATTTATGATAGTACTTAGCCTATTTAAAGGTTCAGCGGTCCATAGAGAACTTCCCAATTAAGAGAGATATAAAGATCTAATATAAGTTAATTTATAATAGAAATATTTAGTACTATTTATAGTACTGAGGAGTTACATAAATAAAGGCTAACTTGATATCAAGGATATAAATTAAAGAATAAAAATTTAGATAGTTAGGAATAATCCAAATTGTGTGGCAAGCTCTCTTATTCTCAGCAGTGGACCACTTCAAATTTTTGTTACCTATTTTTGTTATTTTATAACTAATGGGTAATGCTTGTTTCTTCATATTATAATTTAAGGCCTAACTTAATATAGGTCTAATTAAATACTATATTTAAGTTTAAGAGGGTTATTCAGAAAGTAAGGTCCAAATAACCCTAATATTTTTATAAGAAATCAGACCTTACTTTCTAAATAACCCTCGTAATATTATAGGATAATTGGAAAAACTATAACTAAATGATTAACACAAAGTCAAGGCTTCACCCTTGATAGAGGAAATCCTGACAATGATGGCTTTTAATTTAAGCTTATTTAATATAATATTAATGTAGGTGCATCATACTTAAGCAACAAAGCTATTATTGTGGTAAAATATATAGTGTCATATTACCCTATGTATATTTGAATGTCTTTGCATAAATGAGGGTTTGTTTTCTTGGCCTCAATAGCTATATCCACGTGGACCACATCCAACTTGAGGTTATCACCAGAGGCGTATGAAAATACTTGTTGTTTCAACTGTAGATTGATAGGCTTTAGTAAAAGTTTCTGCGCCAATTTGGCCTTTTATTCTTTCCAAAAGTGGGTGGTTACCACTAACACATCCATGGTATGGGAATTTATATGACCACATTATCCAGCTTGCGAATTATCTAAGCTTCAGTTAATTTAAGATAATTGGTTCATTTATTTAGTTTAGCTTATTGATTAAGCTTTGAGACATTGATTGATTATTCCATCTCATTGGTGATAATCACCAATTAAATGGTTAGTTGTAATGCCATAGGATCATATCCAATAATAAACATAGTTACAATTTCATTGGGGATTGTTGCCAATAATTTGGAGATGAGTAATTTAACTTGAGTTTGGCAATTACTCATGGGAAATCGTCAGGTTTGGTAGCCAACATGTGGGCTGATGCAAATAGTGATTTAATTACACTATTTCTTGTAATTATCAGCTGGAGTATTTCCCTCAATTGAACCAATATCCCTTTTCTGTCAGCTAGGTATGCCAAGATATCCCTTTTTGGCTAGGTGTGCTGAGAACCTCGTGGATATTCCTTTTCTGTCAGCTAGGTGTGCTGAGAACCTCATGGTTACCACAAGTACCCCATATCACATATTCTTCATCATTTTTACCCTATAAATATTCCCTCTCTCTACTAATAAAAACACCTTAGTACTGTGAATACTTTATTGTTTCCAATTGTGGATTGTTTACTTTAAAGTGAAGTTGTGAAGAAGTCTTCCATCTAAGTGTCAACGTCAGAGTGAAGCTGAAGTCACTTAAATCCTTTTATATTGCCAGAGTAAGGCTGAAGCTACCCATATATCTAACTCTATCAGGCTAATTGTCTTCATACAATTAGAAAATTCATATTTATTTCCAGAGTCAATAGTTAAGCAAACCTGTGCACTAGTAGAGACCCTGCGGTTTTTACACGTGGTGCTCACTACAGGGGCTGAGTCAAGTTTATAAGAACATAATAACACCGAATTTTCTAACTAATTTGGAACATTGAAGAAACAAAGAAACAGAGTCATCAGCAGACCACTGAGGAAATATCCAACATGAAGGTGGTTTACTGGTGGATCCTCAATATATCCATATATTGACAATTGGAGTAAATGAGAACGCCATAAAAATTTATGAACCACCTTCAGAGAGAATCTGAGATAATATACCCAGCATCAGTGATATCCTAATGAGGGGATTCCAAATTTTGTTGACCGATACATTAGACCAAATCTGTGCATTATTCCACCACACTACCAATCAGGAAGAGCAAAGACAACACTTTGAAAACTTCCCTAATATGAAAACTCAATCATTAATAGGATACTTGCAGAGCATTAGTAATATTGGCGATTATATTATCAAATATGTACAGCCAACTACCCAAAACATGAGAGCCATTCAAGTACAGAAGCAGGCAGTGATTGCTGATATTGTTGAGTATACTCAAAATAACAGCATACAACAGCAGGCGCTGGTGTGACAATTAGATGTCAGTTTTCAGCAGATTCGCACTGGTTTGGATTCCACATTGCAGTGTGTCCACCAATTAAACACCCAAATCAAGAATCTGGTGGCCGAGTTAAATACAAAGCTTTGGGGAATAGTTGAGGAGATCATCAACCAAATCAGGTTCAATCACCAATGGAAATATGATGTGGATAAGCATTGACGATTAGCTAAATCAAATATTGCTGATTTGATTCAAGCTCAGGAGGCAGTTGTGCCAATGGCTGCAACCAACACCAAAACTCACACGGTCTTGCTCAATTTAGTTAAAGGAAAACAGGAAATTAAGAATACCGTTGATAATATGGAAAGAAAATTTGAACAACTCAACAAAGAGATGAGAGCTGAAATTGATAAGCTTTGCATGGAAATAGAAATCGTCAACAAGGATGCTTTAGAATTGGCAACTCAATCTGAGTTAGATTCACTGAAACATAAAGTCATTAAATTTAATGATGAAATGTCCAAGTATGAAAAAGAGAACTGAGAAATCTATGAGCATTTATTCCATGTCCAAAACTGAGAGGTCAAGTTGCAGAAAGAAATCAAAACTCTGAAAGCAATTATACAAGAAGAAATTGATAAGAATCGTCAACTTCTGAAAAAGACTGAAAACGCTTGGCTTGGGAAGATAAAATCCTAAGATAATTGTATAACCTCGAAGACTCTAAGTGTACTTGTCCATGGGATGAGTATCATGAGGCGAATCTATTTGAGGAGGAATTGGCATCCATTGAAGCAGAGAGTATCACCAACAGCACCATTCAATCTGTTTGGTAAATGCCCTTAATCATTGCAGCACTTCCTGAAGCAACAACCAAAGCAACTCCAATGTCTGGTCAAATCCCAATTAGAAGTTCTGGTCCAATTATTGTTGAAGATTTCAAGAGTACTCTGAAGTTGCCCACTTTCCATCAGGATAATGCGCCTGCCTTCTTCCAGTTATTGAAATGACAATGTACAGTTATAGTGACTGACAAAAAGCTGCCACCGTCATAAATTGTCTCAATACTTCATACCAAAACCTAGTTTTGCCTTACCTCCATGGGGAGAACTGGAGTTACAAGGAGGCGAAGGAGGTGATTCTGACTGAATTTAGTAGTCCAGATAAAATGGCAGCTCATAAACAAGAATTCATAAGCATTCAATCTAAGAAGGACAAAATGGCGAGTTCATTCTCCGACCATTTTTATGAAGAAGCTCAGATCCTCAATGGGGCCAACATGATGACCAATTTGATGGGAGAATTGTGATGCAAAACATGTTGCGCCCTCATTGAGAATTACACCAAATGATGTCCTCCACTTTGACCAGTAAATACACCATTGCTCAAATGGTAGAACAACTAAGAGTTTTATCAGCAACGTTTGATGCACAAAATTGTACAATAAGTCAAATAACCAGTCAAACAATAATAAGGGATCAGGACAATTCCCCAAAAAATCAAGAGATTTCAATAACCATGGGAATCAAGATAAACTGAATGAAAAAGCAAAACCATTAAAACCTTGTTTAACTTGCAATAAGTGTGGACAGCTTGGGCACTTCGCCAATAACTGTGGACGATGCAAACCAAAGGATCAGGTTAACTTAGTCCAGCATAATGATAAGCAGGAAACTTCTGACGGGAGGGAAAAGACCATGCACTCTAGATGTGGAACAGTCTAGAACTGCAGATAATCAAGTTCCTTCAGATAAATCAGATAGTTTGGACAAGTTGGACCTATTTGCAGATGAGCCTGAATTAGATCCCCTTCATCAGATCATGTACCAAGATGTAAATGTAATAACATGATCAAAAATCAAAGGAGATTGCCCCTGAAATTATACAGGAGGTAGCTCGCCCGTATGCCTGACAGATAATGGAGAAGGTCCAAAACTCCAAAGATGAGATGGACTTATTGAATACCAAGTTATATGGAGTTAATATATCGATTTCAATTGGTACAATCCAAGAAACATTCCCTGATATAACAGCACAGTAAATTATACCTTGGATTTGGCCAACAATTCTGCTATACATGCAGTAAACAATAGCTTATCTTATTTTTCTAAGTGCACATATACAGATTTTTTGGTGAACCAAATCCCCATCAGAGCAATAATTGACAGTGGAGCGCCGATTAATATAGTATTAACCAAACTAGTAAAGAAATTAAAGGGTAAACTGGATTTGGAGCATTAGAAGCAGTATGGGATGGCAGGCTCTGACTCTACAACTTTCTTTGGGGCTTATAGCGCTTTACCGCTACAGTTTGGATCCTTGGTCATATCAGCGCCAGCGACTGTTCTAGCCAACCATAATTATGACATACTCATTGGCACTGACTTCATGTGGAAGTATGGGGTCAAATGTGACTTTGAGGAAGACACTTTGACGATTCTGGGGAAGACGTTGCCACTGGTATATCAACACGAGGGGAAAGCGCCCCTTAGTAGACAGAACAATTTCATAAACTTAGTCTATAAGGATGGAATATTACCTATTGGTTACGAATTAGTTGGAAGAAAAGCCCAGAAATTATCTAAATATGTAAACAAAAATTGTGTGATTCCGATCTGTTCTAAAAAAGATGTCATAGTTCATCTGGGAATGCAACAAATCGTGGAGACTGGACTGACCTTGGAGATCCCAGAGCAGTTATATTCAGAAATCAAAGCTCTTTGGCAACAATTGAGGATTGAACCTTAGGTAGCCTCAGAAATTTTAGTCCCTGGTCATGAGGAGATTCAGGTCCTTTTAGCCAATCTAGGAAAATCTCCAATAAAGGTCAAATGACACCAGGTGGTTGCATTTGCCCAACTAAAACCAGTATTGGAGATTTGCTCCTTCCACAAATTCGGTGAATTGGATGAATTGGGACTTCCAAAAGAAAATGATGGGAATATCCATATGCTAATTGAACGGGATTGATTAGTTGGATTAACGGAAGACCAGAAAGATGAAGTTCTGGCCTTACTTGAAAAATATTGAGTTATTTTTGCGCAGGATGACCATGATCTTTGGTGTGTGAAGGATGTTTTGCACCGAGTCAATACTGGGGATGATGGGCCAATTTGATTGAGGCCTATTCAACGGTCTAGGGCAGCAGATGCAGTTGTTGTCAAAAAAAAATTGAAAACTCTTAGAGCATGGAATGCTTGTACCATCGTCCAGTCCATGGGCGAGTCTTATATTAATAGTTAAGATTAAAGACAGTTCAAATTGAGTTGTAATAGATTACCAACGGTTAAATAAAATCATGAAAAAGGACTTGTACCCCCTGCTTAGGATCAATGACGCGCTGAATTGGTTAGAAGGAGCCAAGTTTTTCTCCACTATGGACTTAATCTCTGGATATTGGCAGATAGATATGCCCCCAGAAGACCAAGAGAAGTGTGCTATTATCACAGCACAGGGTTGTATCAGCTAACGAGGATGCCTCAAGGCTTATGCAACGCCCCCACGACATTTCAATGGGCTATGGACACGATTTTGTTGGATCTGAAGCTGTGCTGTGTCTTGGTTTATCTGGACAACATTAATGTATTCAGCCAAACGTTTACCAGTCATCTACAACATCTTGAGGAAGTATTCGAGTGACTGGATTCAGAAAATCTCAAAATCAAGCCAAGAAAATGTCATTTCTTAAAGGAGGAATTAGAATACTTAGGATTCGTAGTCAACGCTGAGGGACTTAAGCCCCAAGTCCAAAAGATAGAAGCAATTAATTAGATGTCAGTCCCCAAGAGTGTATGCAATATTCAAGTTTTCCTTGGAATGGTCAGCTACTATCGCCTATTCATTAAGGATTTCACAAAAATAGCCAAGCTGCTTTTCCACCTATTGAAAGATCTGAAGAAGGGATTTGTCTGGAGTAATGAGGCTCAACTTGCATTTGATGAATTAAGGATGTACTTGACAATGAGTCCAATTTTAAAATACCCAAATTTTGAGAAGCCATTCATTATTTAATTAGATGCGTCGCTGATGGCAATAGGCGCTGTCCTTATCCTAGTTGATGATAAGGGGGATGAACACCCTGTAGCATATGTCAGCCAAACACTGTCAAAGGCCAAGAGGAACTATACAGTTATGGAGCAAGAATGTCTTGTGGTTATTTATGCCTGCAAAAAGTTTTGAGTCTATATCCAGGGAACGCACTTCAAGGTTGTGACTGACCATGCCTCTCTCCAATGGCTTCATAACCTTAAAGAACCAGAGGGGAGATTGGCGCGGTGGGCTTTGAAGTTACAGGCCTACAATTTTGAGAATAGAACATCAGGGAGAGATAAGAATCAGAGCGCTGATGGTCTGTTTAGGTTGCCAACTGTTCTTGCTGTGCAAGATTGTGCTGATGACCTATTCAAGCAAATGATCCATGGGGAATTGCAGGAAGAGCCAACCAAAATTCAAAAAGCGTTAAAGAAGGCAATGGAAAATACTGAGCTCATTAATGGACAATTATTCAAAATAATGGACGAAAAGAGGCTTTTATTTCCAAAACTATTGGAATGCACTGAGATAATTCAGGCCACCCACAAGGTCATCGGACATGGTGGGTTAAAGAAGATGCTCAAACATCTCTGGAAATACTACTATTGGGAATCACTGAATTTCGACGTTACCAATTATATCACCTGTTGTGTGGAATGTCAGATCCATAAGCCTCATAAGAATGTGATGAATTACTGATTAGTGAAGCCAGGGTTTGCTTGGCACACGGTTTCAATCAACATTATGGGACCACTAAGTGTGAGTACAGGCGGTGTACGTTACATAGTAGTAGCAATTGACCACCTTATGAGATGGGTTGAAACCTGAGCCTTGAGTCAAGCAGATGCATTAAGTACCTCTAAGTTCATCATGGAGCAGGTGGTATACTGACATGGGTGTCCTCAAGTGTTGCTGAGTGACAATGGGACTAATTTTACCTCATTTGTAATTCCACGTTTGAATGAACTAATGGGAATTAAGGGGGTGGTGTCTGCACCCTATTGACCTGAAACAAATGGAGTTGTTTAATGAGTCAATGAGACACTTGCCACTATGCTAAGGAAGCTGTTCTCAGGTAAAGCGTCATCTTGGGCGTCTTATCTAAGTTTGGTAACTTTTGCATATAATATCAGTTTCCATTTGGCAACAGAAAAAACGCCATTTGATTTATGTACAGTTGTAGAGCAGCATTGCTGCCAATTCTCTATTCAGAAGTGGACCTGACTCTGGGGATGAGTGCAGATATATATATATATCAACTCATGAACATAATAGGGGATCTACAATCTCAAGCCTATGATACAACAATCAAGAGAAGGGTTCAGGCTAAAAAAGCTGATGATAAGAGTTGATCCACTCTTAGGGAATTTACTGTTGGAGATCAAGTAGCCTATTGCAATACTCATGGGTTCAGTCGCCAAAATAAGCTAGATGCGTTATGGTTGGGAACTTTTGAGGTTATTGCAAAAATGGCAAATGATGCCTATACAATCAAGAATATATCCAATGGCCATGTGATTAATAGAGTACACAGCAAATTTCTCAAAAAATGGTATTAAAAAAATTCTATATATATATAAAAAAAACTTTAAAAATTTAAAAATAATGAAAAAATGGATAAAAAAAAAGAAAAACATAATAATTAAATAAATAATACTAATAAAAAAGTTATTTTAAATTATTTTTATTTTTTAAGCCTCAGGTTGTGAATTGCAAGCTCCTCTTTAACACCTCTGGGGGAGGGAGGTTAGACGATAATGTTGTGGAAGAGGTCACTGAAGTAGATCTGAGATCAAATACTTGCAAGGGAAAGAGCTAGCTGAAACCAAGTTCTTTGAACTTGGGGAGGATTCTGCGAATATGAAATGATGGGAGAGTAATGGGGACGTCCAGTTCAGCAAGTCAGGAAACCCTGGATCAGGGAGGAAAACAGCAATGCAGAAATATGCAATCTGCAAACAAGTCCATGAAATCTCAATATGGCACAGGTGCTGGAAGCTGTGTTCAGAGTGCTTGACAATGAGCTTCAAGAACACTTGGCATATGAGAGAACAACGAACAAGGGAAATGTGCGGGGGGCTGCTGAACCATACCACCAATTATTGCCATTAAGGAAAGATATCACCAGATAGTCCCTGTTGCGAAGTAATTGTGCAGGCAGCAAATAGCATCTTGGAGGCAGAAGCTGCGGGCCTCCTGGAACTGGAAAGGAAAGGAAAGGTGAAATTTTGGTAAGGCGGGGAGTGAAGTAGCCCACATACAATGTTCTTGCACTGCGAATCTGAGTGCAAAGAAGGCAGAATCCCAATCAAGTAAACTATTGAGGGCATGAGGCGTGAAGGAGATATTAAGTGCCTTGGTCAATTTAGACCAAAGTTCATGATATGGAAGTTCTGCGTGCTCATCATTACAGATTGTCAATTTTGTAGAAAAGATAGTTGGTTTATAAAATTGGCCAATTGGAAAAGGAACTCAGGTAGAAGATCTGACTTGATCAGGAAAGATTGATCTAAGTTGGGAGAAATCACCTCATTATTCTCAAGGGCAATTACTGGATTTAGCACAATTGGGAGCCAAATCCAGTAATGTCTCAAAATTGAGCTTGGCGACAAGAGAATGAGGGATGAAAGAATGGGAGTTCAATCATGAAACCACCAACCCTGTCCCCTCTTTAGAAATTAGCATCGTGGTGGGAAGAGCTGAAGAGGGGATCGCTTAAATCAAGTTGACTCAGGGGCTGGATCTAGCTGGAGCAGAAAGGATACCTCTTTGAGCAGTTTGTGACATCACCCAAAAATGGGAGGCGTTTGCTTCGCTCAGACTAGATAAGATCCATTCATAGAAGGAGTTATTGGATGAAGACATTTTTTTGCTGATAATCTGGTCAAGAGGGGGGATGTGTGGGAATTTATATGACCACATTATCAGCTTGCAAATTATCTAAGCTTCAATTCAAGATAATTAGTTCATTTATTTAATTTAGCTTATTGATTAAGCTTTGAGAAGTTGATCAATTATTCCATCTCATACTTTTCTTTCTCGTTGCAAACACTTTTGCAACCCATTCAATTCAAGACTAAATCTAGTTTGATAATCTCATAGAGATTAGTCTGCGCCCATGTCTGGGAGAAGTTGGGCAAGCAAGGCAAGAGGAGCAGGCGGAAGGCCTGCGGACTCTAACGTTTGAAAACGCCCCGGAGAATCTGGTGGAATAGAAAAAATTCTAAAAAAACGGTGGTCACAATTTCCCCTAAGATACTCGCGTGGCAAGCATGATGCAACCAGTACATCAACACGCCACATTCCCAGACACTTTCATCGGTGGAATTCGGAGTCCGTGTGTATCTAGACATCCAAAAAACGGCCCTATGGGAAAAATTTTGTGAAGATGTACACAAAATTTTCCCAACCCACAGTGTACGTTGCACCTCACTCCATGTCACATGGTTGGCTGGACCTAGGTTTCAAAAGCAAAATAGCAGCAGACAAGGCTGCAGCAGTGCGCATCTTGGTTGACCTCCCCAAAGGGCAATGGGTCATCAAAACTAAGCGCACCAGATGGATAAAATCAAACCAAATTTTCCTCACGTTTGACTTTTTGCCTACTATGGTAAAACGTGACATTTTGGAGCAACACCTGAAAGATGGTCTCGCCATATATGGCGAAATACAATCTTTCAAAATGCAACGTTTCACGCTGATGCCACACCTGTGCACCGGCAAAGCCATCGCAGTTCTGATCCCAACTGAGGAGATTGCAAAGGACCTAACCCAGATCCCGCACTCCACCTTTATTGACATTGCAGGGCACACCACCCACCCATTCTGGGTAACCGTGGACAGTGCGCCCCCCATTTTGCACCCACTGTGACGCATTCAGCCATAAGGTGCACACATGCCCCATCAAAGAGGGCGTCACATTCCAAGAGCACCCCTCGGCGGCCATGGCCAGTGGAGAGGCGCACTATGAACCAACTGCAAGCACCAAGGAGGCTTTCCCGTGGGGAGCACAAGGCTGCTACCTATTGGTAAAGCCCATCTCCCCGCAGGAGCGGAAGAAGGCCAAGCAGGCCCATAGGATCGCGGCCAAGGAAGCGGCCAAGGCCACCACCACCATCCCACACTCACAACGCTAGGAGGACATGGAGACCTTCACGGCGGAAGCAACTTGGGAATCCATCACTCAATCAGATTGGGAGGCCCATGCTGAATGGGCCACTCAATCCGAGGATCTGATGGGAGATTTGATCTCACCCAATTGCTGCACCCAAGCCCCGGTCAAAACTGACTTGAGACCTATCCCAACCAAAAAAAAAATTTTTTTGCCCCACTCGACAGTGCACCAAACTTATCCGCACTGCAAAAAAATTCGTCCAACGTCAGGAAAACAAAAAGCAAAGGCCAAAGCCAATGCGACTCTTTCCACAAAAATTAACAAAAACCCCGATAGCGTTGCTGCTAATACCCACGCTGCTGTGAAAGCCCGTGGGGACCTGGAAGAGGCTGGTGGGCCTGGGGGCCCACCCCTCACACCTAAGGTGTGATGGGGGAAACCTTCACTCTAGGGACGCTGAATATCGCTGGACTCAAGGCCTCCCCGTCCCAGGCTAGGAAACTGAGTTTTTTACAAAACAATTTACCCATGGATATCCTGGCCATCCAGGAGTCCCACTGTCCACAAGGTTCTGAGGAAGCTTGGAAAACAATGCTCCTACCATCCCTATCCTTTTGGTCAAAGCACTGTGGGGTGCTAATTCAGAAAAACAATTTTTTCAAATTTACATCTTCAGAAACATTCCTAAATGGCCGAGTGCTCATTGTCACCTTCTCATGGGCCGATGTTGCACACACAATCATCAACATTTACGCCCCAAACGGTGCACAAGAGCATTGGGAATTTTTCTCATCAGTCAAATCCCTCCCGCTACCCCCAATTCTTTCCTAGTTGGCGACATAAACTGTTGGCTAACCTCAACAATGGACCGGTGGCCACCGTCACCCCACGCCCCACAGGGTCATGTAGAACTACGCGTTCTAAAAGCCACCCTTGGGTTAATGGATGCGCTGCTGCGACATGCCCCACTGCTCGAAAACATGATGCGTCCCCACATTTACAATGGCCAATTAAGGTCCATGACCCGCATTGACCTTATTCTAGCACCGGCGAAATTCCAACCCCACATCTCCCACTTCAAAACAACGAAAATGGAATTCTCTGACCACCAACTGGTCTTGATAACATACCACTTACCCGTCACAGTTGCAAGGCCCCACATTGGTGCAAAATCCACCCCCAGAGCTCGCGTCGCCAGGATTTTCCACATGGGTGGAAGAGGCAACTTTGGCAAAATCGTTTGTTGCACCATTTTGTGCGGACCCCATTTCCACATGGGCAACTTTCAAAGAAGACACCATCCGCCACTATCGCCATCTCTCATCCAGATGCTCACGAGCCACATCGGCAGTTATAGTGCGCGCGCTGGCAGAATTGGCCCACTTGGAGTCCAACATTCCAGCCTCAGGATATAGCCCTGCATGGGGCCAGAAGTGGGCGGAGGCAGCCGCCCCAGCCAACGCACTTGAAAGGCAACACAAACATCGGGTTTGTGTCTAATACAGAGCCACACGCATCACTAAAGGTGACAAGTGCACCACATACTTCTTCAAAATTTTTTTGCACCATGCCAGAGCGTGGCCTGCACACACAGGTGCGAAGATCGGATAATTCTATTATGGACACACTGGCCAAAGTGGCAATCGAAATGTAAAGATATTACTCTGAGTTATACCAAGACTGAACCAATTCAGCCAAAAAATGGCGGAATTTCTTGACAGAGCTCATATCTGCACCATTTTCTGATACCTGGAAATAATGAATTTAATTACTCCGAACAAATTATGGACTACCATTCGCGGTGCGCCAAACCAAAAATGCCCAGGCCCAGATGGCATTCCATATGAGTTCTACAAAAAATATTTTAAATATATATCCCCATTGCTGCTAGCCTCACTCAACCAAAGCCTGTTGGAAACGCGCCTCCTACCAGGAGGACATGAGGCCTTTACAGTCACACTCTTCAAGAAAGGGGATAGGCTAGACTTAGCCAACTGGCACCCATTTCTCTAACAAACACAGACACCAAAATTTTAACAAAAATCATGGCTAACCGTTTAGGGACTGTAGCATCTGCCACCATCTCTCCAGAACAATTTGGTTTCATCCCCAGAAGGTCGATTTGGGATAACGTGCACTCTGTGGCTAATGTGTGTCAGTCCACAGCCTCTGGGGCACTTGTATTCTTGGACCAACAAAAGGCCTATGATAGAGTAAACTGGGAATACCTTAGGGCCTGCCTCCAACAATTCCGCCTACCTCCCCGCTTCATTAACTGGGTGATGCTGCTCACGGAATCTGCAACAATGGCTGTGCGCGGCCCAGGTTTCCTAATGGAAGTAGTCCATCCTCAAGGGGCCTGCGACAAGGGACCCCCTGAGCCCACTCTTATACAACTTCAGCCTTGACCCACTACTGCGAAATGTGAATGCCCAACTCACTGGGGTCCATGTGCCAGGCCAAACCCCAGTCAAGATGATGGCATTTGCAGATGATTGCGTGGTGGGGGTGTCTAATAACAAAGATGCACGCGCGCTTGAAGCCCTCATCCAGGAATATTCCCGGGTAAGCAACGTGGCACTGAATGCCTCCAAAACCAAATCATCCTCCTTGGTCAGTTTCAGAACTGCTGGGCCCCAGCAAGTAGTTCCCAACCCAGCCCATCTGCTCGCCCACGTCCACGCCTTACTAACTCAAAACACACCGCTCCACTGGTGCTCCCCTTTGTGCCACGACCTACCATAGGACCGGTACGCCATCTGGGCATGTGGTTGGAGGCAGGTGGATACGCGTCAGCAGTAATGGAGTGCCATATACTGGACAACGTGACGAAGCGAATCGCCTCTCTCAGAGCCCACCCTACTACCCTCACTGGCAGGGTTGTTCTTGCCAACTCTATGCTCCTATCCAAAGTCTGATTCAGAGCCCACGCCATCCCCTTCTCCCCAAGCTTCTTCAAATCCCTGTATGCTTTGCTACAAGGTTGGCTTTGGTCAGGCCGCCCTCCACCAGTACGGCTAGAGGTCATGTTTGGCCCTCATCATCATGGTGGCATGGGCCTACTTGACTTCAAAGCCCATGCCGCCAAGATCCTGGGCACCTGGATTGCGGCTGTCACTGCTCCTACACTCCCATCCCAACACTGGTCCCGCGCGGCCCGCTCCAACTTCTCCCAAGCCTTGGGCCTCAACAATCCATCAAACCCCCACTCCCTGATGAAATACCTCGCATCACACACATCAGCCACAGGTCCTCACGGGACCAAAACCCACTACAAATAAATCCTACTCTCCATGCGAAGCGCAGGTGGAGAATTCGTATTAGTGGACATACAACCTGAAGAGGCCGCCCCTCTCCTCAGTTCACACAAGAGGTACAGGGGCTACCCATCCATGATGGCGTGATCTCCATTCGACCCCAAGTCCTATCAGGGTGGACTACCTGGACATGATGGACATCCCTTATTCCACTGAGACCCAAAAGACTATCTGGAAATACGCACACCATCCTCTGTTGCAGCCTCAAGTCCGCTCCCATGTGTGGCGCTGCCTGAGGCGGGTGTATCGTACAGCTGAGCGCTCTAATGCTTTACACTCATCCTGTGTCGTGTGTGGCCAGTATGGAACGCTGTTCCACCGCCTGGAGAAGTGCCCCACCTCTAAAGTTATATGGCGCGAAGTCCAACGTCTGCTAGGCCAGGATCAAACACATCCCTTCAGTCTGTCAAGAGATATGTTTGCTTCATCAATGGCCTCCCCCTCCCACCCTCCCTCCGTGCTCTGGTGGTTGCAATCTCCATGTGGACTATCCACACGATTGTCTTGGATGCCATCGCTGGATCCATCCCCACCCTCCCTGAAGCTGTCCACAGATTCTGGTCTCATTTGGTGGATCACTTTCAAGCGTGGATGTTTGGATATCTCCCACCGCGTTGCCAACAGCTGGTCTCCTCCTGGTTCCCAGTCTGGTTCATCAAATCAGACCCCTTCCTCCACACGTTCTCAATAGTGGCTACGTCCCCTACACACGTTCCCTCCCCCTTCCCATAAGTGGCGTTCCCGCTGGCAACAAGAGATAGCATCGCTTCTCTGGGGTACCTCCCCTGGTACTAAGTGTTGTCTCGTCTGAGTCATATTTGGAAGTGTCCGTCCCATGGTCGGCCTTCCCCGCAACAAATTTAAAATCAATTATTCCATCTCATTGGTGATAATCATCAATTAAATGGTTAATTGTAATGCTCATAGGATCATATCTGATGATATTTTATAGTTACAATTTCATTGGGGATTGTTGCCAATAGATTGGAGATGAGTAAATTAACTTGAAATGGGTAATTACTTGTGGGAAATCGTCAGGTTTGGTAGCTGACATGTGATCTGATATGATAAGCAATTTAATTACGCTATTCCTCGTGAATATCAGCTGGAGTATTTCCCACAATTGAACCAATATCCCTTTTCAGTCGGCTAGGTATGCTGAGATATTACTTTTTGGCTAGGTGTGCTGAGAACCTCGTGGATATTCCTTTTCTGTCAGCTAGGTGTGCTGAGAACCTCATGGTTACCACAAGTACCCCATATCACATATTCTTCATCATTTTTACCCTATAAATATTCCCTCTCTTTACTAATAAAAACACCTTAGTACTGTGAATACTTTATTGTTTCCAATTGTGGATTGTTTACTTCAAAGTGAAGTTGTGAAGAAGTCTTCCATCTAAGTGTCAACGCCAGAGTGAGGTTGAAGTCACTTAAATTCTTTTATATTGCCAGAGTAGGGCTGAAGCTACCCATATATCAAACTCAACTAGGCTAATTGTCTTCATATAATTAGCATTTTTGTGTTTATTCCCAGAGTCAATAGTTAAGCAAACCTGTGCACCAGTAGAAGCCCCGCTGTTTTTACACATGGCTATGACTTGATAGAATGCTGGTGGTAGAGAGTTAATGTTTTTAAACAATTATTTGGTTTATTGTTGCTCATTGAAAACTTTAACTTAAACTTTTTGAGGGGCAGTAAAAAGTACAATATTTCTGTTCAACTCAATCTCATCTTTTCTTTAGTATTGTTCTGTTTCTTGATTCACAAAATGAACCTTTGGTTTAAAAACATAGCATGGCAATTACTATAATAGTTATCTAGCTTTTTGCATATTTTACATTTAACTCAACTAACATATGGTATATTAGGGTGAGGGCCATAGTTCTAGGTTTACCCTTTCTTTAGGGAGATGGCCCTAGTGCATAAATAGGGAAGTTATGGTGGTTTTTGTTAGGCGCCTCAAAAGTGACATTGCATCAGCTAAAGTAAGTTACTGTTAGAGAAAAGATATCTTCTTCATTAGTAACTGGTAAAAAAAGACCAGTACTATCCCTTGTAGGGCTTTCAGAAGTAGCGAAGGGCAATTTAGCATTAGAGATTAATAAAGCATTGCCTCTTATAGCGTCTGCTCTTTAATCAATAACGATCATGAAATACCAATACTGGTTCATCCTTTCTCCAGGAGAATAATAGGAACAGAGTTTTCTGGGTGGTCATCCTTAAGCTCCGCCAAATCTTTTTAATGAGGTCCTTGGCGATTAAGTAATTTAAGTCAACTTTACTAAATTTCAGTATACCTAAATTATGACTTTCAAAGTCTAGGTAGCTTATTAATGTCGCCAGATTAGCAGCCTTGTTGGCACATCCATACTGATCTTTAAAAGGCTAATAAATTGTGCACATTATTATTTTTGTCAAACTTAAGTAAGTTAATAGGCTTCATATGAGATTGGCTTTCATGGCTGCTGGGCTGGAGGAACCATGTTAGTCATATATGGCTTTCTGGATAGAAAGTTAAGAAGTGGGAGCAAAATGTCTTTGAGCCTCTGAAGTGGCACAAACAGAGGGTGTCAAGGTGGTGCAAACGGAGATGGATGCAGTATGATAAACTGATTGTATTGAAGTTTTATAGGTGATATATGCTAAAGGATTGTGAGAGGGGTCGCTGGAATATCAGAATGGGTAGAAGCTTTTTGTCTGGAATGGATGTGAGAAAGGTAGTTAAATTGCATACAAGTGGCCCTCGTCACACCCAGTGTCAGACTCAGCATGGGGGATTTCACAGGCATTAATAAAGGTGAAAAAGGGTCATTCACTTAACTGACCCTGGTAACACTTACAAAAATCATTTTTGGATCTCATTTATGACTGAACCATCATATTGAAAAGAGGGAGTCATTACACCTTTATTCTTATTCAATATGACCAAATTTTTGTTTATAGGTCAGGAGATCAGCTTAATTTACCTTTATCTAATTGGTAGCCTTACTTTCTGTTCCTGAGTTTTTACTTGGAGACACAGGGAATAGTTCCTGATATAAATCAGTATTAGATCAATTCTTTCAATTTATTTGAGGTACGCTGACCAGGGGACGGACAGTACTGAATCACAACACTCAAAATGACAAAACAAAACTACTAACCAGGTGGGAAGCAGAAACTGCTAACCCACCATGGCAGAGGGTGAGGAGGGGTCAGGGTGTTGGTTTTCAAAGACCCGCCTCAATCAAGGGATGTTGGTTACAGTACCAGATCAGAGCAGAGAGCCAGGGCGTTAGGGGCATCCGCATAGTGAGGGTGGAGGTCAGCGTAGTAGGAGTTTTCCACTTCCTCATCAAGATAATGATGGGAAAGTGTTTCAACAAAAGCTGCGAGGAGAACTTCAGCTTCTTTGTGGGCTTCAGGAAGTTGGATGAAAAGGGAAATACTGTGGCGGGTGATTTTGGCTGAGGGGTTGAATGAAGCAAGCGTTGTGACATTCATAAAAGCAACTTCAGCATCCTTGAATAGTTTTGAGATGTCACTGCAGGGAGATTCAGGGAAGTCAGGGGGAAGAAGAGTAAATCAGTATTAGATCAAACAGCTCCATGAAAAAAATTTGTTAATGTCATCAAGGGGGCGACAATTACTTTATGTATCTTGTAATAATCCTTTTACTAGGTGATCATGCCCTAGTATAATTTTCTGAGAGTCAGCCAACGTGGCTGTCCATTTTATTAATTAAACAAATAATATATTTGGAAATCATCTGTTGGACTCATGGTTGGCCTCTTCAGCTTCTATATGTCACACTGCTTCTACCTTAAGATAGTCTTTGATTTTTTTATAGTTTTTATGATGCCCACTACCCATTGGTGGGTTATTCCTCTGTTATACATAATTCACTAAAAATATGTAACAGGTCAGAATTCAACTGACCATACCTTGCGTCTTCTGGTAGGCGTCATGATTCCAAATTTTATTATTCATATTAACGGAGTAAGGTCACAAAAGGTGTCATCCATTCATCCAATAAAAAGGTTTTTATCCCATTGTTGGGATCTCATAAATGCATCCAGTCTGCCATTGTCAACAAACTGATGGGCTATGACGCATTGTATTTGGAGTATAAAGGGTCATCGTTTTTTGTCATACCTCTACCAGTGCTATTGCAAAGTGAGCTTCTTGACCATATCATTAAATTCCATTTAATGATAAAGATAGTAGTCCTAAAAATATACTAGAGCTTATACTTTAAAACATGTCCTAGAGTTTTCTTTTCTTTAATTGTGGTAAAGTGGTAACCATGAAGTAACCATTATGATGCCTCCTGAGTTTGGGTTGGAGAGACATTGGAAACCTGGGTAACAGCTTGTGATTCTAACGGTCTGAAGAGGGAAAGCTTTGTCATAGGGGCCACCGCCTCATTGCTGTCTAAACTACTGACAAGAAAATTAAACTATGGTCAAGTTGCTTTCATCTATAAGCTCATGCACTTGGCGCAAAGGCTAATGGCAAAGCAATTATGTTCTAAATTCATATTAGAAGAGTAGGTGCGCAGGGTTGCAGATTGTCCCCTGTAATGAGCACCATAATATAGGATTGGTACTTTGGCATCAGATTTTAGATATAAAGGTCAGTTTTCACTTTAACAAAAAGCTAAATTGTTTAGGGTAGTGACCTTTGGAAAAATATTTGAACCTTTATTATTGTAAAAAGAGTTTTGTGAATCTAAAATAAAAGCACACCTTATTATCTAGCACTGACATTAGCATGGGGAAGCTTGCAGTTTGTTTTCTTGATTGTGTGTAGGTGTTAGACAAATAAAAGTCAGTTATATTAATAAGAGTGGTTTAGAGGAAAATAATTCAAATAACAGCCAAAAGACCCTGGTCAATTCCTGGTGGAACCTCACAAATTGGGGTAACACTTTTACTAAAGATCAGGCAATCAAATCAATTTTGGGCAGTTTGATTGCACTAAACCATCAGCTGAATTCTGAAAGTTCAGCAGAGGCTCCTCCCCCAGCCTTGTCTAGTTTAGTAAAGGTTACACCGCAGAAAATGGCCCCTTTTATAGGATTGGAAGGGATTTTAACCAAGTGAAAAAAAAATTTCAGCTCATTGATTGGGTCAAATTTATAAAAACATTACCTAATGGATTTGTCCTTCCTGTTTCTGACCCTCAATCGGCCATTCTGCTCAAACAAGGCAAGTTTGAGGGATCCAATAGGTTAATGGCTCATATTACCTAATTTGGACGTTACTAAACTATCCAAACTTCAAGCCTCAACGTTTTCTTTATTATTATTGATTTATTAATTGGGTTCTCTCTTTTACTCCCATGTGGCGCCAAATAAATTCTATAAAAACTAAACCTTTTTGATATTTATTTGGTTTAGTTATTTTCATATATGTGGTGAGAAAAGCCCTCAAATATATTGTTGGATTTGAGGCAAAAAGCACCAGCAATCCTTTTTAAGCCAAAAATCCAACAGTAGGCTTCAAGAGCTAATATTAGAACAAGATCCCCTTAAAACAATCCATGTTATGCTACCCTGACTCACATGGTTCTTAATGATGCAAATTAATGATAGCTTAGCAACACTTAATAATTAATTCTAGTTGCATAGTATTCACAAAGTATAGTGAGAAAAAGCCTAGGCCTCTCAAACCATTTACAACAGATGACCATCTGCCAAATACTACAATACAGGTAAAATTGGCCATGGATAATAAACACTATTAGCAACGCTTTTATGGTGGCGACAAGACAAAGAAATAAAAATAAACTAAGAAATTAGATTGTCCATGGACGCCAGGGCGAGGTAAAGCAAAGTAACCTATAATGATCATGATAAGCTCCAATGGGGTGGTAAGTAACTGATTGTAACTTTTTTATAATACCTATAATCAGTGCTGGTGCATATTAATATATAATAATATTTACAGTGGCAATGCAGCACGCTAAAGTCAAAATAACATAGTTGGCAGATTGCCATTGTTGTAAGAACAGTATCAAACAACGCCTTAGACTGATAATTCGTTAATTATACAAAAAATGAGTTAAATTAATCTATTTGTATGGTTGTTCATACCATATCTCAACAGTGTTTATCTAAGACATGTTTTACTTTATTATATGTATGTTATCAGCTGGTATACTCCATTTAATAAAACTACTTGTATTGTCCAAAAAAATGCAAAAATTTTCTTTTTGTCTGTAAATAACTAGAAGCATACTAATACCTAAGTGAATCTAAAATGCACTATGATATTAAAAAGTTTAAAAGAAATTTTCTATAATGTATTAACATTTAATTAATAATCTATTAATTAAATTTGATAATAACTTACAGTATTGTTTTGAACTCTGTATAACGCAATAGCTTCAACTAAAAGTATTTTGTCTCCCTAAAACTGTCTAGGAATTATTTCAATTCCAAAAATGCGTATGTTATTAAATGACTACAAAGATTAAACTAAACTCATGGTAAGTCATTTCAATTCATTTAAAATTTTAACTATACTGTAAAAACTAGATTAATTTTCATATCAACTTTACCTTAAATATAAATGAATGATCACTTAAAACATTTGAAAACTAAGGTTAAACAACTAAATTTCAATTCCAATAATCAACTGATATAATCACTTATTTAGCTAGAATGTTTAATCTTGTAAGATTAGATAGCCCTTCAAAAACTAAGTCTACCCCATAATTATAAATTTTATGATATAAGTCTGAAATAAGATAATATCCTATGTGTTACAGATCAAAAAAAAGTATAGAGTTTAGGTTGTAACTAATTTAAACTCATTCTAATTCATTTAAGTTTTTATTGCAGATTTTGAACCTTCATAATTTTTTAAGGTTCAGTCTATTAACAAGTTTAAACAGAATATAAACTGAATTTTATCAGTTTAGCTCATTTGGCTTTTTAATAAGTTACCTAAACTGTACTTTCAGACCTCATTGGAGTAATTCAAGTTATGGTGCAAGGTCCCCTTTATATTTAAATAATGGTAACTACTTAGTCATTTTTTATTTTTAAACTACAAAAGCAATTGATGTAATTTGAATAGTAGGTTTTTTTGTGTTTGTTAATCATAAGAAGTAAGTGCTAAAATTAAAATTCTTTTTAATTTTACTTCTAGATATTTTTCATTTTTTACTTAAGAGCAATTAATATTAAGACCAGTTTTTTCTTAAAAATGAAATGCTATTTAGTAGTGAAAATATAAGATTTCAAATTAAAACTATCTTGTAATGGTCAGCTTAACTAAGCTTCCATCATTACTTGGAAAAACTCACCCATTCCAAAAGAGAGTCACCTCAAGCAATTGAAAAATATAGGTAATTCCAAATTTTTCAAAGAAAACACCGCTTTAGTTGCATATTTTTAGCACACTTTAGTTGCATGTTACTTTTCATAAGGTCAAGGTTCAGGTAAGCCACTTTGGCTATGTCTGGCCTCTGGACACATGAAATGGTATTCTGAAATGTTTGTTGAATAAACCCAAAAATAGTAAAAACCATATTATGTTAAGGTGCGGTGCTGCTGCAAGCTTAACCTGGCCTATAGCCACCTGTGTGAACCTAAAAAACGTTCTCTTACTGGATTCTTGCTCTTATAGACAATTCAGTAGGTGTCCAACTTACAGTAGATGGGCAGGGACATACATGCCCATACTGACCTCTTTCACCATTGGGGGCCATGGAGTTTACAGCCATCTAAATGGTTTGTCAAGGACAAGTAAAGCAGTCAAGGGGTATTTTCTGTAGCTAAGACCCCATTCTGATAATAAATCTTAAAAAACAAAACTATTCTTATATTAGATAAATATCATATTGCAAATCAGTAAGTTATTGAGCTAGAAAATGAAGATAAGACTAAAATTCCAAACTTGGGCAATAAGATTGCCGCCCTATAGTTGAAACCCCAAAGAGATTAAATTAAATTAGTTTAGGCTTAAGAACCTAATTAATCCCAGTACAATGGCATTCTAAGAGACTAAAATTTTTAAAGTGTTGGATTCATGTTCTTTAAATTTATCCAAGATCTATCTAATGGAAAAGTCAAATAGAAATTATTGAATATAGTAAAGTTTCATGTATCTTTTATTTCATAAGATTGTGTACAAAACAAACATTTTTTAAATATATACTAGTTATCAACTTTTCAGTTATATACTTGTGAATTTCAAGTTTAAGTCAGGATCACTATCCTAAAAATTACTTGCATCTCAATGATCCCTATTAGAAAAAGTATTTGAGTCAGGTTGACCTTGGGACAAATGTACCACACCAAGAATATTTCTAGCCAGTATAGATTTCTAACCTGTATCAAACAAAACCTGCACTAGGGAGGAAGCAGGAATTACCCTGCCACGCTAACCACCCTTTCTATGATATTTATACATCATGTAAAAAACTATACTATTACATAAAAAATATAAGTATATTGATAGGTTTACTATTAATTTATATATAATAGCAAGGGGTCTGCAAAATGAACTGCCTTTCTATAATAACTTCATATATTCAATGTATTTGGAGCTTTTATTAAAGCTAAAATGGGATGGGATATTTGTTATTGCCTTATTCTAAAAAAATTACATATAATAGCTAAATTTACCTAGACTTTTATAATTAGTATTATCCTAGTTTCCAATTGCCATACAATTGGTGCCAACAATTGGTGCCAAATGATGCCTGTATGCGGGCCAGATATAAGAGCCAAGTGATATAGCCTAATGTAAATAACAACTTAGCCTCATGAATTTTTTAAATTTATTAGTACACAAAATCTTATTTTGAGATACGCTGACCATGTGACAGGCATTACAAAGCTCAAAGAGCAAACAAAAACCACATTGAACAAATGAATTAATACACATAAAATGAGTGGACAAAATACACTAAATGAGAACACAAACAAATCAGGTGGGACCATGTTGACCTGATTATACCACTATGGTGGAAGTGAAGGGGGTTGGGGCTTATCCTTGGCAGCGTCTTCACTTTAGAGTATGGCAAGGACCAAGGCATACAGCGAGTGAATAGGGACATCAGCAGTTTGCAGTTCAACATCACAGATGATCAGCTGTTCAGGCAGATAGTATGGGACAATAATGGAGCTGATATAATTATCCAAAGCTTTTATAACTTTAATGTGAGAATTGAGGAGCTTTATAAGCGTGTTGATATTGGTTCAGGTCAACTTAGCCTTAGGTTTCCAGGGTATCACTGTCACTTTCTCAATAGCATCATTAATGACTTATGAGATTGAGTCAGCATAAAATTATGCTGCAAATTGAGGTGAAGGAATATTGGTATGATAATTTTTCCTTATAGAAGTGCCACAGATTTGGTGACAGCTTTACAAAGGGGATGATAATCCAGAATAGTACCTGCTTCAAAAGCAAACTGGTGGTCAGAACAGAGCATTTTGGCATTTTGCTGGGGGCTTATAAATGAGGGGGGAACTTAGCGTTCCATGGAACAGGAATAAACTGCTTAAGTTGGATATCGGTTTTAGAAGGGAAGCTATTTGAATTGTATATTTCAGCCAGTATTCCCAAGGGTTCATGTTGAACTGTATTGGGGAATCAGCATATGAGTGTTGATTGGTCATTTTTGTGGCAGCTTAAGGAACATAGCCTCAATAATAAAAGTTTCAATTGGCACTTAATCGTTGGATTTCCGCTGCACAGGTAGATAAGACCATAAATTATAGAGTAAGCTTTATGGAGACAGTTACTTACAAAACAGAAAACCCATGATTTATGATAATAAATTCATTACTACTAACCAACATAATGGGAAGCAAACCATAGTACTAGTGTAGTGACAGTGGCATTGAGTTTAGTAGTAAAAGTCTAAGGTACCTTCTGGTAGATTTAGAATAAGTTAAAAGGTACAAAACCAGATACCCTTCCAAATCTTGATCTTTTCATTAAATTCTTCCTAAAATCTCATATTCCAATTGGTACCAGATATTTAGTAACTCTACTCCACTTAGGAATATTGACTTAATCGCATAAATGTTCTGAAAAATAAGGATAATAATGACTTAGCCTTAAGGATTTACACCCTAATAATAATTGATCTAGTAGGTATTAGACGCCAACAGATAGCTGAGGATAGTAACAATAAAACTAGTAACATTAGCTTATGCGTTGACATGAGAGGTTAAAGATATCCAAATAAGTAATTAAATTACAGGTACATGAAGCCAACATAAGTTTGTAAAAGTTAAGGTTTATTAAAGTGCTGGAAGGGTGGTAAGGAGTCAATTGTAACATTTTTTTTACATTGGTGATATATTTTGGTACAATCTGTAGTAGCACCTCATCAGCAAAGCCCAACTAAACAGATATTAGTATTACAAATTGTAGATTGCTTTTGGCGTAGTAGCGTAGTGTCCAGATCAATTGCCCATCAATTCTAAAATCAGTAAAATATAAGAATTGAGTAAATAATTTATTATTTTAGATAATTGGCCAGACCAAATTGTTACATTCCCCTCATATGACCAATATTATGGAAATAATAGAGTAGGTTAAAATATGTCAATGAGAAACCGTGGCTATAAAGATGAGTGTTCTGCTAACTTTATTAGAAACTAGTATTCATCTTTTTGATATGGTAACCCTAAATGAAATTTTCAAAGTTCAAGCATGAGTGGTTTTCTCTAAAATATCAAAAGTCCATTTCCTATGCGTCTAACTTGCCAGTTCATCCAAACCCATGGTATTATTATAAAGGACTAATGATTCATTACAAAGGTAGGTAAGATCCACAGTTCTTTGTTATTGCCTTTCTGAGACTTATTATTCTGAATTAGCTCATTTAAGTATGCTTTACTTTTGCAGCCTTATAGTGTCTGAGCAAGTTTTAAGGTAACTTATAATACTCATATTTTTCATTGATATAAGTATAAAATTGGGTTGGAACATGATTCTTATATAGCAATTGAAATGGTGATTGCCCTTGTTGTTAGTGGTAGGTAATATAATTAAAAATAGCAGAGGACAAGAAAGGTTCCAACTGGACTCCTTACCAGTGCTCAACTTCCAAAGTAGCTTAATGAGAGAACCATTTGCTTGTTACAAGGTGCTTTTATTCTGGTTGATAAGCAGTAGATAAAACCTCTAAATTAGTCATAAAGTTTTTGTTTTTGGGTTTTAAGATGTGAAAATGTACCAAAATCTGTTAAATTGAATTTTGAGCATCCATGCCAATAGATAGTTTTCTCTAATATTAATTTGGCCGTTGTCAACGCGCCAAGGTCTTTGATGGCCTTGGCTTCCATCCACTTGTTTAGGTTATCAATGGACACGATTATGTACAGTAAATTCCCATAAAGGTTAAGCAGTGTCCCACAAAGCTGATAAAGATGATGTGCCAGGCGAAATTGGGTTAATTAATTAATAAGAGGTGGATTTACAGTTGAGGGATTTAGCTTAATAATTCTTTCACTAACTAAATGTCTCATATATATCAACAGGCATCAATTACCAATAGTAATGCTGTTTTTACTGCTCAAGTTTCTTCTTACAACGCATATGCCCCATCGCTTTATGAGCTCTCTTTAAAAATTAGTTTGTTCTGATGGCCTGGGAAATAAAAATTGTTGATAGTTGTAAAATTAGATTTCCCCATTTTTAACTAGGGTATATGCTCTCAGTTCTTAAATAACACTATCCTACTTGTGTTCGTTGTCATACTTCTTTTTTACCAATATTATCAAAATGTGCATTAGTTAGATCAGCGACTAATGCCATGGTAGCAGATGAGAGAGATAGTTTAAATTCTAGTATTTCATGACAGAGAAATGCTGGATGTTGAAGCTGTAGGCTCATAGTTTTAAAACTCATTAGGCCATCCGCCCTTCTATATCATCTAATTTTTATAACCAGCAAACAGAGGCGTGGTCAGTTACTACTCTGAAGTGCACTCTGTGGACATAAATTAAGAATTCTTACATGAATAGACCACTTCCAGAAAACTCTTCTCGGAGTTACCATGTAATTATGTTCATGAACATCCAACGTATGGCTACAATAAGCCCCTGGGTTCTCACTTTATTCATCATCATCTTGAAAAAAACTATTTCTACAGCAATTAGGAAATCGAAATTGGATAATAAAAGCTTTCCCGAAATCTGGGTACATTAGTATAAGAGCTTTTGTAAGTCAAAGCCTTTGTTTATATAAAGCTAGTTGACAGATCTCATCCAATAAAATTATACTCCGTTTTTAAACAGTTACAATAATGGTTTCCCAACTTTACTTAGAGTTCTTGAAAAACAATGGTAGTAGCTGATCATATTAAGGAATATTTGAATGTTGCGCTTGCTTTTCAGTTGCGTCGTTTTTTAATCCCCTCCATTTTCCAGGTGGGCTCATAGACCCTTCTTGTCAATAACAAATCACAGATTTTCCTAATTATTTTCAGAAAATTGCACTTCTATGGCTTAATTTTAGGATCAGCCCTGGCTAGAAATTAAGAGAACTACACCAAATGGTTTAATGCTTATTAACTTTATGGAATATTAGTACATGTTATATACCATCTAGTACTAAAAAGTACATGTTATACAAGAAAAATAACACACAGGAGATTTTTGAAACTCCTAAAATATCATCCATGTACCGTTGGAAGGTCATGGGGCGTTTCACAATCCTTGAGGTATATGAGATGGTTGGTAAAATCACTGAGCCCTGTTTTTACCATACTTCTCCTGTTCTAAATTTTATGTCTCAATATGCCTATAGCCAAAATTAGATCCATGGCTGAAAAGTATTGCGCACCACCTAGGTGGTCTGGTACACTGTCAATGCGTGGCAAAGGATATGAGCCCTTTTGGTAATGATGTTAAGTTTTCCATAGTTGATTAGCACACAATTTTAACCATTCATCTTTATTAATACCATTGGGAAGGCCCCAGGACACCATAAGGTTCTAACATCCCTAGTTGTAAGAGCTGGTCAAATTCCTTGTTATCAACTAGACCAGCCGCTTTGGATCTCTTAGTAGGTCTTTGACAAGTAGGTGGATGCTTCCCAATTTCAATATGTTATAGTACATTCTGTGCAAATCTCAAATAAAAGTCGTTTTTTGAAAAAGACTACTATACTTTCCAAAATAAAACGACGCTTGTTCTTTTTAGTCTTGGTAACCCAGAAGAAAATTTTTGAGGAAATATGTGAACAAGCTAACTGGTGCATCTCATTATAAAGGACAAGCACATCTAAATTACCAACCTCATGTATATTTTGCTTTTTGTTGACAGAAAAAAATAAAATTCAGCTATTTGATGTCTTTTTTTTGAATTAGGTAATAATATAGATTACTAATAGTATTTGGTTTCACCATGATCTGGAAGGATAAATCTAGGCGTAATGAAAAGTTCTCAAGTTTGGTTGAAAAACGGTACAAATATACCTCTTTTTAGCACTAATGGTGCCCAAAGTACACATTTATCTCTTTTTTAGAACTAGGTGGTCCCAAGTACACATTTATCTCCTTATAGCCTTGTTAGGATTTTCAAGTTTAAATTTAGTCCCCACTATGATTGGTGGCTTGCGGAATATTAATACTTTTGTTATATTGAAGTGAAATGTCTATTTATTTTTAAAGTCTTTACTGAGCTTGCGCTTTGTATAATTTCTGGATTTTTGGTAGCTAGTAGGCAATATACTATCTTTAAAAGCAATATTAACAAACAATTTGATTTTATGGATAGGACTGCTTTCCTTCTTATTGTAGTAGAATGGAAGTTCTTGGCCAAGTATTTCAGATGTGTTTTTAGAATCAGCATTGATCCTATACAACCTCATAGAAGAGGTACTAATGAGAAAGTTATTATTCTGAATTTGTCAAAGCTATGCTAGATTTGATACTACAAGGTATTAAACCTCAACATCAACGCATTGTAATATCATTCTGATGTGTTGACGTGGGCCCGCGGTTCTGCATACTTTATGTTGATCACTATTGGTATCAAGGCTGATTTTTTCATTAATTTATTAGACATAGTTTAATTGATTCCCATCATCCAAATAGCTTTTACTTTTATGCTTATTTATTGTAATATAGTATGCTCACTTGGCAAGAAATTATCAGCCAAATAATTACATTAACATTTAAGGTCACTGCTTGATCATAAAAAGAATCTAAGTCTTCAACTTGTGATGGTTGTGATTCCATAAGATCCCTAATAGATATGGCCATATGAACCATCTAGCTTTAGCATCACCAGAGGTGAGCAGAAGCTCTTGGTGTTCCAATTGCTGGACATAAGACTTTATTTTTTTATTTATTCTCTAGAATAATCACGTTTTCTGGAAGCAATGGAGTAAATTCAACTAACATCTCCTCATTCATGAATGAAGGGGAAACCAATGGCAAAGTTCCATGTTTTTTGGAAGTTCAATTGTGGTCAGAAAATAAATTTTAATATTCTTCGGATTTTTAGATTTTAGAGAAGTATAATATCATTTTTTTCTTCCTCCTTGTCTTTTCTAAGTCATAATCAGTTTCTTGATCTACCACATAAATGGTGGGTTCGCCAAAAGGGCCTGCCAGTGACTTGAATAGTGCCCTTGAATATTGAATATGTGACAAGTAATCTGACTCTCCCTCAATTTATTAAATTATGTCAGTAATACCAGTTTGAATCTGTGCTAAAAAAATGGCACTAATAACAATTTTTAAGGCTCTGATTAACTGAAATGGGCGCCAGAAAAGTGATGGCACTTTTGCGGAGGTATTTACCATTTTGGGTACAATATGATCCTCATTGAGCACCAGTAACAATGCTCAGTATAACTTTTCTCTCTCGTTGCAATCACTTTTGCAACTTATTCAATTCAAGTCTGAATTTAGTTTGATAATCTCACAGAGGAGATTAGCCTGCGCCCATGTCAGGGAGCAGTTGAGCAAGTAAAGTAAAGGCACAGGTGGTAGGCCCATGACTTCCAATGTTTGCAAACGCCCCAGAGAAACTGGCGGATTAAATAAAAAATAAAAAACTGGCAGTTACTATTTCCCCAGAAATTCTCATTTGGCAGGTGCGATGTAACCAGTACATCAACACACTGCACTCTCAACCACTCTCGTCATTGGAATACAGAGTCTGGGTGTTCCTGGATATTCAACAAACAGCATTGTGGGAAAAATTTTGTGGGGATGTGCACATTCATTTCCCAACCGCGGTGTATGTCATACCTCACTCCATGTCATGCGGTTGTCTGGATCTCGGTTTTAGAAAACAATGAGGCAGCAGATGAAGCTGCTGTGGTGCGCGTTGTGATTGACCTCCTCAAGGGGCAGTAAGTCATCGAAACCAAGCGCACCAGATGGACAAAATCCAACCAAATTTTCCTTACATTTGACTTTTTTCACACTACAGTCAAGCGTGCCATTTTGGAGCAGCACCTGAAAGCTGTTCTCACTGTATATGGCGAAATACAATCCTTTGAGATGCAAAGCTTTATTCTGATGCCACACCTGTGCACTGGCAAAGCCATTGCAGTTTTGACCCCAACTGAGGAGATTGCAAAGGACCTAACCCAGATCCTGCACTCCACTTTTATTAATATTGAAGGGCATACCACCCGCCCTTTCTGGGTAACTGTAGACAGCACACCCCCCATCTGCACCCACTGTGACGCGTTCAGCCATAAGGCACATGCATGCCCCACCAAGAAGGGCATCACATTCCAAGAGCACCCCTCGGCAGCCATGACCAACGGGGAGGCTTACTATGAACCAACCACCAGTACCAAAGAGGCCTTCCCATGGGGAGCACAAGGCTGCTACTTACCAGTAAAGCCTGTCTCCCCTCAAGAGTGAAAGAAGGCGCAAACAGGCCCTCAGGGCCGCGGCCAAGGTCGCCTCTGCTATCCCACACTCCCAACGCCAGGAGGACATTGAAACCTTTGCGGCGGAAGCAACTTGGGAATCCCTCAACCAATCAGATTGGGATGCCCAACCAATTGGGCCACCCAATCTGAGGATCCGATGGGCAACTCAATATCACCTGACCTTTGCAACCAAGCCCCAATTGGAATCAATTTAGTCTCCAACCTACCTGAAAAAAAATTTTGACCCAAATGTTGGTGCACCAAACTCATCTGCACCGCAAAAAATTTGTTCAACAGCAGGGAAACAAAAAGTGAAGGCAAAAGCCAACGCAAACCTGTCTGCTAAAATTAACAAATCTTCCAATAGCATTGCTGCAAACACCCATGCTGCCGTGAAGGCCCGTGGGGATCCAGAGAAGGCTGAAGGGCCCAGGTGCCCACCCCCTCGCACCTAAGGTGTGATGGGTGAAGCCTTCACTTTAGGGATGTTGAACATTGCCGGACTCAAGGCCTCAATGTCCTGAGATAGGAAACTGAGTTTTTTACAAAAAAAATTACCCGTGGACATCCTGGCCATCCAGGAGTCCCACTGTCCGTGAGGTTCTGATAACACTTGGAAAACCATGCTCCTCCCTTCCCTATCCTTCTTGTCTGAGCACTGTGTGGTGCTTGTTCAGAAAAACAATTTTTTTAGATTTTTCATCTGAATCCTTCCTCAATGGCTGAGTCCTTATTGTCACATTTTTGTAGGCTGATGTGGTGCATGCTATCATCAACATTTATGCCCCAACCTGTGCACGAGAGCGTCATGAATTTTTCTGATCAGTCAAATCCCTTCCGTTACCTCCTGACCCTTTTGTAGTTGGTGACATGAACTGTTAGTTAAAAACATCCATGGACCATTGGCCTTCCTCATCCCACGCCCCCCAGGCTCACATAGAACTTCGCGTTCTAAAGGCCACCCTTGGGTTGTTAGACGCGCTGCAGCAGCGAGCTCCACTGCTCAAGAACATGATGCGCCCCCACATCCACAATGGCCAATTAAAGTACATGTCCCACATTGACCTTATCCTCGCGCCGGTGAAATTTTGATCCCAAATTTCCCACTTCCACACATCAAAAATTGATTTCTCCGACCACCAGCTGGTCTTGATAACCTACCACTTACCCATCACAGTGGCTAGGGCTCCACATTGGTGAAAACTCCACCCACCTGAACTCGCGTCGCCAGGATTTTCCACATGGGTGGAATCAGTGACCTCGGCAAAAGAGTTTATTACACCATTTTGTGTGGACCCAATTTCCACATGGTCAGCCTTCAAAGTGGATACCATCCGCCATGCTCACCACCTCTCCTCCCGACGCTCACAAGCCACATCAGCCATCATCTCACGCGCTCTGGCAAAGTTGGCACACCTGGAGTCCAACATCCCAGCCATGGGCTACAGCCCTGCTTGGGGCCAGAAGTGGGAAGAAGCAGCCACCCACCTCAACGTGCTTGAAAGGCAACACAAACATCAGGTTTGTGTTCAGTACAGGCCAAACACATTACAGAGGACAGCATGTGCTCCACTTATTTTAAAAGTTCTTCGCACTGCACCAGAGCATGGCCTGCACACAGGTGTGGAGGTCGGACAATTCTGTCATGAATACACCGGCCAAAGTGGCGATCAAAATACAAAAGTAAAAGTATTACAATTCAGCCAGCTGAAATGGCGAAATTTCTTGATATCACTCATATTCACACCATTTTTTAGTACTGGGTTATCAAATTTGATTGCTCTGGACGAACTCTGGTCTGCCATATGTGGTGCACCAAATTGGAAATGCCCAGGCCCTGATGGCATTACTATGAGTTCTGATAACCAGAGCCTTCTGGATATCTCAGCTCAGCTGAAATGGCTAATATGGATACAAAAATTTTAACTAAAATCATGGCTAACCATTGATTGTAGCCTCTGCCACCATCTCCCAAGAACAATTCATTCACCCAGAAGGTCAATTTGGGACAATGTGCACTCTTTTTGCCAGTCCACAGCCTCTGGGGCACTTTATGGACCAACAGAAGGCATATGATAGAGTAAACTGAATACCTCAGGGCCTGCCTCCTCCAATTCTGGCTTCATCAGCTGGGTGATGAACTCAATGGCAGTGTCTGCTTCCTCACATAGTCCGCCCTGCCTACGCCAAGGGGACCCCTTGCACTCTTATATAAGCCTTGACCCACTACTTGGATGCCCGCCTCACTGGGGTCCATGCCCCAGTTAAGATGATGTCGTTTGCAGATGATTGTGTGGTTGGGGTGTCTGATATTCAAGATGCACGCGCGCTTGAAGCTCTCATCCAGGAGTACTACCGGGTAAGTAATGCTGCACTGAACGCCTCCAAAACTGAAATCATCCTCCTTGGTCAGTATCAAACCTGCTGGGCCCCAGCGACCAGTGCCCAGCCCAGCCCAGCCCCATACGTGCTCGCCTTCCCTGCTCATCCCCACACCCGCCCCACTTGTGCTCCTCTTTGTGCCACGCCCTACCATAGGGCCGGTCCGCCATCTGGGCATGTGGGTGGAGGCAGGCAGGTATGCCTCAGCAGTAATGGAAAGTCATATTCTAGACAACATGATGAAGCGCATCGCCTCCCTCAGAGCCCACCCTACTTCCCTTACTGGCAGGGTTGTTTTAGCCAACTATATGCTTCTCTCCAAAGTCTGGTTTGGAGCCCACGCCCCTAGCCTTCTCCCCAGGTTTTTTCAAATCTATGTATGCCCTTCTACAAGGGTGGCTCTGGTTGCGTCACCACCAGTGCAGCTTGAGGTCATGTTTGGCCCTCGTCATCATGGTGGCATGGGCCTGCTCGACTTTAAAGCCCATGCTGCCAAGATCCTGGGCACCTGGATTGTGGCTGTCACCTCCCCTACACTATCCCCAACACTGGTCCCATGCGGCCTGCTCAACTTCTCCCGCGCCCTGTGGCGCAATCCGTCAAACCCTTACTCCTTGATGAAATATCTGGCTTTCCACCCATCAGCCACAAGTCCTCACGGTACTAAAACCCACTTATCCTCCTCTCCACGTGACGCTATGGAGAATCCGTATTTGTGGACACACAGCCCAGAGAGGCCGCCCCTCTCCTTGGTTCACACATAAGTACAGGGGCTACCCATTCAAGATGGCTTGATCCCCACATGGCCCCATGTCCTATCCAGGGTGGACCACCTGGACATGATGGACATCCTTTATTCCCTTGAGACCCAGAAGACTATTTGGAAATACGCACACCACCCTCTGTTGCAGCCTCATATCAGTTCCCATGTGTGGCGCTGCCTGAGGCGGGTGTACCATATGGCTGACGCTATAACGCTTTACACTCATCCTGCGTCATGTGTGGCCAGTATGGAACGCTGTTCCACCGCCTGGAGAAGTGCCCTACCTCTGAAGCGATATGGCGCGAAGTTCAACGTCTGCTTGGCCAGGATCAGGCACTTCCCTTCAGTCTGTCAAGAGATATGTTTGCTATATCCATGGCATCCCCTCTTCCACCCTCCCTCCATGCTCTGGTGGTCGCAATCGCCATGTGGACTATCCACACGATTGTCTTGGATGCCATCGCAGGCTCCACCCCCACCCTCCCAGAAGCTGTCCACAGATTCTGGTCCCAGTTTGTGTACCACTTTCAAGCGTGGATGTTTGGGTACCTCCCACCACGTCGCCATCAGTTGGTCTCCTCCTGGTTCCCAGTTTGGTTCATCAACTCAGACCCTTTCCTCCACACATGTACAATTTTGGTTATGGCCCCTTTACACGTTCCCTCCTCCTCCCCATAGTGGCGTTCCCGCTGGCAACAAGAGATAGCATCGCTTCTCTGGGGTGCCTTCCCTGTTACTAAGTTTCATTTAATTGTGTTTACTTGGAAGTGTCCATCCCCTGGTCAGCCTTCCCTGCAATAAATTAAAATTAAAACAATACTCATTATAGCTCTTTATAAACTTTTCAGGCCTTAAAAGGGCAATCTGTGCGTCAAAGTTCTTCAATCCTTTTCCCCCATATAACACATTAGCCTCATGGTAAAACTATTCTGCAAAGGCAACAACAGATTATTCTTGTTAAAGGAGAAATTATGGAACAAAGTTTTCTGCTTTGTCATGTATATGCTCATCAGACTCCTGTACAATAACTCTAGGGCATCGGGGTAAGTCATGCTGTTTTCACTTAATTTTTGCATGACCAGCTCCTGGCTTTCAAAGGCCAGGAAATTCATTATGGTCACCATCTTAGCAAAATTTGGGAAAGCCTTCCACACTTATTTTAAAATTAGGATACAGTTGTGTACATTTCCATATATGTCAAACTTGAGTAAATTACATGGTTTAGTAAAATGTTGAAATCCATTTATGCAGGCTATGAAGGCAGCAATGAAATTTTTCAAACCTCTGGGTTGTCTGATTAAGGAATAGAAACTAAAAACTTTGTGCCTCTGGATTGGCCTTAATGAAAGCCTCCTGAATAAAACTATCAGAGTGAACCAAAAGAGCAGGAGTTGGCGGGTCAGTTGTAATCAAAAATGATATTGCTAGCTGAATTCATCAAATATTGGTGGTCTCATTAATGTCTTAGGTTGGTACTTTTGTAAAAACTGAAGGCTATGAATGCACATTCAGTGCCGCATTGCCTCCAGCATCAACTGCCATTAAAGCACAACATGTGAATTATTGCAGTTTTCATAAACTCCTGACAGAGTTGGTTCAAAAAACAGAAAATAGCGGCAATCCACTTAAACGTTTGTTCAATTTGTTCAAGTTTCTTGTTGTAAATGATAGGTAAATTTCTTAATCTTTTTTTCCTTGTAAGTGGACTTTGGTATGCAGATAGTTGATCTCCCTGTAATGGTCTGTTATGGAGAGATTAGCTATATCCAGATATGTTCCAGGGCTGACAAGTTGAGGAACATAGATATTAGTTAATATTGATAACTGACAATTGTGGGTAAAGCTTGCCAGCTTATTAGTTTTCTAGACTTTAAGACAAAGTTTAATGGGGCTTAAAACTGTAAAACTAGTGGAGTGGTCAAATAAGGCAAAAAGATGGGTAAATTGACTACTTTATGGGGTTAGAAGGATTTTATAATTATAGGGTGAGTGGGTACACGATGCTGAGAATACTTCTATGGTTCTTCAAATTTAGGATCTTCCAAGTCCTTCTGCATTTACTACCTAGTTGACACTCTCATTGTTCTCCATTAGAGATTACCTTGTGACTGCATTGATTGTAGTCACCACCTTCTTAACTTGAAAAGTTGAGGGGCTAATTCAGAAAGCGTCTCAATTTGCTCCTGTGTGCACAATGATTCTTAATCAAATTTCCCAAAAGTTCCCTCAGAGGAAGATTTGATTGAGTGAGCTCGAGAGTTAGCTTATCAATGCTTCATCTGGGAGCAAGAATATCAATTTGTTTGTTACCTTGAATCCTGAAGACACCCTTAAAGATCCTGTCAGAGAGAGACATATGGCTATAGGAATGATTCATGAAATTTAATTAATCACTGATCCTTAGAAACATTTAAAATGAGTACTCAGAATTCACCTTATGTATGATGCGGTGGCCCTGATTAAAGGACGTAAAGCTTGTTATGTCATCCTCCAAGCCAATGATGATAGAAAAATACCAGATGTCTTAACTGGAACTTCAGCAAGGAAGGTCAGCTAGAATTATAGTGGGACATCTCCTTGGCAGTAATGTTGTTAATTCACTGAGTAGCAAAGGCTTAAGCTGGACAATTTCATTTTTAAGGCCCACATTGTAATCTCAGACTTTCAGGCACTTTGGAATCCAGCAGAGGTTGCGCGCTGCTTGGCAGTCATGACACGCCCATAAAAACTTTTAAAATGGGCACATTTGGATTATGCAATGGTGACTTATCCAATAATCTATTAGTTCACTGTGAGATGATAGTTCCAACGCATAGGATTGGTGGCACTATCTTCTCTAAGACAGAAACAAGAGTCACATTAGTGCGTTTTACTGCTCTATTGTTTTATGGGTTATAATATTCGGTAAAAATTTGATTATCTCTAAAAAAGTGAGGCTAATATTGAACTGCCTGTGAGTTGAGTAAAATCAATTGTCCAAAAGTAAAGTTTGAGGCATTCATACTGATTGAAAATTTATTGAATGAGGATTAAGGCCAAAGCATTTGTGGTAACAGCTGAAAATGAAATCGCCTTGACACATTTGGTTAAGTGGTCTATGGCTAATAGAATATATTTGTGTATATGTAAACTAATGTTCAAAGGGCCTGCCACATCAATGCTGACAACATTTAAGGGACTTAGAGCTCAACCAAATGTTGCTATTGAGGGCTGGCCCAATATTGTGTGCAACAAGTTGAACAGGCCTCTAAAATTTTCTTTAATGGAATTAACCATCCAAACCCAATAGCAGCGTTTATTTAACTATTTGTGAGTCTTCTTAACCGCTCTGTGTCCCATTTTTGAATGTCCCTCAAGAAAAACATTGAATTCAGGAAGAAGGGCATCTGTAAGGGAGCTACTTCCCAATGACTTTCTTTATATAGTATTCCTTCTTTAATCTGAGATTCTTTTGTCATTTTTCTGTAACTAAGTTTAAATCTTGAGGCTTTAATTCCATATTTCAGGATGGCCAATTATATAATACAGTTAATTCTTTTCAGCTGCTAAGGTGGCTAGCATTGGCATCCTTAAGAGCCCATCAGCATTTTGATGGATTGCCCCTCCACAATAGACAAATGGAAAATTATAAGTTTGCAATTGTAGCGCTCACCTACTAGTCACCCAACATGGTCCTTCATTTGTTGTACCCCTTTTAGTGAGGTATGGTTTTTGATAACATTAAAGTTGGTTCCATATAGGTATAGACAAGGATAGAATGGCAACAAAATAGTTAGGTACTCAAATTTGGTAACACTGTAATTTAGTTCAGCCTTACTCAGGATCTTTCTGTAATAAACCTCTGTATGGCCTACTTTGACTTTGACATATTGCTTTAGGATAGCCCCAACTGCCACGTCACTGGCATCAGTGGATAGCAATAATGGCTGGTAAAATTAGGTGAACTATAACGGGTTCAATACAAGGTCGGTCCTCATCTTATTAAAAACCTGTTCCTACTCAAGATACTACTTATAGGGGACATTCTTCTTCATGAGATAGACGAGGGATCTATCTAGATTAGCAAACCATGGAATTAACTGACAATAATAGCCTACTATGACCAGAAATACTTAAATATCTCTGAGGCTCTGGGGGTGCAACATCCTCTTAATGGCTGCAACTTTATTTGGAATAGTCTGAATTCCATGCTTTTAGACCTTGTTCATGAGGAATCCCGTCTTAATTTAGAAAAAAGCACTTAGAAGGCTTGATCTTAATGAAGTCCTTTATGAGATTTATGAAGGCTTCTTGGAGATGCTCCAGATGGTTATAAAAAGTTCTTGAAAATATAGTAATGGCATCGAGGTAGAAAAAAATAAGAACAGCTTAAAATCTCCCAAGATCCCTTCCATGGCATGTTAGTAGGTGGTGGGCGCATTGCAGAGCCCTGGGGCATCTTAGTCAGCTCAAATAGCACTTCCTTGGCTATGAGCGCGCACTTGGATTGATCTTCACGTGCTACCTCAGCTTGCCAGTATCCACTGTAAAGATCTTTTGCTGAAAAATATTGGGACTCAGAAAGCAAGTAGAAAGAATCATTCATTTAGGTAAGAGAGCAGAGTCTTTCTTATCAATTGAGTTGAGCCTTTGATAGTCCATCACCACTCAATGACTATCATCTTTCTTTCAAAATAGCAAAAGGGAAGAGGCCTAAGGTCTATGGGAAGGCACTATCAATCCAGCTTTCAGTAGCTGCTTAAGCTCAACAACCACTTGAGCTCCTTTGACCTTACTCCTCTGATAAGGATAGGATCAGACTGGTTGAGCGTCCTCAGTCTCGGTGTATGACAGCATTCGTTTTTTCTGAAATCATAGGTGGAGGTTTATAAAGGTCTGAAAAGTCTTCTAGTGAATACTCAACCTGGCTATGTTGCTCAATGTTTAGCTCACACCCAATAGAGGCATCTATTAAGGCTACAAACGGGGGAGATCCTAGCCTAAAATTCTGTAGACTCCTAAAGTTATCCACATTGTCAATTGTTTCTACAGGTAGCAATTGAACATAAGTGGTTAAAGTAATTGGCCCCACTATCCTAACTTTTTTAATTAGGTCTGTCAGTAGAAAATACAGATCCAGCATAAGCAGGATCTTGGATCCTAGGGCAGGTCAGGACTTCCATGACAAATGGGTTATCCGCACCTCATATCTCATGTAAGAGTTTTGGTGGGATACTGGCATTTACCCTGGTGCCAACATTGCCATGAGACTTAGGAAGTATATTAGTCAATTTTGGCAAGTAGATAGGCATTCCCTCCTGCCCATATAATGCAGTAGGGGGTATCTGAACTCAAGAGCCCCTCACATGGTATTTAATCCTATTAATCCAACTTTAACTTTCCAACTGGCAGGCTCAAGCTTTGACATTTGACTTGTCATCACGAGAGGTCATAAAGACCAGTGGGACCCTATGCCCTAAAAGAGATAAAATCCAATCACCATAGTGTATAATGGTGAATTAGTCACCGGAGAAAATGGGTCCTGAGGATGAGATTATAACTAGAGCTATATAAAACAGCTACTGAGGTATCCAGTGACAACTTGCTGAACTGGATAGGTAGCAGGGAGTAGGCCCCAATGGTCCAAGTGAATTGTGATCCCGTTTTATCATATTCCATATAGTGAGGCAAATCAGGAGCTATTTTGATGCGTTTTACTAATTTTGATGTGCTGTCATTCAAAGGGGGAGCCACTGCCAACAATGGTGTGAACAGGAACACTGAAAACTATGAACTTGAACAGCAACCCATGTTTATCATGCTCAAAAATTGAGAGCATGGTAAAAAACCTAGGAGAATCATCAGAAGAAGAATAATCAATATTGGGTTCTTGGGGGTTGAAGGTGAGTCAGTAAGGGCGTACGGCTACCAACCTGAAGGTTGGGGGTTCGATTCCCGCCCTTCACACATAGATTGGGGTGCCAGCCAAAGGAAGCTATTGGCGGTTAGTAGGTCTAATAACACGAAAACCTCACCCATGACGTGACCAGAAAAATTTGAGTCCCGATCTGGAGGTGGAAAAACTTTCTTTGACGGAGTTGACCCTGTTCAGGTTTCATGTCATTTCTTTCTTTCAGTAATGCCTGTCCCCTGGTCGGCTTGCCTCGGTTAAGTAAATTATTGGGTTCTTTATAATCAGCTGGTACCAACTTATCTCCCCTAGGTACATTAGCATCAGACTTGGCAAAGGTCTTAGGATTCTTGAATTTATAAATTGATGTCAGCATGGAACACCTAGTCCTACATGCTTACTGCCCTTTTCCCACCTCCTCAGCCAGTCTCTTCCAACAATTCATGGAGTTATGGTGGAATCTGCTACCATAAGTGCACTAAGGTTTTGGATTCTTCTGCTTCTCTACAATGTGAAAAAAGGACTGCTGAAAAAGGCAGAAGCGGAGGCTTAGGACTTAAGGTTGATTAAGAAATTTGTTAAGAGCCTCATCAATTTCCCAAATACAGGTTTAATTACTCTCCCAGCCAATTATATGTAGTGAGACCTCAGGATAAGATCCTAAGGCAGAGATAACAGTGGTTATGGCGTTGTCCAGCGTGATTCAGTTAGCAGTAATCAATGGCTGCACTTGAGCATATACTTGACTGAAAAACTCCAAAGTACTTTCTCTTTTGTTAAAGAGGATAGTCATGAACTCCTGCTTCTAATTGGTCAAAGTCTGGTTACATATAAAATTGCTGAACTAGTGTGGTACAGACTGTTCTCAAAGCTGGCATCCCTCAAAATAGGAGTCATATTATCAAAGTCCATGCTATTCAGATGGAAGTGGATATGCTTCACCTTCTGATGGTTGGTGGCTTCCTCCATCAAACACTCATAAGCTTACAAAAAGGATGCAATGCTCTCTTGGCCTGACGTAAATCTCTCCATGAATCTAGGTTTAAAGAAATTCACAATAGGAGTGGAAAGAGTATTGGTGGCAGAAACAAATACAGGATCAAAAATCTTGGTTTCCACATAGTTATGATGGGCCTGTTGGTCCAATAATCGTCTAAACCCTTCCAAGTTATATTAAACTTCATCCCTAAGATAGTTTAGAGAGACGACGGAGGCTTTGAGGGCAATTTGCTCCTTTGGAGCTTGTATTTCATCAAGTTAGTAGAGCTGGTTTTCACAATCACTTGTGTGGGGTTTATAACTTTGTCAGGATTTCTCAAGTTGAGAGATAAGGCTGTTGATGAGCTTGAAAAACGTGCTGAAATTATCCATCTCATCTAACGTGGCATCTATCGAAGCTCTGGGATCCAGGATGCCCTCATCTAAGAAAACTTATATCCTTGAGCTTCTTTTCTGATTTGCTCTCTTAGTTCTGAAAGTGCAGTTGGTAAGTCTTGTTTTTAAGAGTCGTTAGGATCATCAGGAGTTGGTACCAGAGAACTGGATGGCCCTTCTGGACCTCTGGGGCCTTCAGGTCCCTCCAGCCCTCTAGGTCTTTCAGTTCCAGAGGCACTATTACATGAGGACAATTTCTGGTTCTGGTGTTGTAGCAACTGAACAAAGTCCTCAATTTGGTTGAAATGTTGACTCCAGGAGGACTCATAGAGTAGCACATATATAGTAAACTAGTCCAAGATAACCAGAGATCCCATTATCTAGCATAGCGAGTTGATTCCAAGCTTCATTAATCAATTAGTAATCTTCTATGATAGCTTCCCGGTTGCCATAAAAAACAAAGAGACATCTTTGTAGAAACCTACAATATTTAACTGAATGCTTTGGGTGAGTCCCAATTATTGAGATACTTCATAGTGATGTAGGCCTACCACTTTTAAGATGTGATGTATGGATAGATAGACAAAGCTCCTGAGATAACATTCAGTTCTCAGGGCTAGTTCTCCTAGGGGCAGAAGAGTAAAGTTATACAATACTCACATTTTGGATGGCACAGAGAAGGCTTGGGAGTGGCAGGAACAGCATCCCATGTAGTATATACCATTCAATAGTTGCTAAATAATTTCGCTGCTGTTCCCATGCTGAAGTTGATACTCACTTTGATCAATAGAGTGTAGAGTTGGTTAAAAGTGGGTTGCCATTTCAAGCTTTCAGGCCGCAGAAAAGTTACTTTTGTTAATAGAGTGTTTGTAGCTCTCGTTCCTTGTGAGGCGGTGCATAATGCACAGCCACACAGCAATGGAACTAGTCACTAGTAAGATTGGGAATAGGGCACCTCAGAGGGTGCCGGAGCAGAGGGGGCCCAAAGAATGGATTTACAACACAGAATATATAAGTAGATAACAAACAAATGACAGAGCTTGGTTAGACTCAAAGAGGAGTTAATAACCAGGTGTAGATATGTGTCAAGGTGCTGGATGCCCCGGTCTGGAGGGGACCAGGATGGTCCAGGTGTTCACCAGTTTTTGTTGTTAATTTAGAAAAAATAAAATGTTCTATATTGTTGAAAACCTCCTTAAGGAGGTCCACGCGCAGGTTTGCCCATCGTAGCATGAAAAATTGTGTAAACCTAATGGGGTTTTGTAAAACAAGTTGACCAAAAAGGAAGGTTGGTTTTTAGGAATCATTAATAAGCACTGGGGAGAATCATCTTTCTGTAAGAGTGGTACTAAACCTAAACGAACCAAATGAGTGCACACTACCATCAGCCATGGTACTGTAGCTTTAGTGAGTCCAAACCCAAGTTATTTATTGCAGCTGAATTCTTTAGATTTGGCAATATTATAAAATTGAACGGGTTTTGAAACCACATTCTCCAAGCAACTATAACAACTAGTTAATATTAGTAACAAAGCTGGTGCGTTTTATTGCCCTTAATGTAATGCTGGACTGACCATCACGCGCACCCCCAGGACCAATATGGGCATATCTTTCCTGTACCCAGAGTTGGTCCAGGGCATGCTTCAAGTCATGGAGGCCTGACAACTTTATCTTTTTAGCCTCCTCACTCCCAGCCTTGTCCCTACAATATGTTCTCTCAATAGTGTCATTTAACCATAACATTACCCTCTTGTTCTATTGGGGCTCCACCACCCTCCAGGGCTTCTTCCTAGGAGAAGCTCTTGTGGGCAGGGGTTAGCTTCATGGTGGCGATACTTTTTTTTTAGAATTGGGTCCTGCTGCATCAGAGAAACGTTCATGGTAAACCTCAATCAGGTATTAGGCATGGGAACAATTATTCACTGGTACCCAACTATTCTCAGCTGCATCAAATCCACTCCAGGATACCAGGTACTCAAGCCTTCTTCTTACTTGGTGAGTGGCTACAATTTTCTCCATATTCACTCAAGCGCCCCATCCACGAGATAAGCCTTGGGAGTCTCTGATGGAGGGCCCTCAAACAATGTCAGCTTACTTTTATGAAAGATGGCAAAGATCTGTAACGATGAGGGAAGATCCAACTGTTACAAGGCATGGCCTACCTTTCCGAAAATGTGGTAAGGCCCTATCCTCTTCATTTTCAGTTTTTTGCATGGCTGCTTGATTGGGATATTTCTAGAGTCAAGCATCATGAGATACCCTTCCTTGTACGCAGGATCTACCCATCCCTTACCATCGGCGTTCTCCTTATAAGCTTGAATAGCACATCCAAATTTGTGGTAACCCCTGGTGTACTTGAGAGTCTTAGCAAAGTCCACCACCGCTTCCGCTTTGGATAAGCAGCTAGGCTCCATTTTAAAGGCGGGGTTAAACCCATAGTTGGAGAAAAATGGGGGACATCTGATAGATGCATGTTGGGCGTTGTTATAGCTGAATTTATACATGGAAAGATGGGAAGCCCAATAGAAATTGTCCGCAGAAGTGTAACACCTTAGGAACTGTTCCAAACCTTGATTCACTCTTTAAGTTTGCCCATCTGATTGTGGGCAATAGGCAGTAGAACGGCAGGGGCAAATCCGATGAGTTTTTCACAACTCTTCCCAAAATACAGATTTAAACTGGTGACCACAATCACTAATGATCTCCTTGGGCACCCCATGAAAGGAGAACACATGAGACATGAAGAGCCTAGCCATCTCCGCCAAGGTTACTGTGGTTCTACGGGGAATAAAGTGGGCGAATTTTGTAAAACGGTCTACCACTACCATGATGGCATCGTAGCCCTCAGATGCAGGTAACTCCACAATAAACTCCCTGATAAGGAAGTGTAAGGCCCTTTAGCCTTTTGAAGTGGTACCAACAACCCAGCAAGGGGCTGGTGATTCATCTTGATTCAGTTGCAGACCAGGTACTCCTTACAATACCTGGAAACCTTCATGGCTAATCCCTTTCAATTATAAGTGTGTCACATCAGCTCCAAAGTCTTCATTTTCTCAGGGTGCCCAATGGTAATCCCAACATGATGGTCCTGGATAGTTTCCAGGCGAAGTGGTCTGTCAGGAACCCATAGGCGTCCCTGAAACCACACTATCTTGTCCTTTACGTGATAACCCCTAGTAATATCCTCCTGATTTAGTTTTCTCTTGGCGAGGACCATAGTATATTCTTCTTACAAGGGCTGAGAAAGGGCCACCTTTCTAAACATACCATATTCCTCTACATTTTTCAAAGGAGCATGCGCTGACAAGTGTGCCATGGGAGAGGGATTTTGGGACAAATTTTAACTGAATGGAATTATCAAATGGTTATTGTGTGCCTCTACCTCCTTTCTATCTGGAGCTAACGCATGGTTTTGACTCAAAACATCCGCCAAACCATTCTCCTTGCCCTTCATAAACTCATAAGAGAACTCAAATTGGGATAGGGTCTCATGCCAGTGGGTATGCCGTGGGATCAGAAAATGAGATGCGCGGTAGTACAATAAAGCAAGCTGATCTGTATGAACGCAGAATGTTGGGGATGAGCCATGCAAATGATGACGCCAGTAGGTCATACCACTAACCACTGCCATCAACTCTTTTTCATAAATGGCGTAGTTTAACCTTGGTAAGGACATTTTTTAGGAAAAAATCCCGCTGAATTCTCCATTCCATCTCCGCCCACTTGTAACAAGGCAACTTTTATCACAAAGCTGGAGGGATTGGTAGCCACAATAAACTCTTTTTTATGATCTACATGGTGAAGGATGGATGTAGATAACAGGGTGCGCTTTACCACTTGGAAGGCATCCTGAAAAACTTATGACCACTGGAGCACTTTTGTCCCACTCGCCTTATACAAGGGCGCCACCATCTCAGAAAGATTTGATGTTAATTTCTTTAGGAGTTTACACGTTCTAAAAAAATCCTCAATTTTTTAACCAAATTTGTGGTGGGCCACTCCCAAATTGCCTTTTTCTTGTCTGGAGTTATCATGTAGCCTTGGTCAGACATGGCGTTGCCCAGGAAGGTGACCTGGGACTTGAAGAATTCACAATTACTGGTTTTTAGCGTAAGGTCAGCTGCCATAAAACGCTCCACCACTTGCTGAAGGTGTACTGCATGGGACTCATGATCAGGGGAAAACACTAGAATATCATCCATGTAGGCTACCGCTCATACAACTAGCAGCTCCCCAAGGCCGCATCTATATGACATTGAAAAGTGCCAAGTGCATTTTTAAGTCTAAAGAGCATAACTTGAAACTGAAAGATTATCTTTCTGGTTTGTGGCGTGGTGAGCCACTCCTGGCTCTTCTTGATATGGATATGATATAACGTGTTTAAGCAATCCAGTTTGTAGAAGACTCTAGCCTTCTCCACATAGTGAGCAATCTGTGATTTCACCAGGATGTAAATCTGGTACTGTGACATTGTTTAGATTCCCATAATTTGCTTGGATGTAAGGTACTATCAGCTTTCTCCACAAAAAGAAGTGGGGAGCATACCAGAGAGGTACGCTGAAATATTGAGCTCTTAACTAACTGCTCCTTAACCCACACATTTAAGGCTGCTTCCTCCCATATGGTCCAAGGGTAAATGGGAGAAGATATGCGCACCAGATCAACTGTGAGTTTAAACTCACAATCAAACTCTGAATGGGCTGGCAGTACACTGGCTGAAGCTTCATTGAATGAAGATTCCAGGCCCTCCAAGTTGGAAGGTAAGGGTACCTCCAAAGTGGGCTTTAGAAACGTAGCTAGGTTTAGTGTGTGGACCTTTGGCCATTGGGAAAATTGCCCTGAGAGTCCGCTTCAGACAAGGAGACAACTAATTATTGACCATTTTTCATTGATGATGAGGGTATTGGCTTTCAATTTAGTTCTGACTTCAAATTTTTGCCACCAGTCTACTCCTAAAATAATAAGGTACAAGAGTTTTTGATAGCCTGGAAGCTGTCAGCTAAATGATATTTGCCAACTTGATAATCCACCAATCCTAAAACCTTCAGCGTAAGAAAACCTTGGGAATCCCCTCCCCTAGTCATACCACCTGTCAAGTAATTCAACTCAAGGTAGTCGGCCAGTTGTTATTCAATAAAATTCTCAGAGGCTCCTATATCCACTAAAATAGGTGTGCTGATTTTTCCTAAAGGGGAAGAAAGGATAGCAGACAGTCAAAAATATCCAGAATGGTCTTTATTCATAGAAGATATTGCCAACAACTCCCCATGAAAATTAACATCAGGAATAAGCATGCCTCCAGGATAAGTTTTTGCATCATAAAATGAAGAGGGATAGTTGCCCACTCTCACTACTGAGGACACATACCCCATAATATTTTCAGAAGTTGCAAAAAAGCAGTTTTTAAAAGTAATTCTTTTTCACCTCCTGGGTTTTGTAGGTCATGGCAGGGGTTGAGCGTGGGTTTTCTGATGTGTGATTTGGTACACAGAAATGGGGTCCACGTCAGAGATGCAGGAGCTGATACTCAGCTCATTTATTTTTATATAAGGCACGTCATAAAACGCGCTTTTGGGCATCATCAACCCCATACCTGATCCTCTGACCAGTTGTTCATCATTATACAAGGTTATCACCACTAGGCCCTTCATCTATGATAAAGATTGCGATGTAGGAATGCAGAGCAAATGAAACCCCATTTTAGGTGAATCATCTACTAGATTCTGGGCCAGACTCATCCAAACCCTTGAATTCCGCTGAAATGTAGAAATTATTGGTGGGGAGCTTTGCCCCATTCAAAGGAAAAACAATAGTCTTGGGAGCCATATTTATATGGTGAACGCGGTGAATTCATCACAGCAGAATTAGCTGAAAAGTTTAATAAGAACTTGGGGCTAGACCCCTGCTCAACTTTGAGTTCAGCAGAGCTTAAAGGAATGGAAGGATAAGATTCCTCCTTTTTGGAGAGGCGTGCATTTTTGGGGGACCATATTTATAGTCCTGGGTGGAATAATGATGAACTAAATACCTGGCCCCTTCTTATTGGGGCAGGGAAATCTCCCCAAAGAGCTTCAATCAGCTGAGAGAATTTGGGAGGAGGAGCTTGCTATACCAGGGCATTGCTTGTAGAGGAGTCCAAAGTAGAATGGATAAATGACGTTTTAAGGACTTCTGACAGAGGTAGGGCGTGGACCCTGTCACAAAATTTATTTAAATATAAACTTCACTGGGAAGCCATCTTGGCGCAGAGCAAAGAACTTGTAGAAAGCTTGGATGGATGACATGTCTGGGCAACGCTTCTCCAGGAAACTCTGCAAACCCTCCACTGGTTTCCACAAGAGCATCTGTGCGTAAAACACTGCAAACCCCCAGTTGGTAGCCTCAGGAGACAGCCAATACAGCAAATCCACATTACTCAAGGATGGATGGGAACCATTTAATTTGTTACTATTAAAAGAAGCCTCTGGTGAGAGGGAAGCAAGAGCCTGTTAAATTTTGGAATAAATTTAGGGGTAAGTTGATAAATTGTGACAACAGGACACAAAGTGCCCAAGTCCACCAGATAGAAGCAGTAAGGGTGGGCACTTCCCAGTTGGTGGCAGCAAGTTTAATGCCAAGACGCACTAACAATAAGCCAGATGAGAAAACTGTGGTGAGCAACATAGAGACTGTAACAAACGGCCAGCGCACCCAGTTCACACTTAAAGAAAGTCCCACATGGATAATTCTCATGCAAGTATAGCAAAAGGGTTTGACTAATGTCAAAAGAGTGTCTGTAACTCTCTCATAGCTGTGAGGTTCTGCGGAATGCACAGCCACACTGCAAGGGAACTAGTCACTAGTAAGATTAGAATAGGGCACCTCAGAGGGTGCCAGAGCGGAGGGGACCCAGAAAAAGGGTATACAACCCAGAATATATAAGTAAATAACAAAAAATGACAGAACTTGGTTTGACTCTAAAGAGGAGTCCGTAACCAGGTGTAGATATGTGTTAGGGTGCTGGGATGCCTCGATCTGGAGGGGACTAGGATGGTCCAGGTGTTCACCAGTTTTTTTTGTTATTTTAGAAAAATAAAATGTTCTATATTGTTGAAAACCTCCTTGAGGAGGTCCACGCGCAAGTTTTCCCATGGTAGCATGCAAAATTATGCAAAACTAACGGGGTTTTTATAAAACAAGTTGACCAACATGGAAGGTTGGTCTCAAGAATTCATTAATAAGCACTGGGAGAGAATCATCAATCTGTGAGTGTGGTACTAGACCTAAATGAACCAATGAGTGCACACTATCTTCAGACATGGTATTGTAGTTTTAGTAAGTCCAAACTCAAGTTACTGATTACAGCTGAATTTTTTCAGATTTGCAATATTATAAATTGAACAGGTTTTTAAACCCCATTCTCCAAGTAACTGTAATGACTAATCAATATTAGTAACAAAGCTTGTGCGTTTTAATGCCCTTAATAGAATGCTGGACTGACCATCATGCACACCCCCAGGATCAATTTGGGCATATCTTGCCTGTACCCAGAGTTGGTCCAGGGCATGCTTTGATTCAGGGAGGACTGCCAACTTTATCTTTTTGGCCTCCTCATGCCCAGCCTTGTCCCTACAATCTGATCCCTCAAAAGTTCATGTAACCATGACAATTTTGTATTTAAATGGGTTAATCTCAAATCATGCTTCTTAACTAATCAGCAGATGGCTTTCTTAGTTGGTATTGTTCTCTATATTCTGTGATGGATGTTTTCACTATACAGCTCATAGGGGCCCCTGCAGTGAGAAATACTTATGTCAACTTTTCAGTTCTCTAGACTATAAGATGAGGTCAAATGGGGCTTGAAGCTGTAATATTGCAGTGAATTCAATGAAGACAAAAAGATGGGTAAATAGACTATGATATTAGGGTAGAAAGATTTGATATTTTCTAGGGTGAGTGGTTACTTAATTCTGAGAAGACCTCTATGGTTTCTCATGATCAAGATCTTCCAAGTCCTTTCAGACTGACTTCCTAATTGAGGTACTCATTTTTCTCTGTTGGTGATTTCCTCATGACCTCGTTGATTTAAGTACTACTTTTGATATTTGGGAAGCTGAAGGGCTAATCCATAAGGCATGTACATTGGCTACTATGTGTGATAAAATCTTGTTTGATTTTTTTACCAGCACACTTAGTGGCAGCTTCCAATTGATAGATCTTAAAAGTTGGCTTATTGAGGCACAAATTAAGAGCAATAACCTGATAAAAAAATTGTAACTTTAGCCATAAGGCTATTTATTTTCTCCAATGGAGAGAACAAATAGATTATAAAATTGTGTGGCCACTGTCAGACAATTACAAGTCTGATGTATAAAAAGAGTGGTTTGGAAGGAAATGATGAAATAATCAGCCAAAAGACCCTGGTCAAACCCTGATTAAACCCCTCTAATTGGGGTAACGCTTTTACTTGTGCTTCTCAGGCAATTACCACAAGTTTAGTTAGTTGAATTGCACCAACTATGCTGTGAATTTAGGGGAGTCCATTGGAGGCTCCTCCCCAGGCCACATCTAATTTAGTACAATCTATCTCTCAGAGACCAGCCCCATTTATAGGGTCAGAGGGGGTCCAGCAAGGTGGAAATATTTTCCCACCTTCTGATTGGACTAAATATATAAAATCTTCTTCATGGGTTCATCTTTCTGGTTGTCACTTCCCCATCTTCCCTCAATTGAATAGAGGTGAGTCTTGAATAATCCAATAGGTAAACTAGCCACACTACCTAAATCAGATGTGAATAGCTTATAATATTTCTCATACAACTCATTTTGTGCCTAGAGACAATTTAAATGCTAAAATCCCAATAATAAGAGGTTCACTTCTTAACATCATCACCACCACTAATAAAAAGCTTTATAAACACACATTAATTTTTAAATTAAAGTAGTAGTATTTTACTATAGTGGTCAATTACCCCTTAAATATTATCCCACACTAAATAACAACTTCTTCTGCAGATTATTGTTAGAATTTAGATGAAAAACATACAGAGGATAATACCCCAGTGGTAGAATAGGGTCCTCTACCACTGCCTCCCAAGTTTGATTCTGGTACAGAAACTTTGGGTAGGGGACAATTATGACTGTGTTGGCATTGCATACCAATGCCATGAACTGAGGTAGCAAATAGCAAAGGTGGTCCATGGAGTTCCTGGCCTATCATATGCCATGCATGGAGGTTTTCTGGAGTTTTATCCTCCTTTCCCATTCATTTGATTTCCCCTTAATTAGTGCGGTATCATCCTCAGGTCAGCCCACCTCAAATAAAATTAATAGTTGAAAAACACTCCTGTGAGCATATTTAAAAGCCTAAAATACAACAGCCACAAAGTTATCTGCTTCATCATACAAAGGCTGCACATTATGTTTGGAAAATTCATTCTCACCATAACTCATTGACTTATTGTATAGACAGAGTAAAAAAAGGTTCCTTTATAGTGAGCACCAGATGTTGCAGTCAGCACCTAAGCATCAAATTTCTGGTGCACAGGTAGATTGCATAAATATTATATGGTAAACTGTATGGAGACAGTTACACTTATAAACAGATTAAACCTTGTTATCAATAATGGGCTTTTATTACCAATCAAGGAGAATTAAAATATAAATTCAGAGTACTGAATGTGGTTTTGGGGCTAGTGGTAAGCATTGGGGTCCTTCTAGTAGACTTAAAATAGTCTACATTGGTAAAAACTTTATCCCCTTCTGATTCTTAATTCTTTCATTAATTCTTATAGTATCCCAGATATCTTTTTATTATTAGAGATTTTGTGATTTTTAAAATAATGTAAGAATATTAATTTAATTGCATATATGCTCTGAAAAATAAGTATATTAATGACTTAGCTTTTAGGATTTATATCATGATGATAATTGACCTAATAGGAGATTGGTTTATCCCCCTTTAGGTTGGGACCACCTAGTGCTAAAAAAAGATAATTGACCTAATAGGGACAACATGCCAACAAATTGATAAGGATAATAACAATGAACTAGTATCATTGGACTTTGAACCAACCTGGGGGATCAAGAGATATTATATACTAAGGAGTTTGAATTATAGTGACATAAAGCAAATTTAAACTGATATAATTTGTAGATAAGGATAACAGTGTAAACAGGGTGGTGAGGAGTCAATTGTAACTTTCTATAATACTTTTAATAGGCAATTAGTTATGATGCAAACTGTAGTAAAGACTTATTTGTTGATGTGGCCTAATTAAAAGTTAACAGTATCAAATTGTAGATTGCCATTGGCATAGTGGCCAGATCAATTTAACCATAATTCAATTATTATTAAATATAAGAATTGTGTAAATAAATTGATTATTAAGTAGTTGTTCATACCAAATTGCAACAATAAGTGAACTGCAAAAATTAGTAAATGTGACAGGGTTGTGAGGTAAAGCTGGAAAAACTTTATTGATTTTTTACTAAAGTAAATAATATAAAATGTAGCAACACCCAAGGGAAGAGGTATCTCAAACTATGATTTGGAATAATATGGGATCATATTTTAAGATTATTTTTGGGGAGCCCTTTATAAATGTTCCTTAATCTTAAACATGTCTACCAAATGAGTTGAAAGGTATAACCCAACACCAAGTCAACACCAATTAAGAAGAAAGCTATCTTTGTTTGGAATTTTTGATACATGGAATTATAAAATAAGATACAAAATGAATTTGGTAGCAATAAACATATGGCTGACCATAGTAGAGATAGTAAAAAATATTAACACATATGTATATGTTTCTTGCTTATAATCAAAAATCATAACTCTCATGACTGTTACTATAGTATTAGATCCTATTATATCCTTATCTAAGTAATATTATAAAGGAATTCAACTGTTTAAATAAAATTTATACCCATTTATCATTCCATGTTAGCATTTTATTTTTTAAAGCTATTTTAGTTATATGTTAAGTTTGTATTTATACTATATATGGAGAGTTTTATTTTAGGCTCTTTATTAGTATAAAAAGAAACCAGAGTTTCCCCAGATTTAATATTACTATACTACTGTCTAGCTTTAAAGCTTTTGCTAAGTAATATCAATTATGATACCCTTACTATAAATTAAAGTCATTTTATGTGTGTAAATGGTTTGGTAAAGTGTCTAATAATACAGGTTCATTTAGGGTTTTACTTTAAGTCCTTTAATGTATGAAGACAGAAAGCTAGTCTAAGACAAATTGTGCCCAACAACAAAGTTCACAGCAGAGCTTATAATATACTTGGAAAATGTCACCTCAAAAACTGAATAGATCAATAGATTTATTTACAAAAATATATAATTTTCAATTAAAATATCTAAACTGTAGAGGGGAGGATACCCCAGTGATAGAGTATGGACTCACTACCACTGCCTCCCTGAGTTTGATCCTGGTAGATGAACTTTGGGTAGGGGACAATTATGACTGTGTTGGCATTGCATACCAATGCCATGAACTGAGGTAGCAAATAGCAAAGGCAGTCCATGGAGTTTCTGGCCTATCATACACTGCGCATGGAGGTTTTCTGGGTTTTATCCTCCCTTTCCATTTCTTTGATTCTCTTAATCAGTGCGTATCATCCCCAGGTCAGCCCACTTCAAACAAAATTTAAAATTTAAAATTTAAAATATCAAACTGAAGTCTATTACTTAAGGAAAAAGGACTGGGTATAGGTAATGGTTGGAAATCTAATGCTATCTATTATCTTTCAGATTAATCCATTAACAGAAAACAAAGCTATTTGCTTATCAATCCAACACATTCTCAGATGTATATTCTTAAAAATATAATTCAGTATTGTGCGGTGATAGGTTCAAATAATTTTAGTTTCAAAATTATTAGCATATGTTTCCAGAAAGTATGTTTATTACTTCTAATCATCAACATAGAGTTAGTGTTGATATACTAGCTAAGGTGGAGCTTTCATAACCAAAAGTTGAGGCAAGTGTGGCTATAAATACTGGTCACTAGAAAAGTCATCATAAATTAAGCCTGATACTTTGAATTTATAAAATCATAACACTGGCTTTTAATTAGGGCTGGCCACCCAAGAAACTAAATTATTAATGTCAGAAAGTTTGGATTAATCATAATTTGTTTAAAATCACATCGTTTGGATATTTAGGTAATTAGGTATATTCATATCTACTTCCAAACTATTGATTAATTCAATCAAACTTGCCATAATTATCTTATGTAAAAGGAGAATTTTTGTTGGCAGACTTAATATCAATCATACCAAAAGAAATAAAGGTTATATAACTAAAATAATAACAGATGTATAACTTTATTTAGAATTAGTACATCATCATCTTAGCTTAGCAGTTTGGTATTATTCAGTTGATTAATAGGTTCAATGGTTTTGTCTAAGCAGTTGGTGGTTATAAAAAAGGTTAAATAGGTCCATAGTTTTATCAAGCAATTTGGTAGTTATTCATTAAAAATCAGTAACTTGTAAATTTGAGCAATGCTGGGCAAAGTGATGATTTTAGAATAAATAAAATAAGCTCTAGCCATTTGAAACTAGTGAGCAAATTTTGTAGGCTCTTCTGATTGTTTCAGCTAATTTATTCTTGTTTAAGTTTAAATTGAAATTTGATAGGTTCAGATAAAGTATCTACTTAAAACATTCACTGGCTGACCGACTGACATCTGAACCTTCGAGTCTGATAGGTTCAATCTATTTGGGTGAGTGGGTGAGAATTGCCGAATATTATCAAATTTGAAACTATCGAGTCTGATGAGTTCAATCTATTTGGGCGAGTGAGAATTGGCAAATAGCTAATAATTCACCAAATTGCTCACCTGAAGCTAATCGAGTCTAATAGGTTCAATCTATTGAGCGAGTGGATGAGAATCGGTGAATATTATCAAATAATTCACCAAATTGCTCACCTGAAGCTAAGGAAAATCAGTCAGAGTTTTAAGCGGACTATTAAGTAAATTTAGGATAACCAGCTCACAAGCCATGAGGACAACAGCAAAGCTGTTAGTCCGAGTGGCTCAAGCACAGTACTGGCATAGCCTTTAGGCTATGTCCGTCGAGCTCATAAATCCTAGCAACGCTGGGTAACTGCTTACAAATAATATTATCTGTTAAATTATATCCAAAAACAATGCTGGGTAAATGGGCAATTAACGATATAAAATCTAATTTTATCATTTTGAATAGTTTATTTATTAAACCTGAGCGGCGCCAGGTAACACCACTTTTTAACCGACTTGAAAAAGGAGAAGGTTCTCAATTCGACCTGTATATATGTTTTTTCTTTTTCTTTTTTTCTATGTTTGTTCGCGCATAATCTGTAATACTGGACCAATTCGGATGATCATCTCCAAAAATCGAGGATGCTCCAACCTAGGTCCCATTTTGCTTTTGTAAGTATTAGTCAAGTATCTGCCCATTAATCTAGTAAATAAAAAAATTGGCTCGGAAGCGATAGATTTCAAGTGTGAGTATGTTCATCGCTGGATAAACTTTATTCCGGCATCGGTGAAGCGATAGCTTCGAAGCACTTTTGATGTCCTATGGCTGGGTATGTTCAAAATTCAGTCAGTATGAGCTCATAGTGGGATGAGCTTAGATCATTATAGATGGCTATCATTTTTGCTTAATTTGATCAATAAACTCATCAAAATTTGATAAAATGAATTATTTTATGTAGCGATCAATAAATTTACCGTAGATTGACTAATAAAAGCAACCAAATCTAATAAAATGAATTACTGTAGATGGTGGTCAGTAAATTTGGCATACGTTGACCAATAAAATCATCTAAATTTAATAAGGATGAGTATTGTAGATGGTGATCTGTAAATTTAGTATAATTTAACCAATAAAATCAACTAAATTTAATAAAATGAGTTATTAGTATATTTGTTTATAAGATAATATATATAATAGATATACAATACATTTTAATTTTATAGAGAAATAGTAAGGGGTCAAAAAGGATATATAAAGATAGTAATATTTAATAAAAGTAGGAAAAAGAGCCACTTTTAAAAATGCACTAATTTTTTAGGGGAAAAGAGCTAGGAATAAAGGTTTTTGGGAAAAAAGAACCTCCTTTAAAAAAAGCTCTAAAAAGTATGAAATAATTGAGAAATTAAGCCTACTCAATAAAACCCTTTTTTGAAGTTGGCACCATATTTTAACAGACTTATAATAGGCATTTATAATTTATATACTCAGCACTATCTATTCTAAGTTGCTTATAGTTTACACTTTGACCCAATCCAGACATAAGATATAATTTGTGCTTGTGAGCAAAATTCTATAATTCAGTTTAAAATATGTTGCCAACTTCAAAAAGGGTTTTATTGAGTAGGCTTAATTTTCAATTATTTCATACTTTTTAGAGCTTTTTTTATAGGAGGTTCTTTTTCCCAAAAAAATTTTTTTGGTTATTTTAATAGGTTCAGTTGGTTTTAACTATGACTGAACGGTTAGTGATTTTTGGTTGATTCAATATGGCAATTGGTTTTGGCTGAGTGATTGGTGGAATTTGGTTAAATCAATTAGTTAATGGGTTTGGCTGAGCGTTTAGTGATTATCTATAATATAAAAGCTAAAGTAATAATTTAAATCATTTGGTAAGCTTAAACACTGTAGCAAAGCATGGGTATCTGGATGCTAGTCAAATGATAAGTACACTGGATTACATCAAGTTACTAAACCAATAACTTAAAGATACTTGGTCTCAAATTTGCACAAATACCTCAATACTAAGTTTAGCTAATCTCTTAAAATTTACTGTTTATATAATGCATAAAATTATATGAGTTAGATTTTCTTATATAAGCAAAATTTGCACAAGCACAAATGCTTATTATAAGCTAGAGGGCTAGCGCTCACAGTTTCAAGTCTAACAGTTACATGTGTTACTTAAGCTTAAGATCCAACCACTTTTGAAATATTCAATTTATATAAACTTCAATCATGTTTGAAGCTTTAAAACAAGAACTAGGTATGTCAGCTGAGCTTGCCTCACACTTAGAGGAGAAGGCAGAATCAGATGCTGATTTAGCTCTTCTATTAAAATGTGTCACCAGCTCCTCAGCCCAACAGCTTCAAAACAGTTGCCTTCGCTAGTTTGTGATCGCGGTAAATATTCAATAAAAATATTTACTTAGCTTTAAAGAGCAGCAGTTGCATGATCTAGTATATATTATCACCAGGATACTTTACCTGCTCATATAACTGAGCAGGCACTCAGAGCTATCCAAAATACTTTTTGGAAGATCTTTAATTTCTTATGTGGGTGACATACCCTTGCCTCTTTATAATTAATATTATGAGCTTATTAATCATCCTTTTTATTTATACTTGTATAGTAAAGTATATTTAAAAAACTCAAGGAATCTCTGAAAACTTAAGTGGGTAATCAATGATACCTTTACAAGTCTTATAACTAAAAGGTGTTTAGATATAACCAAAGCTTTATTGGTAAGAATGATAGGTTAAAATATCTTTGTTTATATTTTTATAGCTTGATTTGATAAAATTATACTTGGAAATAATATAATTACAACTAAAAATATTTATGTAATTATATGGTAAGTTAGATATTATATAGTATACATATTAACATATGCTTGCCTGTAGATTACCTTTCACATGTGTTATTATTTTATATTGACTTGATAGATTCATCTTGCTTAACTTGATTGATAGTAGATTAATTACATTTATACTTTCTAGCACTTAAGTGAACATTAACATTTAATCTCTACAGGTACTTAGCATAATATTTTCTTAAACATGTTTATTACTATATAATTATTTAATTTCGAATTAAGCTTGTAATTCAATTTTCTGCTTAGTTTTCAAGAAATATACTTTCTAGATTTATATACTAGAGCTTACATTCAAGTCTGAGCCTTTTTCACACCTCTTTTTATATAAAAAGGCAAAAGTAGATTAGAGCTTCAAAAATAAAATATACAAATATGATTTGTATTAATTTTGTAACTGTTTTGTAGTAAACGTTATTAAGTGTTCACCATTTTCATAGTTTCAGTATAAAAAGTAATTTGGATGGGGTTTTTGCACTTATATAGTGGTTTTAGTAAAGCATATCTGGATTTTTTCAATTGCTAGCAAAAGCTATACTTTAGTTCAAAATAAAGATTCTTTTGCTAAAGAATGGCTTATCTTTTAAGTAAGTACGTAATCAACAACTAGAAAGATTGGTGGCTCAGCATCTGCCAAGTAAATCATTATCGCAGCTTTGTATTATATAAAAAGATTGATATTACTTGCTATTATGAAGTCTAAAACTATATTTGCGATTGGCAACTTTTTGTTTTTGCTTTCCACTTCAATACACTCTCAAGTTTGGGAGCTGCTTTACGAAAAGCAATTTAATGTGTAGTTAGTAATTTTTGGTCGACTTTATGTGCTCGTGTTGTATTTTTATTTTACAAACAGAAAAGATAATCTGCCTCAACATTCCACTGGCAGTTTTCAATATTCGAACTATAATACCTTTCTAATATCCTGTTACTGCTGACGTTCCATATGATTATGCAGGTTGGCTTGCTTTTTTCTATAAGTTTAAAGAATACAATAACGATAATTTTGTAGGAAAATTGATGCTTTTTATTTTTAGCCTTAATATATCAGAAGCTATAGGCTTAGCTTAAAAACTCTACTTACATAGTTGTTATAAGTTCTTTAACGATGTTTGTCGTCAAGCTATTGACCTTAAAACTGAAATCAAAGGTAAGGATTTACATAACATTTAAAAGTCTGCTAGTACTGCTGCTAAATAATTTACTTACAGTGTATGATGCATACAGATGATCTCTAGTAGTACTGTATCTAAAGCTCACTTTTTTATTAATATGTATTTATTTGTACAATATAGGAAATAATCTAGTCTGCTTAAGTTTTTTATAGGTAGAGAAATAAACATAGACCTTAGATTATTTGCTTAAGGCCAATCACAGGCATGTGATAAGATAGCTTTGAAGGGATTAACGAGGCTGGCAAGTAGGACCTGATACTGTTCATCATTATAAAAGATAAGTAATATCAAACTTAACTCTTCTAACTAAAAAAGCTACGATTGTCCTCGAGTACGTTGCCGATTGCGTACTCTCGACTAAAAATTAAAACAAGTACAATTACAGTGTCACCAATAATCTTCTAATATGCAAGTTTTGATCAGACGTCTAAAGTCTAAGCTGAATATTCCAAAGCTAGCTTTGTCGTGTTTATATAGCGGTTTACACAAATATTTAATTCGCTTGCTTGATCAGCTTTGACAGTTTTGTATGATTTTGTAAATCTGACTTATACCACGGTAACTTCATATTGCTATATGCTTCAGTTTAATCGTATTTCAATTTTTTTTGTTATTTAGTAGTAACTTATTATGACCAAAATATTTTATATAATAAGTATATATGGCAAATGCTGATTTAAATATCATCTTCTGAAAGTTTAACACGCAACCTTATCATCATATTTAGGTTTGCTTTGCTAATATCCAAGTCTTCACCCAAAGCAAGAGACAAAGTATTTTAAAATAATAATAGAGAAATTAAGATCATATTAGAAAATTTAGTCTAATCTTTTAACTTTAGAAGGAGAATAGAAGCTTTCGATAATAATTCATATCCACTTGGAACTGTAAACTTTAAGTAAGTTTTAAAGATAGAAAAACAGCTTGACTATACAAAAGGCTATGGCGATTTAACTGGGTTGCTTGTTACATTTTTTGCATCTAAAATTTTATAAGCTTAGGCTTCAAAATCTAAGATTTTATCTGCTGATAAAATACTGTATAACCTTAAGTGATTAGTTCCACTTTGTTTATACTGAATATAATGATAATATGACTCTATTGCGATGATCATAGTTTAGTACATTCGGAATATTCAAATCAATTGGTAATAGTTTTTTTTACAAAATTGCTATTTTTAGAAAATAAAAACTTTTTTACTACAAACTAAACAGAATATTATGATTTATCCTTTATTCTGATGCGATTGAAATAAGCTTGCTACAAGCAACTTTACTTCGATATAATGCTTTGCTTTATATGAATATGCAAACAAATAGTTATCTTATTGTATGACGGTTTAGCTTTATATCTTATTTTTTGTATAGATTGATAGCCCATATATAATATATGGCATAGTTATTTAGAAAGCTGTATCCATCTAATTTCCAATTTCTATAAAATTGCATTTAAAATATCAGTGTTGCTTTCAAATTTAATGATCTTTTGGTATCTAACAAATTTTTTTGTAAAGGTGTTTTTATTTATGAATAATTATACCAAACCAAGTTTAGGGTTGATGAATATTAATTAATCACCTATTGTAATGATACAACTGTTATATATCAACCTTTATTCCAGTATCTAGTTGAGTAGCTCAAGTTGTTAAGCTGACCTTTATAAAACCTATATTTTTTTAGTACTAGATGGTCCTTTATAAAACCTATATTAATTTATTATTGTTTTACAAATCACCCAAAGCTAGGCGTAGAAGACCACTAACTATGGGCTGCAAGTTAACCCTTCCAGTCATTTTTCAAAAAAATCATCATTTTTTGGCCTTAAATTGGCTTTAATTTCTTAGTCGGCGTTCACTCTTTTTGTAATCATTTTGGTCCTTGTCCGTAACATAAATATTTAGTAGATTTGGTCTTTGTTCGTAACATAAATTTTTGGTAAATTCAGTCCTTGTCCATAACATAAATTTTTGGTAAATTTTTAAATAAAAATGTGTAAACAAAAGTAAATTTAAAAATTAAATTTTTTATTTATTATGATACTTTTTAAAGCAGTCAACTGCACACAAAGCAATTGAACATTTTTCACAGCCCATCCAAACACTTTTCGTTTTTTACTCAAAATGTAATATATATATCCTTCTATTATCCAGCTTTACAGGGAAATATATAACACTAAAACTTGGACGCATATATGCGTTTTTAGATTTAATTACCCCTCGGTTTTTGGACGCATATATGCGTTTTAAGATTTACATCACCCCCATTTTTTAGACGCATATATGCGTCGAATGATTGAAAGGGTTAAGTATATACAATGAAAATAAACAAGGTGGATAAATTTAGCTACTTCTTGGTACAAAGCAACGCTTAAGTTTTTATTTTATAACAATTGGTCAAACATCAAACTTTATAACACGCTAATGCAAGACTTATAACATATTATCTGAGAATTTTCTAATAAAACATATAATTTTAGAATTTTTCGTTTGATTGACAGCGTTATGTGTGTTGGGCATATGTCGCAAAAATCTTCAGTATATATCAAGTATGGTGAAATTATTGGTATAATCACGTATAAAGGTATTGTAAATGGAAAGAGCAGGTTGTATTCTACCAGAATCTGCAATAACAAAACTTTAAGTAAAAGTTATTGCTTAAGACCCATTTTAAGATATAGTGCATAAGATAGGCACTCGGAATATGATTAAAAGTTCACATGACTTGTTTAATATTTTCCAATCCCCCAAAATAGTCTGCTAGAGCAACTGATTGTCAAGTTTGTCCTCAATTCCGCTATTGAGCTTACCACTACTGACTATAATCTATTTTATTTTATTGAATGATTCAATTTACCTAAATTTAAAACCCAATATTTTTAGATATATTTATTATATACAGTTTTTACTTCTGCACTATAAATTGTGGAAAGTAGTACTTTAAATACAGGGCTACTTTACATCTATTTTATTCTATGAATAATATCTATAATTTAGCCCTTTCTTTCTGCTCAAACTCACTTTTGAGCAAATTTATAAAAAACAAGAGTTTGATTTACAACTGCTGTCTGCCCACATCCATTTTCCAGTTAATGTCCTCAGATCCACCACCTGCTGCTCCAGTGTGGGGCAGCAGTGCTCCACCTCCCAGTATTTTCTGCCCTGCAGGAAAACAAATTTGGATGGGCTCAAACAGTCCACCAAACTCTACTGGCCATTTTATCCCCCCATGAGACTTAACGCTCCATCTGGTATGCATCCACCCTTCTCACTCCCCATCCTCTCACCCTACCCAGATCCAACATCTGATTTTGCCTCCATATCAAATATGAGCATTTATTCCTGTATGCTGACAAGGCAATAATCAAAGTGGCCACTGCTGCATTTGTACCAGCTGGTTTCATCAATTTCTGCCCTTTTAAGGGCTAATTTTGATATTAGATTCCAAATAGAGGAGGATGCTGCAGCAGCGGCCTCCACCCCCTAATATACAAAAACACCCCCATTCCTACCACCCAAACTTGCCTTCCAACAGATACCACAATGGTAGTGTCATTTGCAAATCTTCCCTCCCACCTCCCACCTCAAATTTTATATGAATAGTTGGTGGCAGGGCTTATGGCTTATGGGACACAACCTAACCTTGTCTTTGCTGTTCCTTCTGGTGCAGAGCGCCTTGCTGCACCTCATGCCACTGCCACCATAATCCTCCACCACCCTGCCATTGCCCAACAAATTCCCCCCATGCTCATATTGCAGCAGCACCTGAGCACTTTTTTTGGGCTTGGGTGGATAATGGTCACCAAATTTATCCCCTCTGTTTGGGACTTGACCATTCCAAAAAATCCTGCCCCCAAGCCACTTCCTCTGATGTGGGTCTGGAGCCACATTCAGTGGGTCCCAAATGGGGCATTTTGCTGCCCCCTCCCACCCAACATTCTAATTCAATGGGCCAGAGTGAACAATCAGCCCCCACCAAAATTGACTACCCACATTCACCCACCCAAATCTGCCCCCACCAATCAGAGTCAGGCTTGGACCACCATTTGCTCCCAAGTTGCCCAGTCAACTCTTACCCACCCTAATTCTTCATCTGCTATTCTTGTAAACCAAAATCCATGGGACCTACTGGCTAAAATTGATGAATCAGTTAAAGTTATCATGAGTGAACAAACTGGTCAACCTCTCAGCCAGTTCAGTTATGGTCAGGCTAAATTTTTCCTTCCTGATTTTGATAATAATCTACCTCCCAAATATTTACTCCATTACTCAATGCTGCCCCCTATCAAAGCGACCACCAGCTCACCTTAGCTGTGGTGGCCTCTCCCCATTGCCCAAACCTACACAAAGCAGAGGCCAAATCAGTGGCTAAACTCCATGAAGGGCTGCCCACACTCTACTTCCCCCTACTTTCCCTGCAGCAGCATCTCAAAGTTGTTTGATGATGCTGAAGCCACTATCATATATGTCACTAAACTAGCAGAATTTAACCCATCTGCTAAATTCACCCACAAGAGTATCACCAATTTTGCCAAACTCCCCAAAGCCTGCATTAAAGCTGAATTTCATATCGCAGAATTTGTTGAAGCAATATACTGCACTCAGCTTGATGAAGAGGTTGAGAACTTGTACTACAATGTCCTTCACCCCCACTATGCAGATGCCCCAATGCCCTGGCTCTCCGCTTGGGTCCATTTTTTTAACCAAAACAACATGGCCACAGCAGATTTGTCTGAGGACAAACTGCCTATCCCCCTCACCCTCAGCCATGGTGGGTTAGCGGTTTCTGCTACCCACCTGATTTGCAGTTTAATTTTATCTTTCCATTCATTTTTGATTGGGTTTTAATTTTTGTGATTTTGGTAATGTCCATCCCCTGGTCAGCGTACCTCAAATAAATAATATCTATAATTTAATTATTACAAAATTTTAGCTATAAAACCCTAACTTCCTGCCCTGTCAAGGTTAATTTGCCTAGTTACTCTAATAGTAAACAAGTAATGACTTTGTCCCCTGATACTGTCACAGTTAAAGACATTTTTTCTGGTATAGAATGCCTCACTAAAGCTAAGCACTATATGCCCTTGGATCAAGGCCAGAACTCTTGAGGGATACTAATGACTTCACTAAGGTTATTGACTGCAAATGGGTTCTGGCTTTGCCAGTCAGAGCTAAGGGGAATGGCACTCCAGAGGCAAATAAATTCTGGTGAAAATTGACCACAAAATCTAGAAAATCACCCAATAAAAATTATGAAAGTTTCCAGAATTTATAATATTTTGATCTTGCTAAAGGATTAAAATTTTATAACTTAAATTGGGTTTTGTTAATTGTTTTATAAACCATTACAAATTTTACATTTAAAATTCAGGCCCAAGCTGAGAAAGGCTTTTCTTTTCTCAGATAAACAGTTGAATTTTAATAACGTTTATGGATTATCAGCTGAAGTTTTCCCATACTTTTCCATTATATTTTATAAGGAAAACACTGGTTTAAACTTCATGATGGTCAGACTCTATTTTCTGCTCTGGTTAAACCTCACCTTTGGATGTAATACTGCCCACCATGCTGTACCCTATTCCACTAAAATACTGCATCTTACTTTGCATGTTTTATTACAGTTTCTATACTACCTACCCCAACTCTCAGGGCTCTTGTACCTGATATATGTTATCAGTTTAGTGTGCATTTTGTAAAAATTTATTTAGAAACATAATCAAGATAACCTAGGACACTGATTCCTCTTGCTTGGCAACTTTGCCTTGTTCTTTAACATTTTGTTTGGTGCTTTCCCTCCTGTAAACTCCTGCGTTCAGTTTCATATTACATCATCTGAAAACGCCTTGATTTTATTGTGAATTTATTCTCCTGTTGGGTGACTAGAGTTAGCCCAACCTGTCATGGTTGGATGACATAATAGTAGGAACTGATGCTAGAGATAAGGCTGGGTGACAGGAGGCCCAGAAGGTGAAACTTAAGGCTCTTACTGACCTGAAACACACCTTAGATCAACGCTGGGTGCAAGCCAAGCATGCTCAGGTTGATACTAATGGGGTGCAAAACGCCCAGCCTCTTATCTCAGCCCAGGCACCGAAACAAACGATTTACATTTCAAACAAAGACAGTTCAATATGGTTAATTGGAGAACAGGGGTTTGAATCCCATTCAAGTTATAAAATTCTTGAGTTCAGGTAAAATACGGCTTCAATCAATTACTCAAGTGAAGGCACTTTTGGTGTATTTTATGAAAACGGATAGAAGCATCTGTTTATTGGAGCGTCAAGGCTTGGGCGCACTTCTGCAGAACCTGAATTTCCCTGACCCACTTTAATATGTTTTTGCGACCAACATTACTCGTTGGTCAACTTTCTTAAATAAAAATACCCATTTTTTACGTTTTTACTTATGGTTCCTTGGGCTAACTTGGTGGCGGACCTCTTCAGGGAGGTCTCCAACTATGTGGGCCACTACCTTCTATCACAATTTACCAAAATTCCAGGCGCTTCCTTGGGCCGCCCAGGTCCCCTCCAGATTGAGGCACCCAAGCCCCCTGAAACCATTTTACATTTGATTATGGACTCCCCTCTGGGGTCCACTCAAGCTGTAATGTTCCTCACTTACCTGGTACTATATGTTGCGCTCTACACCCTTGCCTGGGGTACCTTTTGCACAGGCACCGTTCAGGGTATCTTCTTTCCCTTTTTCTTAACGGCTAGTTCCCTAGCAATGTGGGTTTGCATCCCACATCACCTTGCTGGGAACGAGAGAGTTACAGACACTCTCTTGACAGAGAAGGCACATTTACTATCCCTTGTTTGGATGAAAGCGCAATGGCACTCCCAAGAAGATGGGGCCCCTCTCCTAAGGTAGGCCTATTCTCTATTTAACTGAATGTCACCCCAACCCTGGAATTTATTTTTCCTGAATTGACACGCGGATATGCGGACATGTTTTATCCTTCTAAGACATGCCCACTCTCTGAGCACACCAAGTTTGACTTTGAGTTCAAGTTGACTTTTGACCTCATCAAGATATCCTCTCTCATTTATCCCTTATCCTTGAGAGTAGAGGCCACCTTGGACGTTTGGGTTGATGACATGCTCTTCAAGTGTCAAATCTTCAATAAAACTTTGCCGGTGTGCTCCACCCTCCTGTTTGTAGAGAAGTCTGATGGCTCCCTCCATCACTGCGTTGCGTATAGCAATCTGAACAATGTGACAGCACCTGACCCTCATCTGCCCCCCTAAAGAAGCAGATAATCCGCTATGTGGAGAAGGCTAGGGTGTTCAGCAAGCTGGATTGCCTTAACGCCTTCAACCAGATTCATATTCAAGAAGGCCAAGTGTGGTTGGCTGCTTTTCATACTCAGAAAGACATCTACCGGTTTAGGGTCATGCTGTTTGATTTGAAGAACGCCTCGCCTGCTTTCAAAGGTTCATTAATGCTGTCTTGTAATACCTTATGAGAGCCTGAGAAATAGCATACATAAATGACATACTGGTCTTCTCCCTGGATGCAGATTTTCATGCTCACCACTTTGTATTGGTCTTAAAGAGACTTGAACAGGCAAACCTTACTATTGAAGCTAGCAAGTGTGAGTTCTTTCAGTCAAGGTTGAGTCCTTAGGAAACATTATTCTCTCCCACAGCCACATGATTGCCCCAGATAAGGAAGCAGCCATCCACGATTGAGCTACTCCCTCATCTCTTAAGAGGTACACAGCTTCTCTGGGACATGTAACTTCCTTAAGAAGTTTACTCCCATCTCTCAGAAGTTGTTGCCCCTCTCTACACCGCATCTGGAAAGAAGATTTCAGTTAGACCACATAATGCAATGCTGCGTTACACGCCGTAAAGTACATACTTTTGTTCAGCTCAGTGCTAGCACATGCAGACCTCAGCCACCTCTTTATTGTTGCCACTGACGCTTCCAACTTTGCAGTGGGAGCAGATCTGTTGCAGGAAGGAGAAGATGCAGTGGGACGTCCTGTTGCTTATTTTTCCAAGATAATGACCCTGGTGCAGCTCAACTATGCTACTTCTGATAAGGAACTCCTTGCTGTTGTTGAGGCGGTACAGCACTGGTGCCACCATTTGCATGATTATAAGTGGCCCTTTACTTTCCTCACTGACCACAAGGTGTTAATTTACTACTGCGCCTCCCAGAAGCTGTCCCCTCACCAGTCCCAGTGGTTGGAAATCCTGTCAGTGTTCAATTTCCAATAATATTTCATTAAGGGTATACAAAACCTGTTACCAGATGCCCTATCCAGGAACCCTGCCTTTTCCCCTGACCTGGCACTATTTGATGCCCACAATACCCGGGTGTTGATTAAGTCAGAAACAGATGAAGGAGAACCCACTGGCCAATCCCCCACACTGCTTATGATAGAATATTTGGGAGGCTATAATGACACCATGTCAACGTTAGGTTGTACCAACCCCTGTCAACTTACTATGACAAAATTAAGCAGGTCTACCAGAGAGGAATGGCGAACCCCTGGACAAAGATTACCAGTTTTTAGATGGGGGCATCCTACATCAAGGCAAGTGGTGGGTACTACCTGGACCCTGAGAGAGGAGGTAATTTGAAAAGCTTTTCAGGCCATGGAGGAGCAACTACAACCTGTGTCTGAATTAATCAGGGCCCTGAAGCCCCCAGCGAGTGAATAGGCCATTAGGGCCTTAAGTAAACTAATAAGGAAAAGAGATTGTAAAAAGTGGTCCTTTATTAAAACTATCCTTGAGGTATTTATAGGACCTCAATGGATTGGGAAAGGGAATATTCAGATAGTCTCAGCATTGATTGCTGAAGCCAAATTAATATAAACAAATAATATAAATAAATAATACAAGATGAGTGGGAGCATCTTTAGCATAAGTTGCCAGTGCTCCAAAAGGGTAACTTGATTAGGTTGACATCAGACGGTAATTCCCTGTGGCTCAATTGATTGTTTGGCATCCTTGGCATTAGTCACTGGTTCCAAATTTACTATTATCAATTTATAATTAATTATTGGGGTCAATCCCTGATATTTTGGATCAGGCTTATCACAAGTTAATGGGGAGCCTAATCTGAAATACGCCCATAGGTGGGTCACAACCCCTAGTCAGGGCTTCCCCTAATAAAGGGAGAATCCTGACAAAAATCATTAGTGATTTATTTATTATGGGATGGATAAATTAGCATCTATATTGTTCCAAGTGTGCTCTATGATTTAGAGGGCAAGTAAACATATGATTTATATGAGCATAACATTTTATGGATAACATAAGAAGCTAAAACTTGCTATGCATGATCTCTATGGTTAAACATCCCTTACACTAAATTCAAGTAATCCACATTAGTGTCCATGTTATCTGTCTAACTCCAGGATAGTTTAAGGTAAGTTATTTCCTTAATGAAACTAATTTCTTCTTTACTAAACATATTATTATCTTCTTCTGATTCACTCTATTCAATATCTAACTAACATGTTACTATCATTTTGTCTTTATTCATACTATTAATCAGAAAGAGCTTCAGGTGTGTAGTATTCTCATATATATTTAAGATCATGCTATAATACTCCATTGCTCCCTGGGTAAATTGTACCAAAACTAAAGAGAGTACATGCAACAATTTTAAATCAGTTTGAATGCTACACTTTATGTAATAGGAAACTGAGCGCAGGAGGCCACAAGAGAGAAAGCGCCAGGCAAAAGGTGCCAAACAAGATAAAGTGGCCAAGAAAAAGGAAGCAAAGTCCTAGGTTATCTCAGTTATGTTTTAATTAACTTTTTAAACAAAAAACACACCAAACTGATGATAAACATCATAGACAAGAGTCCCTGAGAGTTGGGGTAGGTAACATTGGAACTGCAGCAAAGCGGTGAAATAAGATGTGGTAGAGTTGGAAAAATAGTCCGTGGCATGGGGTAGTATTGCACCTAAGGTGAGGGTTAGACCAGAGCAAAAATAGATTTCAGCCATCATGAGGTTTTGACCAGAGTTTTCCTAATAAAAATAAACAGAAAAGTATGGGAAAAGTTCAGCACTTAACCCTAAACTTTATTAAAATTTAACTGCTTATCTGAGAAAAGCAAAGCCTTTCTCAGCTTAGGCCTGAAATATAAAAGTCAGATTTGACATGGTTTCAGAACGATTATTTAAATCTAATCAGAGCTTTAAAATTTTAGCCTTTTAGCAAAATCCAAATAATACTTTTTCAGCAATTTATGTAACTTTGTATTGGGTGATTTTCTGGATTTTTAGTCAATTTCACCAGATTTTCTGCCTCTGGAGTGCCGTTTCCCTCATCCCTGACTGGCAAAGCAAGAACCCATTTGCAGTCAATGATATTAGAGGTCATTAGTATCCCTCAAGGGTTCTGGCCTTGACTCCAGGGGCATATTGTGATTATTATTGGTGGGGTGTTATACAACAGGAAAAATGCCACTAACTGTGACATCACCCTCCGCTCTTTGATGGGGTTCCACACTGCCTGAGGGGACATTGGTCAAAGAAAAGTTCCATGTGGGGGTAGGCAGCTTCATGGCGGCCAAGGAGGCTTGGATGGCAGGGCCTACAGCATTAGGGAACCTAGCATGGAAGTCGCAGATTAAGTCCTGAGCAATGTCACAGTCTTGATGGGATACCCAGCTGTTCTCAGTCTCATCATAACTATTCCAGGACATTAATAATTGTAGGCAGCGTCAGGATAGGCGGGAATCAAGAACATATTGATCTCATAAGGGTCTACCATCTACTATGACAGGCTCAGGGCGAGGCGGCATGAGACCATCAAAGATGATCAGGAGGCACTCATAAGGGTACTGAACAATTTTATGAAAGGGGTAGGTCAACTTGGTAAGCTGATGGTCCAATTTTTCATGATGATCACGAAGTGTCAACACGCTTGGGGCCTAACTCGTGGCAGGGTTTCTTTAGGTGGAGGTTCTTGCCATTAACAATGACCAAGTCGCCTGGATTGTAATCAGGGCCTTTGCGGCACTTGCGTTCGGTGTATGCTTTGTAGATTCTTACAGTCAACAAGATGATCCTTTACTTCCTGATTAATGTCTCTGAGCTCTTTGGTGCGCTCATTGGCAGTAACAACGGTGTACTCAATCCGTGTACTTAGGTTGAATCTGGGGTTGTACCCATAGTTTGCAAAAAAGGGGGATGTGTCTATTGAGGTATGAATAAGGTTGTTATAGGAGAATTGTGCCAGCAGAAGGTGAGAGTCCAATTTGTTCTGTCCAGCGTTGTAATAACTATGAAAAATTGCTCTAAACCTTGGTTCACCCTCTCAGTCTGCCCATCCAACTGAAGTGAAAGGTTGTGGAGCGGCAGGAGCAGATGCCTATGATGAACAGTAAGGCTTCCCAGAACTGGACAGTGAATTGTGGGACATGATTACCGATAATCTTCTTGGGGAGGCCGTGTAGGCAGAAGATGTGGTGCACAAAGAGGAGGGCTGTCTGGATGGAGATAATTGTTGTATTGCAAGAAATGAAATGGGACATCTTGGTAAAGAGGTTCACTACAATTGTTACTGTATCATAACCCTGGAACAAGGGTGTTAGATGATAAAATCACCAAACTGAAGTCCAAGGGCCCTCTGCAGCTTGGAGGGGGACAAGCAGCCTGTCAGGATTCCCACCCAAATGACGGATTTGGATATGTCAGATAATGGTGATTGCTTCTGAGCTGACCACAAGGCCCACAATTCTGTTGGGGATAATCCCCAACAAAAGTTGACTGCTATTGAGGTTGGCGATCAATCCTGATTTGACCCACAAGCCCAAACTTCTGTTGGGCATCATCATCAACAAAAGTTGACTACAATCAAAATTGACAATCAACCCTAACTGATCTTTCAGAATCCTGCTCCCTCAGAGTCACCCAACGTTAGTATTCAAACATGAGCTATGAGGCGAGCTCTATCATATTAACTGAGTTAATTGGGGCTTGTAGAGAATCCCTGATTTGTTTATCTATTAGATCTAGGCTTCGATGGCTTAGATGGTCCTGATCAAATTCCTTAATTTCCTTTAAAAAGCAGGTATTGAATAATAAGATTTATGCCTTTATCCCCTTTTCACAATTTTAAGTTAATTTTGATTTGTTTTATTAGGAATTGCTTATCCAGACATAGTATCTAGAAAAAGACTTCTTGACCAAGAGAAGCACAAATAAGCAAACCCAACACCCTATAACTTTGGGTCCTTTGGCCTAAAAATACTAAGGGATATGAGATAATACAACTGTGGTCATGACAAAACTGGTGCTCCCTGCCAGGTACACCCTTAGTTCACGGTGAGATATAATTAAAAACTTAACTATGAACAATAATAATCCGGCGTCCAATATCATTTTAGATCAGGAACGCCTTAATTTCTTGGATAATTTCCCTGCTATAATACGTGGGATGGAGCAGCGAATTCTCACCCTTGAGCAACACCAACTTGAACTTTGATATGTGACCACTGAGCTCAAAAGTGAAATTTACAGTTATCCCCTACTGTTGCCACCAAATCGGCCCTTTGTGCCACCCATGATCGGGTGGACTCAATGATTGAGGATATCAACATCTGTCAGCTTAAAGTGGACGCCTTTCATCCTTATGAAACATTCAGCAATAACAGTTTCCCTTAAGGTGAAAGTGGTCCCCCTATGTCAACAAATGTTGTTTGACCATTAACCCCCCTGATGGCATGTTCAAACTGTCATTCAAAGAAAAGTATGTCCCTGGCAAAGGGAGCATCTTATCTTTCTTATTTTGTTATGAAAATGCTATAGAAGAAGCCACTGACACCCAGCAAATCAAGCATCTAACTAACTATCTTAGTTGCATGTCTCAAGACATTATGGTCCCCCATCTGATGCATTGCCATACTTAGACTGATGCCAAGACTTCTTTGCTTTGGGAATTTAGGAGAGATTTAACCTTAACTAGTTAAAAACAGACCTTTATGGGTATCAGCCTTATTTGGTGAGAAACTATCAGCGAATTTGCCCGCAGTTTTTACCTCAAAGCACAAACTCTGGTTGTAGGGAATCATCTTACATTAGAAGATGCCAACACCGCTGCATTATTAGCATTTAAAAAATATATAATATTTTACTTTATCTTAAAGCAGTGAAATATAACTTAACGTCCCTTCTACATATTAAAGAGGGTATATTGGAAATTCCAGCTAAACTATATAAACTCGTCAGGCCACCTTGTTTTAACACTAATAAGCCCCAGTCCCAAGTATAGGCCGTTACACCCCCAATTGCCTACACCTGAATTATATTGATCTCATTGCGGAAGAAACAATCACACTGTAGCTGACTGCTGCATCCTTCAACCTAGGTCAGAAAAAGATCAGTAAGTAAAGGGCAAGAGGCTCCCTATGATTATAAAAACAAGTGCCTCAAGAACCTTGTTCCAGCACTTCAGGTTGTTTTGTATTAACAGCGCCTGCAGAAGTTGAAGTCCCTCTGTCTATTCAAGGAAATAAAAACCTCCAGCTTTCTTACTTCTATGTTGGTCAATTACCCCAACAAATTTTGACAGTCAGCTCTTCAATGGAAAGTCAAGCACTGGCAGACAAAACGTTTAAACGCATTGAACAGCCCCAAGCTTGTTCACAGCAGAATCCTCCACTTGCTTCATTGCAAGTCCCTACCAACAGTTTATTAGATGTTAATACTAAGTTCAGATATTTAGTGGTTCGAGTTGAGGTCGTTGTACATAAGGTTAAAGTCCTGGCAATAATTGACACTGGTTCCCCAGTTGATAACATTTCCTCCCAACTTATCCAAAAAATAAAAATGGCTCTGGACTTGATCCACGAAACTGATTATGGAACATCAGGTAATCATTCCACTAAAGCGATTGGAGCGTAATCTGACTTACCCCTTTGCTTTGGGAAACCCTTAATTACTGCCACCACCATCACATTAGAAAATGATACATATGAGTTGCTTATTGGGGTCCAACTGATGTGGGAGTTTAACTTCATCATCAACCACAAGGAAAAATACATATCCCTACTAGGGTATCAAAATCCTTTAATATTTTAACTACCTGTCAAAAATAAAGGAGCCCCTAAAAATGGGCATGCTTCCTCGAGTACCCATCTTCCATTTGCAAAATTGAGTACCAAGTCTTAAGGGGAAAACTAAGTTACCCCCAGAGGCTGTGAATGCTGAAGAGGGGATCCCTCTGTATGCCCCTCATCCTATCACAATACCCTCTGGCCCACAAGTTATTGTGGATACGGGAATCATGATTCACACCCCTCCTAACCAAATTTTGGAGCTAAGTGGCCAACCAAACCCTTCAGTTAAAGAAGCGTTGACCTGCCCTAGAGTTTGGATCCTGCTAATGAGGAACCTACATCTATTCTATTAGGAAACTTGACAACTGAAACCATCAAAGTCCTTCAGCATGCCCCTATCACTTATGTAAAATTATGCCCTATCAAAAATCACTGACGTAAATTGTTTTGGCTTGTTGAAGGATTTAGGATTCGATCCTACACCCACCATAGCTTTGATTGATAGCAGAATTGGGTATAATCCTACCCTGAACAAACGCCAAGGTGTAGAAAATCTCCTAGAAGAGTATGACGATATTTTTTCCTCAGGACCAAGTAGCTATGGGAGAAAGTTCAAGGTAATTCATTAAATCAAAACTGAAAATCACCCTCCATTTAAATCCTGACCATATCAAAAATCTAAAGTGGAGGAAGGTCAAGTAGCCCTAGAGTTAGAGCAACTGTTGGAGGCTGGGTTACTTGTGCCTTCCAAAAGTCTATGGGCTTCTCCACTGTTATTAATTCAGAAAAATGATGATGGCCACGGATTGTTATGGACTATTGCCGCCTCAACTCTTTCACTTGCAAAGATAGTTACCCTCTACCGTGTATAGATGACTCTTTACGCTTAATGTTGGGATCCATCTATTTCTAAGCTATGGATCTCGCCATTGGATATTGGCAAGTAGATTTGTCACCAGAATATCGGGCAAAATGCGCTCTTGTCACAAGTGAAGGACTATTAGAGCCCACTCAAATGCCACAGCGGTTGTGTAACGCCCCTGCTACCTTCCAACGCGCTATGGATGGACTACTAGGCGATTTAAAACGCTTCTGCGTACTTGTTTATCTTGATGATATTATCGTTTTTTCAAAAACCTTTATGGAACATATAGATCACCTTAGGAATTCTTTCAGCGGTTGTGGCAATCATAATTAAAACTAAAGCTGTCAAAATGCTCTTTCTTCCAAAGTGAGATGGATTTTTTAAGCCATAAGGTAAGTAAAGCTGGAATATCCCCTATGGATGATAAGGTCTTAGCTATTGCTAAGATGACTCCCCCTAAATCCCTATGGAATGTACATGTTTTCCTAGGAATGGTGGGCTATTATCACCAATTTATTTCCCATTTTGCAGACACCACCGAGCCTCTAGTGTATCTACTAAAGAAAGGAATACCCTTTTTTAGTACTAGATGGTCTCAACCTGAGGGGGGATTCATCGATGTAAGGAATACCCTTTCAGTAGAGAGAAGAGCAACAGCAGGCCTTTAACCTGCTACGCTTCAGTCTCTCCAACTCTCCAGTACTTAATCATCTGGATTTTGATAAAACCTTTCTCTTTTTTACTGATGCTAGAAATATTGCAATTGGAGCCATACTATCTCAGAATAATGAGAACTTAGTGGACCATCCCATCGCCTACTACAACAAGACTTTATCTAAAGCTGAATGTAATTATAGTTTTACAGAATGCAAATGCCTGGCGGTATTATTGGCTATTAAGCATTTCCGACCTTATTTATATGGGAAACATTTCACTATAATTACTGACCATGCTTCCCTGCATGGCTACAGCAAATGAAGGAACCCAATAGGAGGTTATCCTGATGGGCGTTAAAACTTCAGAATTACGATCTTTCCATTAATCACTAACCAAGGCCAATCCATCAAAACTGGATTGCCTATCTCAGCTTCCCATTTTAACTATAACTGACCCTGAAGAGGATCGACTCTATGACCTCCTAACCCAACCACAAATATGGAAGGACAAATCCCCGACCCTCCAAAAAGAATTGACAAAAAGATCGGCAAATCTCCAAGTCAAGAACGGTCAACTGCGCAAAGTTGTATACAAACAATAGGTGCCTTATGTTAGATCATCAGTTCAAACCAACATCATATTAGAGGGACATCAGCAAGTTGGCCATGAGGGAATTTAAAACCTACCAGTGGCTTAAAACTCAATGTTATTGGGAAGGAAATGCTTTTTTCTATCCAGGATGTATTGGAGTCCTGTTTGGTATGTAAAAGCCAAGCAGGACCTAATCCCCACTCTGAGCATCTAGTGGTCCCACCCTGTAAACCATTCCATACTATTAGCATTGATGTTGTGGGACCACTTCCTAGAGCCTCCAATGGACATCAGTTCCCCCTACTAGCCATGGTCCATCTAACTAAGTGGTTCAAAGCCATATTGATCCCTACCGCTTTGGCAAAAGCCACCGCACCTTTTTTATATAATAGGATTATCACCCAGAATGGGTTCCCTAATGTCATTCTTTCCAATAATGGACAAAATTTCCCCTCGACACTGGGGAAAGATTTAACTGACCTGATGGGAACCACTCATGTATTCTCCACCCCCCACCATCCTGTAACCAATGGAATGGTAGTGCAGGTAAATGTCACTTTAACTGCAACCCTACGGAAAATGGCTATGACTGATCCCCTTCATTGGCCCCAATATTTGCCTAGTGCAATTATGGCCTATTGGATTAGTTACCATCAAATTACTAAGATGTCACTATTCTAAGCGTTGTATGGCAGAAGCCCCCATCTGCCTTCCAAGGTCCAGGCGATGATTGATCAAGCTTCCCCTGAAGTCCCTGAAGTCTCTACGCAAAATATTGCAAATAAAATTATAAGACTTCAAGCCCTGGCTGCCAAAAACTGTCCACCATAACCAGAAGAGAAATGGCTCAATTTAATAACAAGCATGATCCCATACACACCTACCACCCAGGTGACCTTGTATTATTATCTTTCATCACCGGCCTGGAGGTCATGATTGCAAACTGGATACCAACTGGTCAGAGCCCAATCAAGTCATATATAAATAAAGCAATAAACACTCATTCATAGAGGTTGTTCATGGCACAGTTGTCAACTATGTACATAGTAGCTTTCTCCATCTGTTTTCCCCTGCGCCAAGATCTAGAGGGGGTATTCTCAGGATTCCCACCTGAATGGCGGATTTGGCTACGTCAGATAATAGAAATCAATCCTGAGCTGACCACAAGGCCCACAATTCTGTTGGGGATAACCCCCAATGAAAGTCAACTGCTATCAAGGTCAGCAATTAATCACAATTTGACCCATAAGCCCAAACTTCTGTTGGGCATCATCCTTAATGAAAGTTGACTATAATCAAAATTGGCAATCAACCCCAACCAATCTGCCAGAATCCCGCTCCCTCAGAATCACTTAATGTTGGTATTCAAACATGAGCTATGAGGCGAGCTCTATCAGATTAACTGAGTTAACTGGGGCTTATACCAAATCCCTGATTTGTTTATCTATTAGGTCTAGGCTTTTATGGCTTAAATGGTCCCTGATCAAATTCCTCAATTTTCCTTAAAAAGCAGGTATTGAATAATAAACTTTACGCCTTTATCCCCTTTATACAATCGTAAGTTAAATTGATTTGTTTTTATTAGTAATTGCTTATCCAGACATAGTATCTAGAAAAAGACTTTTTGACCAAGAGAAGCACAAAATAAACAAACCCAACACCCTGAAACTTTGGGTCCCCTGGCCTAAAAATATTAAGGGATACGAGGTAAAACAACAGTGGCCTTAACACAGCCCATCAATTTTGGTGACTAGGTTTTGACAGGTTACATGTCAAGCAAAAATTTGTTAATTTGGCCACATCTGTGATGATGAATTTTTCAACTATAGGAGTGGCGTACCAGCTCAAGCGTCTTGTCCTTACCAGGGCAGCCAACAGTTGGAGGGTCATGAGCTTTGTCAGGATTTCATTTGAACAACTGATTTAGATGCATTAGATAATGGAATTGAGCCTAAACTGACCAAAAGCTCAAACCTCTATCAGGTTTAAACCTGAGCTATGAGACAAGAACAATAGGTCTGACTGGGTTAAATATTCTTTTTTTCAAATTCCCAATTGGTTAACATTATTAATCTAGGCTTGAGTGGCTTAGAATTTCCCTAAAACACCTCCCCACTTACCCATTTATAGTTGGTATTATGCAAATTAACCTTACTCTTTTTATCCCTTTTTCGCAATTTTAAGTGAAAATTGTATTCAATTTGAATTTACCCCACCAGACTTGATATCTGGAATAATAAGACCTCTCAACCAGGAGAAGCAACTAAGGTAAGAATCTAGCACCCTCAAGCTTCAGGTCACTGGCTCAACAAAAACAACAAAGGATCTGTGGCATGAACCCAGGATCCTGACAAAACTGGTGCTCCCTGCCAGGTTGCACCCTGAGTTCGCAGTGAAAATTATAAAAATAAACAACAAAAGAAAATATGAATAATAATGTAACTGTTCTAAAAACTCAGATTGTGAAGCAACCCATCTCAATGACTGGGCAACCCTATCTGCTTTTATAAGTGGATTGGAACACAGAGTTCTCACCACTGAAAAACATCAACTAAATCTCCAAACTGCTAATAACACTTTAAAAAACGAAGTATGCCAATTAAACCAACTTGTTGCCACAGATTCAGCTCTCAATGCTGCTCATGAAAGAGTAGCTTTTATAGTTGATGATCTTAACAAATTGTGGAATCAAGTAGATGCGCTTCAACCTCAAGCGTATTCCCAAGATACCGCCTCTTCATCAGGTGAAAGCGCTGTTCCTGTATCAGTTCATGTCGTTCATCCTCTAACTCCCCAAGTGGCATGTTCAAACTGTCATTCAAAGAAAAGTATGTCCCTGGAAAAGGGAGCATCTTCTCTTTCTTATATTGCTATGAAATCTTTATGGATGAAGCGACTGACCACCATTGACTTAAGCATTTGACTAACTGTCTTAGCCATATGGCTCAAGACATTATGGTATCACATTTGATGCATTGCCATACTTAGAATGATGCTAAGATTGCTTTGCCTCAGAAATTCAGGAGCGACTTACCCCTACAAATCAAAAACAGACCTTTATGGGTATCAGCCTTAATTAGGGGGAGAACTATCAGCGAATTTGACCACAATTTTTACCTCAAAGCACAAACTCTGGTTTCAGGGAATCATCTTACATTAGAAGATGCCATCACTGCTGCGTTTTTGGTGTTTAAAAATATGCCTAATATTTTACTTTATCTTAAAGCAGTGAAGCTTAACTTAACGTCCCTCCTTCATATTAAAGAGGGTATATTGGAAATTTCGGCCAAACTACATAAACCCAATGGGGCACCTCATTTTAACAATAATAAGTCCCAGACCCAAGTATATGCTGTTACACCCCCGCTTTGCCTACACCTGATCTATACTGCACTCATTGCAGAAGAAACAATCACTCTGTAGCTGAATGCCACATCCTTTAACGTAAGTCAGCAAAAGATCAGTCAGTTTAGGGCAATAGGCTCCTAATTCTGACAAAAAACAAGTGCCTCAAGACCATTGTTCTAGTCTAGCTTTATCCCCAGTACTTCTGGTTGCTTTGTGTTAGCTGCCTCATCATAAGTTGAAGTCCCTCTGTCTATTCAAAGAAAATAAAAACCTCCAGCTTTCTTACTTTCTATGTTGGTCAGTTACCCAAAAATACCTTGGTGGTCAGCTCTTCTATAGAAAGCCAAGCCTTGGCTGATAAAACTTTTAAATGCATTAAACAACCCCAAGCTTGGCCACATCAGAATACTCCAATGGCTTCACTGCAAATCCCTAAAGACATTCTATTAGCTATTAACTCCCAATTTGGATCTTCAGTGGTTTGAGTCAAAGTAGAAGTCCATAAGGTTTAAGTCCTGGAAATAATTGACACTGGTTCTCCGGTTAATGTTATCTCTTCCCAGCTTATCCAAAAGATAAAAATGGCTCCAGACTTGATCCACAAGGATGATTATGGGACGGCAGGTAGTGAGTCTACTAAGGCTATAGGAGCCTATTCTGCTTTACCCCTTCATTTTGGGAAGTTATTAATTACTGCCTCGCTTTGCGCTAGAAAACAATAACTATGAGTTGCTTATTGGGGTCCACCTGATGCAGGAGTATAACTGAATCATCAACCATAATGAAAAATACCTATATCTACGAAGTTATTGGATTCCTTTAATATTTGAACTCCCCATTAAAAGTAAAGGAGCCCCAAAAGAATGGACGTGCTTCCTCAAATACCCATCCTCGATTTTCAAAGTTGAATACCAAGTTTTAGGGGAAAACTAAGTTACCCCCAGAGGCTGTTGATGTCAAAGATGGGATCCCTCTGTATGCCCCCATCCTATTACAATACCCCCTGGCTCACAAGTTATTGTAGATACAGGAATTCAGATTCACTCCTACTAATCACATCTTGGAGCTTAGCGGACACCCAAACCCTTCTATTAATGAAGCGTTGACCTGCCCTGGGATTTTGGATCCCGCCTATAGGAAAATTTTTCTCTCTTTTATTAGGGAACTTAACAAATCATACCCTCTAAGTCCCTTGACATGCCCCTATCACTTACATAAAACTATGTCCCATTGAGAATCTTGCCAAGGTGATTGTTTTGGATCATTAAAAGATTTAGGATTCGATCCCCCACCTACCATAGCTCTGGTTGACAACTAAATTTGGGACAATCTCACACCTAATGAATGCAAAACCGTTGAAGACCTCATTGAAGAGTAAGGCATATTTTTTCTCAGGACCAAGTGACTATGGAGAAATGTCTCTGGTAATTCACAAAATTGAGACTGAGGCTCACCCTCCCCTAAAATCTAGCCATACCAAAAATCCAAAGTGGAAGAAGCACAAGTAGCTGTAGAGTTACAGCAACTGCTGGACGCCGGGTTACTCATGCCTTCTAAAAGTCCATGTGCTTCTCCCCCTTCTATTAATTCAGAAGAAGGATGGTGGATACCATGCTGTTATGGATTATCAACACCTCAATTCAATCACCCAAAAAGACAGCTATCCATTGCCACGTATATATGATTCCTTATGCTTGAAGTTGGGGTCTCACTATTTCTCAGCTATGGATCTCACCATTGGGTAATGGCAAGTAGATTTATCCCCAGAAGACCGTGAAAAATGAGCTCTCATCACAAGCGAAGGACTATTAGAGCCCACTCAAATGCCACAGCGGTTGTGTAACGCCCCTGCTACCTTCCAACGCGCCATGGACGGACTACTTGGCGATTTAGAACGCTCACGCGTGCTAGTTTATCTTGACGATATTACTGTGTCCTCAAGAACTTTTAGTGAACACCTAGATCACCTTAGGAAAGTCTTCCAGCAGTTATGGCAATCATCATTAAAACTAAAGCCATAAAAATGCTCTTTCTTTTAGAGTGAGATGAATTTTTGGGCCATAAAGTAGGTAAAGCTGGAATATCCCCAATGGATGTCAAGGTCCTGGCCATTTCCAAAATGCCTCCCCTAAATCCCTACAAGACTTACAAGTTTTCTTTGGAGTGGGTTAATATCATCACCAGTTATCCCCCACTTTGCCAACACATCCAAGTCTCTTGTATATTTATTGAAGAAAGGGATACCCTTTCAGTGGAAAGAAGAGCAACAGCAGGCCTTTTACCTATTTTGTGTCTCTCTATCCCACTCTCCAGTCCTTATACATCTTACCTTTGATAAACCCTTTCTCCTTTTTACTGATGCTAGTGATATAGCCATCAGAGCCATCCTATTGCAGCATGACGAAAACTTGGTAGACCATCCTATCACCTACTATAGAAAAACTCTAACCATAGCTAAATGCAACTATAGCGTTATGGAAAGTGAATGCTTGGCAGTATTATTGGCTATTAAGCATCTCTAACCTTTTCTATATGGGAAACATTTCACTATAATTACTGACTATACTTCCCTGCGATGGCTACAGAAAATGAAGGAACCCGATGGGAGGTTAGCCCAACGGGCGTTAAAACTTCAAAACTACTACTTTTCCATCATCCATTGACCAGGGCCCATACACCAAAATGCAGATTGCCTATTTTGGCTGCCCATATTAACTATAATGGCCCCTGAGGAGGATTAACTTTATGACCTCCTAACTCAACTGCACTTAGGGAAAGATGAATCCCCTACCTTATAAAAGGAATTAGCAAAAAAATCGGCGGGTCTTCAAGTCAAAAATGGCCAACTGTGCAAACTTGTGTCCCAAAAATGGGTGCCCTATGTATGACCTTCATAGTGAACTGACATATTGGAGGGATATCAGCAAGTCAGACACGGAGGAGTTTGTAAAACTTGCCAGTGGCTCAAGACTCAATGTTACTGGGAAGTGATGATTGTTACAATCCCTTATGTATTGAAGTTCTGCTTGGTATGCAAAAGTCAAGCTGGACCTAATCCCCAGTCACAACATGCAGTGGTTCCAACCTGTGAACCCTTCCATACTAATAGCATTGATGTTGTGGGACCTCTCCTCAAGCCTCTAATGGTCACCAGTTCCTCCTCCTGGCCGTGGATCATTTAACTAAGTGGATTAAAGATGTATCACTACCTTCAGCTTCAGAAAAAGCTACTGTCACCTTCCTGTATATTTGGATCATCACCCAGAATGGGTGCCCTCACATGATACTCTCCAATAATTGGCAAGGTTTCCAATCATCACTGGTGAATAATTTAGCTGAGCTGATGGGATCCACCTAAGTATTTTCCACTCCCTATCATCCTGCCACCAATGGAATGGTGGAATGGGCAAATGATAACCTAATGGCCACCCTTTGGAAAATGGCCATGACCAACCCTCTGCACTGGCCCCAAAATTTGCCTAGTGCAATTCTGGCCTATTTGACTAGTTATCATCGAATTACTAAGATGTCGCCATTACAAGCGTTGTATGGCAGAAATCCCCATCTGCCTTCCAAAGTCCAGGCGATGCTGGACCAAGCTTCTTCTGATGTACCTGAAGTCTCTATGCGAAATATTGCAAAATGAAATTATAAGACTTCAAGCCCTGGCTGCCAAAAACTGTCCACCATAACCAGTAGAGAAATGTCTCAATTTAATAACAAGCATGATCCCCTAAACACCTTCCAGCCAGGTGACCTAGTCCTATTCTACAATCACCAGCCTGGAGGTCATGATAACAAACTGGGCATCAACTGGTCAGGCCCTTATCAAGTCATATATAGATGGGAAAATGAACACTTAAACATAAAAGTTGTTCAGGGAACAATCATAAACTGCATGCATAGCCACTTTATCCGTCTGATTTCCCCCTGCGCCAAGATCTAGAGGGGTTATTGTCAGGATTTTTATTTGCTTGGACGATTCAAATGCATCAGATAATGGGGATTTATCCCAAACTAGCCAAAAAGCAAAAACCTCTATCAGGATTCAAACCTGAGCTATGAGACGAGCACAAATTGGATTGACTGGATTAGATATACATTTTTCAAATTACCAATTGGTTAAAATTATTAGATATAGGCTTGGGTGGCTTAGATTTTCCCCCAAAACACCTCCCCACTTACCCATTTATAGTTGGTATTATGCAAATAAACCTTATGATTTTTCTCCCCTTTTAGCAATTTTAAGTGAAAATTGTATTCAATTTAAAATTTACCCCACCAGACTTGATATCTGTAATAATAAGACTTCTCAACCAGGAGAAGCATTCAAGGTAAGAATCCAGCACCCTTGAGCTATGGGTCACTGGCCCAAGAAAAACAACAAAGGATCTGTGGCATCAACCCAGTATCCCAACAAACTTTGAAGTACACCAAAGGAAAATAAATTAACTAGAAACTCAAGAAATGTTAAGCCAAAAAAAGATATTTTAGAAACTTTATATTTATTTGAGAGTTTAGAAAAGTTTTTGAGAAATCCTGCAAAATTTAGTAAAAAATAGACTTCATTTGAATAGGGAGTAGTGAAGTATATTAAAATAATTTTACAGGGCATATATATAAGATTTGTATTTATATCTGGTTGCATCAGAGTTTAAGTTTTTAGAATCACATTTTAGCCTTAATATAAGAACAACAAGAAAAAGGAAAGAATTTATATGCTGAGATTTGTCTTATTTTTGAGCAAGACGCAGAGAACTTACAACAATTGCTAAATATTAAGTCAACATACACTCCTAGTGTAAAGATATCTAGATAATATAAAATGGCTTGCAACCTTGAGAATTGAACTAAATCTCAAGGAGATATTACTAAAGACTGATTCTATACATCACTTGATAAAAATTCCTTGTAATTAAATGTAATATAATCAACAATACATCGATGAATCCTCCCCTCAGGTTGGGACCATCTAATACTAAAAAAATATAATCAACAAAATCTATTATATCATAAATTGGCTTTTAATCAAGAGTTTTCTGATTAGTTGATATTTCTTCCTGGAAAAAACTCAGCAAAATTGTACCAGAGTGTAGGCCAAGTTGATGGAGAAAAATAATAAATGTTACCATTGAGAACTAAATCATTTTAATCAGCTAATTATAAAAGAGAAAAACTAATAAAATTTTAAGGAAGAGAACATGGTCTCTAATTAAAAAAATATTTAGAATAAAAAGTATGTGATCTTGTTAGGATCTTAGCTTAGTTGGCCTGAGCACTATCTAATGGGGGAAATGATCTGGTTTAATATGTGATCTTGAACATTCAAAAAGAGTTGTAGTTAGTGAGTAGCTTTAATGAATTCTTCACAGATGAATCCTGATGAAGCAGAACAACTACTAAAACCCATGAAAGAGAAATTTCTTGTTGTACACATGCTATTGATGACATGCTTGATAAACCTAAGAGCTTATATATAGCCATTATAGTCATTAATGTAAACTAAGATGCTTACACCATTGCCTTTAAGCATATATTTAGATAAAAATACTCCTGGTAAAGAAAATTGTAATTTTTGTATGTTAGTAAGGCTTCAAAACTGTACTACTATTCAGCAAAAAGATCAGCATATCTTTTCTTGTTTGAGTTTATAGCGTAGTAAGTTATGATGCCAAATATGGATTAAATCAACACTTTGTAAAATTTTTAATGCCCTGATAAAAGAGTTTAGTTCCAAATTAAAATATGAACTTTAAGAGACAAACTCCTATGTGAAAACAACTCAATAAGAATTAATTTTTTAATTGCTATTGTTTTTAGATTAAGGTTCAGATGCAAATAAGTAGCAAGACGCTCACGTTAAGTGTTGCTACCTCTGTAGTTATCTCATAGAAATTAAAATCAGCCTCATTTTAAAATGCACCTAAATTTTATGAAGAAGTCAATAAGGCAATCTTTAGTATATGAGAAGCACTGCTTAATGTAGCTGATTTTCATTAGTTTTAGGTAAAACGCACATTCCATAAAAGTCTTTAATCCTGGATAATACTATTGCCAAGACAAGTGACAAATCAAACTGTTTGTTTTGCAAGAAATTTGTTATTGCAACTAAAACTATTATTACAAGAAATGTTAAAGAAAGAAGAATTATTGAAAAATGAGGATTTGATATAGAGATATTTACCTCTACTACTAAAATATCTAAAATCACTGCCAAACAAAAAATCAAGGAGCATCCTGCTAAGTATTATAAGAAGTTCTTACTATCCCACATTTCTGCCAGTACATTGAATAATGTAAGCGGTTGGTTTGAAAGGAGAGAAATAATTTTATATACTACATTATAGGGGCACCGCCTAGAATAGAAAATACGTCAATTGAACACTATGGCAATCCTTTATCAGGAATACCTAAACATAATTACCTGAACAAGTCCTGCTGCAACTTAAGTTTAAACTGACAGAAATTATAATCAGATTCCCATTTTCTAAAATATGACTAATTGTACATGCATATTGTTCCATAATCATCATATGAATTACCACAAGTTAGAATAATGATGAAACCTTATTCACATGCTACAAGAATCTTGGCATTACCTGCCTCATATGGATGAGTAATTCTTAAGGTCAATTATTTAGTTCAAAAAGTCGAGGTTTTTGCTATCTTAAAGTCAGCCTTCAGCCCAGGCTTGCTTAACTTATGAGGCCAACTATCTGCTCAAAGTATCTGTTCTGCAAAGATTAGACACCAGAAAACAATCAGAAGGAGCATGATCATCCTCATTAAACAAATCCTTTACTTATGCTACCAGATGTAGCATTGATTTTTTAAAAAACTGTTTGCGCCCATGGTGAAACTCTTTTGGACACTCACTGACATGTTTTCTTTATATTGGCTCTTGAAACAAACAGAATCCTATCTAATCTATCCCTTAGAAACTTGGCCCCAAGGTATCTGTGCAAACAAATGTCCTTCTCTTTTAGAGAAGACCTCAGACTGGTTACTGTATTCTGCTCAACCACTAAAACTAGATTGGTTAGTGCAACTAAATCACTTCAACTTATATAAGTGAAATAAAAAAGGTTAAACTGAGATTCTGTGGAAAATCCCTTTATTAAAATAAAATCAAAGTAATTTTATACTACTTCATATCAATCAGTATAAAGGTAAAAGAAAATTTTAAAGTAATTGGGAACTTGAGTATCAATTTTGGGAGTCTTCATGGCCCTCTTTTGAGTCAGCGTCTGATTTCCACTTTTGTCATGGCGTCCATTTGACTCAATCTTCTTACCCATATTCTCCATCTTGTGGTTATTTCCCTGAACCAGGATGTCCAAAGGCCCATTGTTAAGTCCCCTTTTCTGGGTTGTGGGCTGTAGTTCCACAACATTATTGCTTCTTTACCAAATTTGGTATACTTTGTTCGGCTTTAGGTTCACTTGAGGGTGCTACTTTGATGCAGCTTAAATCAGGTTTCTGAGAAAATCTCAATATAAATTGATTGTCACATTAAGTAATATTTGATTGAAAGGTTTAATCGCTTGCTTCAGGCAATTTGTTTGGGTCATTTTTATTATTATTGGCTTATTTCAAATTATTTTGTTCCCCTAAAAGGTATAGAAGAGATTAAAACTCATAGTCTTCACCAGCGGTTTTGTCATCTTCATACATTGAATCTCCTAGGCTGTCAGGTATCAAAATAATTTGGTTGACATCATCCTGAGTGCTTGGGATGCCAACGACTATATAAGGGTTTGATAAATTCCTTCTGCAACTGATAAGTTGCCCACAACTTAACCTGTCTTGAATTAGATTTGATTACTTTTCTTTCTCGTTGCAATCACTATTGCAACCTATTCAATTCAATACTGAATCTAGTTTGATAATCTCACAGAGGAGATTAGTCTGCGCCCATGTCAGGGAGCAGTTGGTCAAGCAAGGTAAGAGGAGCAGGTGGAAGGCCCATGGCCTCCAATGTTCGAAAACGTCCTGGAGAATCCAACGGAATTGACAAAAATACTAAGAAACCAGATGTCACTATTTCCCCAGAGATACTCGCATGGCAAGCACAATGCAACCAGTACATCAACACGCCACACTCCCAGCCACTTTCATCGGTGGAATTTGGAGTCCATGTGTTTCTGGACATACAAAAAATGGCCTTATGGGAAAAATTTTGTGAAGATGTACACACAATTTTCCCAACCGCGGTGTACGTTGCACCTCACTCCATGTCACGCGGTTGGCTGGACCTAGGTTTTGAAAGCAAAACAGCAGCAGACAAGGCTGCAGCAGTGCGCGTAGTGGTTGAACTCCCCAAAGGGCAATGGGTCATTGAAACTAAATGCACCAGATGGACAAATTCAAACCAAATTTTTCTCACGTTCAACTTTTTGCCTACTATGGTAAAATGTGACAATTTGGAACAACACCTGAAAGATGGTCTCGCCATATATGGTGAAATACAATCTTTCGAAATGCAACACTTCACACTAATGCCACACCTGTGCACTGGCAAAGCCATCACAGTGCTGACCCCAACTGAGGAGATCACAAAGGACCTAACCCAGATCCCACACTCCACTTTTATTGATATCGCAGGGCATACCACCCACCCATTCCAGGTGACCAAGGACAGCGCGCCCCCCATTTGCACCCACTGTGACGCGTTTGGCCATAAGGCACACACATGCCCCATCAAGGAGGGTGTCACATTCCAAGAGCACCCCTTGGCGGCCATGGCCAGCAGAGAGGCGCACTACGAACCAACCGCAAGCACCAAGGAGGCTTTCCCGTGGGGAGCACAAGGCTGCTACCTACTGGTAAAGCCTATCTCCCCACAAGAGCAAAAGAAGGCCAAACAGGCCCATAGAGCTGCGGCCAAGGAAGCAGTTAAAGCCACCACCGCTATCCCACACTCACAACGCCAGGAGGACATGGAGACCTTTGCAGTGGAAGCAACTTGGGAATCCATCAACCAATCAGATTGGGAAGCCCATGCCAAGTGGGCCACTCAATCTGAGGACCCAATGGGAGATTCAATCTCACCCAATTGTTGCACCCAAGCTCCAGTTGAAACTGACTTGGGACCCATCCCAACTGAAAATTTTTTTTGACCCGCTCAACGGTGCACCAAACTCACCCACACCACAAAAAATTCGTCCGACGTTGGGAAAACAAAAAGCAAAGGCTAAAGCCAATGTGACTCTTTCCGCAAAAATCAACAAAGACTCCAATAGCGTTGCTGCTAACACCCGTGCTGCTGTGAAGGCCCGCGGGGATCTAGAAGAGGATGGTGGGCCAGGGTGCCCACCCCCTCACACCTAAGGTGCGATGGGGGAAACCTTCACCATAGGGACATTGAATATCGCTGGACTCAAGGCCTCCCCATCCTGGGCTAGGAAACTGAGTTTTTTACAACACAATTTACCCGTGGATATCCTGGCCATCCAGGAGTCCCACTGTCCATGAGGTTCTGAGGAAGCTTGGAAAACAATGCTCCTCCCATCCCTATCCTTTTGGTCGATGCACTGTGGGGTGCTAATTTGGAAAAATAATTTTTTCAAATTTTTATCCTCAGAAACATTCCTAAATGGCTGAGTGCTTGTTGTCACCTTCTCGTGGGCTGATGTAGCACACGCAATCATCAACATCTATGCCCCAAATGGTGCATGTGAGCGTTGGGAATTTTTCTTGTTGGTCATATCCCTCCTGCTACCCCCAGACTCCTTCATAGTTGGTGACATGAACTGTTGGCTAAACACACCAACGGACTGGTGGCCTTCCTCACCCCACGCCCCCCAGGGTCATGTAGAACTACGCATTCTAAAGGCCACCCTCAGGCTAATGGATGCGCTGCTGCGGCATGCCCCGCTGCTCAAAAACATGACATGGCCCTACGTCCACAAGGCCAATTAAGGTCCATGACCTGCATCAACATTATTCTAACGCTGGCGAAATTCCAACCCCACATCTCCCACTTCAAGACAACAAAATTGGAATTCTCTGACCATTGACTGGTCTCGCTAACCTACCACCTACCTGTCACGGCTGCTAAGGCCCCACATTGGCACAAAATCCGCCCCCCAAGCTCAGGTCGCCAGGATTTTCCACGTGGGTAGAAGAGGCAACTATGGAAAAAAAGTTTGTTGCACCGTTTTGCGCGGACCCCATTTCCACATGGGCAACTTTCAAAGAGGACACCATCCGCCACTCTCGCCATCTCTCCTCCAGACGCTCATGAGACACATCAGTGGTTATCTCGCGCACTCTGGAAGAATTGGCACACTTGGAGTCCAACATCCCAGTTACAGGATACAGCTCTGCATGGGGACGGAAGTGGGCGGAGGCAGCTTCCCACCTCAACGCACTCAAAAGACAACACAAACATTGGTTTTGTGTTCAGTACAGGGCCAAATGCATCACAAAAGGCGACAAGTGTACCGCACATTTCTTTAAAAATTTTTTGCACCATGCCAGAGCGTGGCCTGCACACAGGTGCAAAGATTGGATAATTCCATTGTGGATACACCAGCTGAAGTGGCAATCAAAATGCAACAGTATCACTCCGAGTTGTACCACTCCGACCCAATTCAGCCAGCCAAAGTGGTGGAATTTCTCGACTGAGCCCACATCCGCCCCATTTTCTGATACCCGAAAATAATGAATTTGATTACTCCAAACGAATTATGGACAGCCATTCGCGGTGCACCAAACCAAAAATGCCCAGGCCCAGATAGCATTCCATATGAGGTTTACAAAAAATATTTCAAATTTATATCCCCATTGCTGCTAGCCTCACTTAACCAAAGCCTGTTGGAAATACGCCTCCTACCAGGAGGACATGAGGCCTTCACTGTCACACTCCGCAAGAAAGGGGATAAGCTAGACTTAGCCAACTGGCGCCCCATTTCTCTAACAAACACAGAAAACAAAATTCTAACAAAAATCATGGCTAACCGTTTAGGGACTGTAGCATCTGCCACCATCTCCCCAGAACAATTCGGTTTCATCCCCAGAAGGTCGATTTGGGATAACGTGCACTCTGTGGCTAATGTATGTCAGTCCACAGCCTCTGGGGCACTTGTATTCTTGGACCAAAAAGGCCTATGATAGAGTATACTGGGAATACCTCAGGGCCTGCCTCCATCAATTCCGCCTACCCCCTCGCTTCATCAACTGGGTAATGCTGCTCACAGAATCTGCAACAATGGCAGTGCGTGGCCCTGGATTCCTCACGGAAGTAGTCCGCCCTCAAAGGGGCTTGTGACAAGGGGACCTCCTCAGCCAACTCCTATACAACTTCAGCCTTGACCCACTACTGCGAAATGTGAATGCCCAACTCACTGGGGTCCACGTGCCAGGCCAAGCCCCAGTCAAGATAATGGCGTTTGCAGATGATTTTGTGGTGGGGGTGTCTAATAATCAAGATGCACGCGCGCTTGAAGCTCTCATCCAGGAGTATTCCCGGGTAAGCAACGCGGCACTGAACGCTTCAAAAACCGAAATCATCCTCCTTGGTCAGTTTCAGAACTGCTGGACCCCAGCAATTAGTTCCCAACCCGGCCCATCTGCTCGCCCACGTCCTCGCCCTACTAATTCAAAACACACCACCCCAATGGTGCTCCCCTTCGTGCCACGTCCTACCATAGGACCAGTACGCCATCTGGGCGTGTGGATGGAGGCAGGCGGATATGCGTCAGCAGTAATGGAGTGCCATATTCTGGATAACGTGACGAAGAGAATCGCCTCTCTCAGAGCCCACCCTACTTCCCTTACTGGCAGGATAGTTTTAGCCAACTCCATGCTCCTCTCCAAAGTCTGGTTTGGAGCCCATGCCATCCCCTTCTCCCCAAGCTTCTACAAATCCTTGTACGCCTTGCTGCAAGGATAGCTTTGGTTGGGCCGCCTTCCACCAGTGCAGCTAGAGGTCATGTTTGGCCCTCAACATCATGGTGGCATGGGCCTGCTTGACTTCAAAGCCCATGCCGCCAAAATCCTGGGTACCTGGATTGCGGCTGTCACCACCCCTACACTCCCCTCCCAACACTGGTCCCGCGCAGCCCGCTCCAACTTCTCCCGCGCCTTGGGCCTCAACAATCTATCGAACCCCCACTCCCTGATGAAATACCTCGCTTCACATACATCGGCCACAGGTCCTCACGGGACTAAAACCCACTACAAACGAATCCTCCTCTCCATGCGGAGTGCTGAGTGGAGAATTTGTATTAGCGGACATACAACCCAAAGAGGCCGCCCCTCTCCTCAGTTTACACAAGAGGTACAGGGGCTACCCATCCACAATGGCGTGATCCCCAATCGACCCCAAGTCCTATCCAGGGTGGACTACCTGGACATGATGGACATCCCTTACTCCATTGAGACCCAAAAAATATCTGGAAATATGTACACCCATCCTCTGTTGCAACCTCAAGTCCGCTCCCATGTGTGGCGCTGCCTGAGGCGGGTGTATCATACAGCTGAGCGCTCTAATGCTTTACACTCATCCTGTGTCGTGTGTGGCCAGTATGGAACGCTGTTTCACCGCCTGGAGAAGTGCCCTACCTCTAAAGTGATATGGCGCGAAGTTTAACTTCTTCTGGGCCAGGATCAAACGCATCCCTTCAGTCTGTCAAGAGATATGTTCGCTCTATCAATGGCCTCCCCCCTTCTGCCCTCCCTTCGTGCTTTGGTGGTTGCAATCGCCATGTGGACCATCCACACGATTGTCTTAGATGCCATCGCAGGCTCCACCCCCACCCTCCCAGAAGCGGTCCATAGATTCTGGTCCCATTTGGTGGACCACTTCTAAGCATGGATGTTTGGATACCTCCCACTGCATCGCCAACAGCTGGTCTATTCCTGGTTCCCAGTCTGGTTCATCAAATAAGACACCTTCCTCCACACGTGCGCAATTGTGGCTATGGCCCCTTCTCACGTTCCCCCCCTCCCCATAAGTGGCGTTCCCGCTGGCAACAAGAGATAGCATCGCTTCTCTGGGGCGCCTCCCCTGGTACTAAGTTTTGTCTCTTCTGAGTCATATTTGGAAGTGTCCATCCCATGGTTGGCCTTCCCCGCAATAAATTTAAAAATTATTAGATTTGATTCATTCCAGTGGTTGAGGAATGATCTTCTGAAACCTTTGTAGCCTCATCTTCTAAAGCTGGATACTTTTTTGGCAGTTAATATAATCTCTTCCATAATGAAAAAGTAGATAAAGCTGGCACTGGAACACAATTATCATAAAGAATATGGACCAGCTGGTCCAAAAGTTAGAAGACTTTGTCTCATTCCTCCTTACCAATTTAGATCAGAAAGTTTGTTTTTAATGCTCACATGGAGGCTTTAAATAACAAATATTTTGATTTGCTCAATGGATTGCAATTTAAATTGTTAATGAAGATGTTATATATTTTTTAAAGTACCTTTAATTGTTGGTGTATGAATTTCCCATTCATTTGAAAGTAAAAATTAGAAAAACCTTACTACAGTTTTTATATAAGCATCCAACTTTCATGTTATACTTAAAATAAGTACTATATGATAAAGGAAAATACTTAATGAGTCACTTGATGCAGTAGACATACTTCTTGTATGATTCTGAGGATGCAAAACCTTTCTTTCTCATAACAATCACTTTAATTACTATGATTTGATTCGAACAGCAAATTTGGATAATCACACACAGGAGAGATGGGCGACTTTATCAATAAAAATAATACAACATAGGTGAGCGTCGCGGCGAGCGGTGTGCTTAACAGTGCAACTAAGGGAAAGAAACGCCCTGGAGGGGGACCAGGAACCCAATCCGCAAAGAAATTGCAAACTCAGACACCGTCTGGGTTTATGATATTCACTGTAAAGCACGCACAATATATGTACATTCAGTTCAACCAACCCTTTTCAAAGGTGGAGCACGGGATCAGACTATTCCTTGGGGATGAGTCACTGACCCTGTGGGAGAAAACATGTGAGGCACATCCCTCACTTTTCCCTCACATGGTGTACATAGCCACCAACAACATGGGCCGCGGCTGGATTGATATTGGTTTTGAAACAGCTGGTGAAGCTGATGCCACAGCAAAAGTCTGTGTAGAAATTTCCCTCCCTGCGGGCAAAAGAATT